>CM060968.1:137874510-138222010 GCA_030765045.1 Tenodera sinensis
TATTATGCTTTGTGATGTGAAGATATTAATCTGACACAAACAAGGAATATCTCCGAAATGGTTCACTCTACAAAAAATATTATTTGGAGATAGATTGTGTGTTTTAGCGAGACCTACATTTCTTGTACAGTAAGATTTGTTCTATCTCTTACGTTTTACGAGTTTTTCAAAAGTCATCCAGAATAAACAGGACTACATGGGCTATAGCCAGAAAATTCAAAATATAAAGTCATGAAAATATCTTAAACACATGGTATTTTAATAAAATCGTTAGCTGCTTTGCAGAAAATAAAAATTTTCGAAAACCTTCCATGTAAAGGGTAGTTTAGTGCGGAGCAATTTTCTTCAAAATGCTGCCTACAGGCTAACAACACAGAGATGGACCTTTTTCTAAAAAGTCTTTTTTGGATTCAGGGGTCTCAAAACATATATTTCCGGTGAAATCTCGACCTCGATGTTTTGGGTGGAATACAATACTTCCTCTACTGACTATAAATGGTAGAGAAAGTAAAAGGTAGAACGTAAAAATCTGCTGTAACTGTTGCCTTTGATTTAGGTTAATTCTGTTGATGTGTTTCGTATCAAATATCACAAAGCAGTGTTAAACACATTAGGAATCACTCAGTCTCTCTGCTGAAAAACGTGGAATTTGGTTGCAGCGTTTGTGGAACATTATCGATGTGTCCTAATTCCTCTGGGACTGATTACCTGGTGTATATTTTATGACCGATTGCAGCAATTGGCGAGGTAGTGGCCATGCTTTTTAACCGCAGTGTTAATTAATTGATTGATTGACTCGTTGGTAAGCAGAGTGCTAACTAAGCGTATCATTACGCTCCCTAATGAATGCTAAGGGCGTCAGCTGGCATAGGATTGGCTACCATTTGGATATTTCCGTTTCCTATAACACCTAAAGCGAACTTATTACACACAGCATGTGAATGTAATTAATATTGTTGCTCGAGGTGTGCTTATGGATTTCCAAAACATTCCAATCCCTATGTGCACTATACCTTACTTTAAACTGCAATGTAAACAACACACGTGTTTGAATAATACTTCATCGGTTGATCCAGCCTCGCAGCTTCCATGTCAGCAGGCGCGAATGAAGATATAGTTCGTTAACTAACATGCAAAATAACATTACATTTAAAGTAACTACAAGAATGATTTGCAGAAACGGTTTGAAAATCTTATAGTAAAAATAAATGTAAGAAGTTAGTGTGCAAACACACAATTATTAACAACGATACGAAATGCATGCGGAAGAAAATGCCTGTTAGGGCGGCTGCGCTTACAAACGAATGTCGTGGCATCACTAGTTTGTGTCTCATTTCTAATTTGCAAATTTCTTCGCTTTTTTTCCAGCTAAATAACCGTTCTCTTTGTCTCGTATTAATTAGCAGTTTCTTGAAGATATTTCCTATTCTGGTAGCGGTACCATGTCTATCGAAATACAGATTCTTCATTTGAAACATAACGGAGAAACAGCATTTCGGCTCTCCCGCAAACTTGCTGGATTCCCCCACTACCGGCTGCCTTTGTGTGCGTGGCTGGTCGGCACTGGGCCTCTGAAAATCCACATCGCGTTCAAGAAATCCCTCATTATATATTGATAGCTAAAATGTAATAGGAATCGTAAAATCCAGTTGCCTTGATACCCAAATACACTGCACTCACATGATTTTCTCTACTCTTTAACTAAATATTCCTACAATGTCGTATTCCTCGATCTTCTTCGTGTTAGTTGAGATAAACATTTGTACAAATTCTTATTGCTCATTTCCTTGTACGTATAAGGGGCATAGGGGATAACACTAGGCTTCGAGTGATAGTCACATCCTTTAAAGCTTTGAAATTCCGTTCTCTTTGCACGGCCGAGAGATAAAAACGTGAAGAACTACTTTCCATTTGACAAAAGCGAAGAATTTCAGGACTCACAAATAACAAGGAGTATTTCCGAATTTGATCACTCCACAAAAAGATGAATTAGGACATAACTTCGTGTTTTAACGATATCTACAGTTTTGTATAATAAAATTTGTCATGTCTCTTAAGATTTACCAGTTATGCAAAAGCCACCAAGCACTACTGAGGTTACAGCGAGAAAATTTAAAATATACGAGTACGTATAAAAAAATATCTTCAACATGTGACATTTTAGATGGAGGAATTTTCTTAAATGTCTTTGTCGTATACTTGAAAGACAAAATTAAATATTAACTTTGGTTTTTAACCAACTTTTCGTTTTTGAGTTATGTTGTCCACAGCCTGACAGACACACGCACACGGACCATTTCTAAACATGCTTTTTTGGAGGGGATTTAGGGGGCTTCAAAATACATTTCCGGTGAAATATCAACATTAAATTTTTTGATGTAATATAATACTTCGTCTACTTTACTATAAGTAGCAGAGAAAGTAAAAACAAAAACTTTATCGTAAATATTTGTTGAAGAAAGGATAGAGAAATTGGTGTCAATGACCTGTCAGATTTTCGTCACATGAAACATTTGATATATGAATAGATTTTCATTTTTTAAAATTTATTTTCTTGGTAATTAAGCTAGAAGTAGTTATACATTATAATTAAATTAAATACAATCTAAAAATTTTTACAATTAAACTACCTCATATTTGCAAATATTAGAATTTCTTTAACTATGCTTCCAGAGTGTTCCCAGTGATCATTAAGCGTTTTTCTTGTGCATTCTGAGATAGGCTCTTCTTGTTGTTGTTGCAGAGCGGCTCAACGTGCTGTACGAGAAGAACTGGACCCACCTGGTGCACGAACAGCTCCGCAAGTTCGAGACAAACGTGGTGGCTGCAACAAAGGTGGAGGGGTATGACGGCAAGGACCTCATGGACTCGGACAGACAGTGGTCCTTCAGTGGAGCACTCTTGTACTCGGTCACCGTCATCACTACCATCGGTGAGTCGAGTGGAGTAGACATGCTTGTTTGCACACCAGATTTATGAAGTTATTGCTATTGTCGAATCAGATTTGCATGATCATTTCTAAAAATGTATTGATTCCATGGAACTCTGCCGAAGGCACTCAAAAACTATTTAGAGAAAACCAAGGTTTCCATATTTTTTATTAACTCATCGCAATGTTGATACACTCGAATTTTCAAAGCGCAGAACTTTTATAAGTGAATACTCTATTTGATTACATAATTTATAATATTTTTCGTGAGCTTCTAAAAATTATGATTTATTTTAACCCTTGTATCCTTGGTCTCATTCCTGACCACAATGATACTATAAACCTATAACGTTCATATATATTTGTAGAATCTTCACTGAACCCTCTTTATGCTCTTTAAAGAAATAATTATATTTAAAGCAACGATTTGTTTATAATAAAGTAAAAATTGCTAATATAGGGTTCATTAAATACTCCTTAAAGGATTTAGATACTTTAATTCTTAAACTTGTTTTATGCAAAATTTTTACGTTTTTAGATTTGTTCAGATGGTAATGTTGCGAACATTAGAGATTGTTGTGCATTTACAAGGGCATTGTAGGTGATGTACATTGTTGGTGTTATTCAGTTTGTATAATACGCTGCTCAGAAACATAGCTCTTCGATATGTTAGGTACCTATCCTAAAGGTTATAGTGAGAAACAAATACTGGAAGATTTAGAAAAAGAAAGCAAATTTACTGAGAGTGATACAGAAAGAGATAAAATTAAAAGCGAGGGGGAGGTTTCCCATATTAATTTACTCCTAAAACAACTGTAATTGCAATTGCAGACACGCCACTTACAAGAACCAATAGTAATATAATTTTTGGGAGATTTCATGGTGTTTCCGGTTATATTGACTTAGAAGGTAAATTATCCCGTATTCACACCTACCAACTTAATCTACCCTGCTACTTAACGGTATTTTGATTAGTATACATATAAAATATAATCAAACGTTGTTAATTTTCACCGCCTTAATAATTGTTCTGTTATCTGTATTGCATAGTTATAATTTAAAACAACAAAACACTGGAATCAGTCCAACTTTAATTGTATTGATGACCGAAGGTATTATGCACAGTCACTGAATCTTAATGCACGTTCTGTTAGATAAACAGAGTAGGCCGTGCTCAACTCAATACTTACCCACAGTAATCATGGCGGCTAACTTGAACGAGTTTGTTGATTCAGAAATCTAAGAACATTACAAAATAATCTCTACTTCCCCATACCTGAAAAATCTAAAGAGAAAAATACCATGGTTAATATTACACGCTAATTAAGTTGAAACATTAAGACATCGTGGAAAGATGAGTGTTATTTTTCCAGGTTAGTATTCCATATTTCATTCCTACGCCATATTAAATAACTAATTATCTCCTAAAAATGTATGCAATACACGTGTGTGAAGCGCTTTTACTAATTTTCAGAAATTGAACTACTTCTCGGTCCAGTAAAAATTACTTACTACCCTTATATCTCAATATACTATTACAACACCATTCAGTTGAAAGTTGAAGCGGAGTTCCAGAAATATTTTGAGATAGAGTGCTTCTGTGTCATAAAGATAATTGATTTTTCTATGTGTTAACTAAATTATGGTAGAGAAATTCTTTAGTGTGCCAGATATAACAGGATATTTATATATGAAACTTCTACCCCTCGCGGTTTAGCATCAGTCGGAGAGCTTGAGAGATCTTAAATTTTAAACTCAGAGGCAGTACGGATGTGATGTAATTACTAATAAATTAAGATTATTTCCGAGAATGTCAAACACTTTATTTACACTCAGAAATTTCCGGTCTATATATGATTCCTTTTACATTTCTCGTTACACAATGTCTTAGATAAGAAATGGCTAAGCACAGCTGTTTCACTTGTTTCAATTCACAGCAAATAGTTACATAAAATTAACATCACTTGCAAAACAGTTAAAACACAATTCCTTTCACAAAAAACGAAACATTTAAGATCCTCCGTAATTAAATAATCGATCAGTGTCCATTGTTTCTCTTGGTTGCTGAATTTTAAAACAAAATAAGATAGCCTACGCTGCCTCTATTCTCACAGAATCATTTCAAGGGGCCTTTTGATGCCTCTTTGTTGTACAATTGGAATAATTTCAGAGGGCTTACACAAAATACTGCCTCAATTATGTTGCTCTGTTAAAGACAGTAATCAAAGCATTCCATGATACAGTATTGTTTTATACTTTAAGTTTTGTTAATTGCATTTTATTTGTTTGGTTTCTGTTTATATATCGTATTGTATAACAATAAAGTAATAAAAAGTGAAATATTTTGACCTTTACTATCTTTAACAGGATCATATCCATTTTAATAAGGAAACGTTGGTGTCATAAGTGAGCCCAATACAGTGACTGGATCTGAAAGAAACACAATAGAAGTGTGAAAGACTACAAGTAGATTAATTCGTTAGACGGGTCATAGTGAGGGGTTCCTTTAAGTTTAGTACAGTGAGTGTACAACTAATTGCAGCTGCTGAATACTGCTGTGCTATACTCATTAAGGACTTGTCAATCAAGCAGCTCTGTGGTGTGTGTGTGTGTATGTATGTAACTCGGTCCATTAGGGCACCTAAGGCAGGCTGCGCTACTGTGTGACCTTACTCCTGCCTTCTTTGCTTCACAAGTAACCCAAACTTGGATATAGACTTGACACTGAACATTCTTTCTCAGCATCTATTTCCACGGAATTAATTTCCTAGGGGCTTTAAAACTTCTTTCGTCATTATTGCTCGTGTTAATTTCTCCTACGTTTTCTTAGTTATACGAGCTCAAATCAGCTTCAGTATACAGATATAAGGTTATAAGTATAGACATTTTGATAAATTGTACCTTAATATACATCCACTTTGCTGTGTGTGTGTTTTTTTTTTTTTTTTTTTTTTTCTCTACTACATATACTAAGTAGGGGAAGTATTCTTCTTTGGTTCAACAGACTTATTAGGCCAAGACTGCTCCAATGATTCGTCTCCATCCAACTACTCTATTCCAATGACTTACACAGATTGCCTTCAGATCTCTTTCCACATCATCGAGCCATCTGATGGTTTTGGTCTTCCAACTTTTCTGGTTGCATGTAATGAATTGGCGAGAGTGACCTTTTTACATGCATTATTATCCTCTATCCTATACAGATACCCCAGCCATCTCACTCTATTAGCCTTAATTACTTTAATCACATTTGAATCCTTATTAAAATTATACAGGATGGAAGGGAAGTCATTACATTCCTTCTAAAATGTGCTTCCGAGAAGGATGTTGTTCTTTGATCAGCCGATTTCGAAAAACTATTTTTTTTTTCCAAATTGGATGTGTAATTCCACAAGAGTGTACTAAGATAACAGTTTACTTGTAAGATGCGTAGAGTAACTTATTTCTGACATAGCTTCGGTAGTAATTATGGGACATGACACAGGGTTCCGAAACAATTAATCACTTAAAAGATGTGAAGGAATGCTCCGAGAAGCTATTTCAGACGTGAAGTTGACAACGTTGCGTTGAGGTTGGTCAGGGAATTGACCTAGTTTGTGGCCGTGAACAACTCCGGCGCTTTCGCTATCCTGTAATGTTTTGGGAACCAACGCCTTGTGATTGGCCTACACTCGCGAAGTAAACACGGAATGACAAGCTAGGGTATTTGTGTTCTTAAGAAACACCGTTACTGTGTTTATGTACTGAGCTAGTGAAAGTGACACTCATAAAATCTGCAGTATTGCCAGATTGTTTTCAACAAAACTAAAATATCTCCATAGGAAACGTTCACAGACGAAAGCGTAAGATACAAAATATTCTCCAAATACCGAGATCTAGCACTGGTTTAAATAAATGTAACGAATTCCCTTCCACCCAGTATAATCACTATTATATTTAATACGTCAAATCCATTTTCGTTCATAGGCCCATAATCTTTCTTAATACTTTTCTTTCAAATACCATCAATCTTTCTGTTTATTTAGGATCCAACTCTGTGATCCATATAATAGCATTGCTTTAATCAATGTTTCATAGAGTGTGCATTGTATTTTTATAATAAGGAGATGAAACTGCAATTGCTTTAAGTGTTGTATTCGACCCAAAATTTCCATGTCAAGATTTCACCGGTACGTTCTGAGACCCCTCATTCCAAAACTAACACATTTTTAGATAAAGGTGCGTGTGCGCGCGAGTGTGTGTGTGTGTGTGTGTGTGTGTGTGTGTGTGTGTGTGTGTGTGTGTGTGTGTGTGTGTGTGTAGCACAACTCGGAAACGAAAAGTCAGTTAAAAACCAAAGTTGGTATTTAAGCTTAATATCTCTCAAATTTGCAAAAAGATTTTGAAGAAAATCCCTCCACTTTAAACTACGCTTTACATAGGAATTTTTTCAAAACTTATTTTCTCAAAAATGTCTTGATTTTTATTAAAATGCCATATGTTTGAGATATTTTTATGACAGATGAAATGTATATTTTGAATTTTCTGGCTATAACGTATGTAGTCCTGTTAACTCTAGATGACTTTTGCATAACTGGTAAACCGTAAGAAATAGACCAAGTCTAACTATACAAATACTTCTTTTACTCTCGGTAGAGAAAGTTAGTCTCATGTGTTGCCTCACATGACTTTCTCTACTCTTGTACTAACCATTCCTAGAAACTCTTATCCCTATAGATTCTTCGTGTTAGTTGAGATAAACTTTTGCATAAGTAAGATTGTTATTTTCTTATTTCCTTGAAGGTACAAGAGGAATATGAGAATGCAGTAGGCTTTAAGCGGTAATCAAATGCTTTAAAGCTTTCAAATTCTATTCTCTTTGTGCGATTAACATATAAAAATGAATAACGATGTTTCATTTGACAGAAATAAGAGTATAAGTTCTCCAAAACTCACAGAAATAACATGGAATATCTTCATACAGGGTAAACAATACTTCTACTCTACTATACGTAGTAGAGAAAGTAAAAATGTAGATCTCGCTAAAACACACTACGTCCAAACGATTTTTTTTTTTTTTTTTTTTTTTTTTTTTTTTTGTGGAGTGAACCATTTCGGAAATATTCCTTGTTATTTGTGTCAGTTTCGGAAAACTAAACTTTCATGAAATGGAATATCGTTATTCATTTTTTTATGTTAGCCGTGTAAGGAGAATGGAATTTGAAAGATTTGACTATCGTACAAAGCCTACTGTATTCCCATATTCCCCTTGTACCTACAAGGAAATAAGCAATAAGATAACTTGTACAAATGTCTATCTCAACTAACACGAAGAAGATATAGGAATAAGAGTTTGTAAGAATGGTTAGTACAAGAGTAGAGAAAGTGATCAAAGCTCCGATATTGGATATCTTTGGAACATGGTGTTTCTCTGTGTACTAGAGGTAAGTGATAGAAATGTTAGTGCACAGATGAGGGTAATTATGTGGGGAACAAGGGAAGAGTTTCACTCTCTCTCGTTGTGGGGTTGTTCCGATCGGACGGATGCTTTATGTCATGCATATATGTACTTGATTATTGACAATCGCTGCGTTATACATAATGCATTACCGCAAATTGATACACAGCACAACTACCTGTTGCAGACACCTCCGCTTCCGAACTCCGGGAAACACACAAAAATATCACCAACACAAATTAGTGAAATTACTACTACTACTATAGCGCGAGAGAAATTCCCCGTGTCATGTACTGGATTGAACGTTGATCTGCACAACTTTGGGAAGTGCATATTTTGCGGACTACCACTACCTCAGAGGAAAGGAATGAGGCGAAGCGAGGCCGGAGACTTGGCAGAGAGCGGAGCCAACGAAGCCCAGAGATGCGTGAAAGTCCCAAACAGTTACAGATATTCACCCAGTGTTTCCTCTACCCAAGGAAAGGGCAGCAACTTCCAGGAAGGGCTTCCAGAGCGCAAGCAACGATACTATCTGTCCGCATTGTTGGGAACAAATTAAAATAACTGCGACCGCGTTCTTTCTCGTTACATGCATTCTAGGTTCTAAGTTATCTTTAGTGCGGTCTTTTGTGCATGCATTCCTACTTGTAGCTGCGGTGTGTGGTAACGTTTCTTACCCCCTCCAGGCACCTGACGACTGAGTGGAAGAGAGACAATTTAAAGCTTTGTAATTTTTTCTCGACCAATATGGAGAGAACCCAAACCTTAGTATTTTTCTAACCAAAATATTTTCGCACAAAAAGAATTGCAGGCGAATCTGCGATATCAATGTGTCAATGACACTTTATCAGTAAGATATTGTGACTTTTAGTGGGTGTACAGTAAAGAAGACAGATGTAGTCGGGATAAAGAAACACTTTTATTTCCGTAAACAGTAACTTTTTACACTCGTTGCAACAGCAAGAAAGTCTTTACGATTCACCAACAGCACGGCTCCGAATTCGTAACACAAGAACTGTCCCTTCTCCGTCGGCACGACTCCTCAACGCTTCGCATACGTCTCTTCTTTCCGTCGGCACGACTACTTAACGCTTCACATACGTCTGTCCTCCCTTTCCTGTCGCACTTTACCGCTATTTATATCTCCAGGCACTATTCTGGAAAGTTCAGTTATTGCGGTGAAATACAAAGTAGAAGATTCCCGAAGTCTCTATCCTTTTCTCTCTTTCGGCAAGCGCCCCAACAATGCGGCCATTCTCTGTCTCTTTCCTTCGGCTCCTTTGCGGTAGTGCCGACAATAATGCGATGGGTGACACTGCTGTTGTCGGCAATTAGATGCGGCGGGCGCGGTGACACTATACTACTATCGAAAATATTTAAGGGACACGGGGACTGAAATTTCAAACTTCTGTAATATGTAAACTACTGACTTTAAATTTTGGGTAGGCTACAAGTAGGCGTACGGCATTAGAAGGCACATGAGGCGGAGCTAGAGAGGGCTCTCCTAGTTCGGAACGCACAGCACAAGCGTGAGTATGAGAGATTTCTCTTTTTCATGCGCCCAAAATTATTACTGGAAATTTGACATTCTAATATGCTTTACTGAGCAGCTGCTTCCAGGTCTTCACTCTGTGTGGTCCAGAGGTCCCTCTGCTCCCTGAATGGCGTCTGACGGCAAGAACTTTTGAGGCAGGCCGTACAAAGGCCATTTTTCTACGCCGTATGGTTCTCGAGTTATCGCTTCGACAATAAACAACTGATTCCCATGTTTATGCTCATGTATGCAACTTCGAATCTTGCCTGCGTTTTATTCCTCTTCATTACACAATTATGGAATAAGACATTACGAAGTGTCGTTAGGAACTGCGTATATTTAGTTCATAAATTAACTGACCATGGATCACTGCAGTCACGCGCGAATTCTTTACTTCGGTTCAAGATCAATCCGTAATGCAAAATTGTGGTTTGTGTAACTGTGACAATAAGCAGAAAATTCACATGTTTACATTGTATTTAATGAAGTGTTACCAATGTCACTTTCAAAGCCTGGTACCAGTGACGCAGGTACTAAGGGTAGAGCACTCCACTCTCAGGCCAGAAATATTATTTTTAAAGTATACAGATTTTTTAAGGACTTGGCATCTGAGGAAGTGAGTAAATAAGTACGTTAATATTGAGTGTTACAGTTTATAATGTTATCCTCATTATCCTTTGCTGCCTAAGTTTACGTTCTGATGATTTGTGAGCCGACAAATGTTTTTCTTCGCTCCCTCCCCGTAACTTCCGCTCTCTGGCGCATCACTTGGCAGCAGTACAGCCACCGTGTGCACGCATTGGTTTAGCTCATGTGCCTTCTAAAACCGTACGCCATATAGTAAGCTCTATAGCAACTTTCACATATGTATATGATTGTTACGTACAGTTATTAATTACTTTATGAAACAATGTAAACTATTGCTTATTTTCAAAACGCAACTGACTCCAATATGTTTCAAGTTGCTAATGTTATGTGCTTCTTTTCACTTTCTCTCACGTATAGTAAGTAGAGGAAGTACTGTATTTAAACCAAAAATTCGATATCGAAATTTCACTGGAAATATGCTTTGAGGTCCCCTGAATCCGAAATAAAAGTATTTTAGAAAATAACCGTGTTTGTGTGTAAGTGTGCGATGGGACGCGAAAATTATAAAAAAAATTCATCCACCTTAAACTACCCTTTATCTGCAAAATTCTTCGATAATTTTTATTTTCTCGAAAACGCCTGTAACCATTTTGATTAAAATGCCATGTGTTTGAAATATTTTTATGGCAAATTAAATGTATATTTTGAATTTTCAGGCTATAGCCTTTGTAGTCCTGTTTACTCTGTATAACTTTTTGCATAAAAACCGTGAAAGATAGACCAAATCTTGCTATAGAAAAAATGTAGACTTAGCTAAAACACAATTTATGCCTAATTTTTTTTAGAGTGAAACATTTTTTGTGAGTTTTTATATCTTAGCCGTGCAAACAGAACGGAATCTCAGCTTTAAAAGTTTTGACTACAGCTCAAAGCCTACTGCATTCCCATATTCCCCTTGTACCTACAAGGACATATGCAATAAGATAATTTTTGCAAATGTTTATTACAACTAACACGAAGAAGATATAGGAATAAGAGTTTGTAAGAATGGTTAGTACAAGAGTAGAGAAACTCATGCGAGTCCAACACATATTTTTTACTTCTGGTCAACCGTTTAATCAAAACCTAATTGTAACATTTTTTGCAGACGTAGTTACGTTAAATTTGCAGTATTTACGCTTTAATTTAGAGTGATACCTGAAGTATCGCTTTTCAAATTTGCGAGGTGAGCCAATGGCTGCCATCGTCTCTGAACAGCAAGGGATCCATACGTATACGACAAAATTCATTCTCATACTAGAATTAAGTGACCCTTCACGCAGGTCTCACTAAAGTTGTGAATTTGCTTTTATGAAAGATAGTGCTATAAGTTTTTAGTTACGAGAGTGAGTCGGCCAGCCAGTCAGCGAGTACGTATGTGTCGTCGAGTGATTGTATCGTAATGGTAAAGAAATAAGAGACTGGAGAAAGACATTGAAAGACCGAGAAAGATTGTTAGAAGAACAATTATTATTATTGTGAATTGAAATAGCAGAGAAGACTATAAACTGTGTTAGTAACGAGAGGAAAATTGGGCATTTCTTGTCAAATTGAGAGGGCAATATTGATAGGAAAGTAACGCGATCTTCGAAATTTGCTGCCTTTGTTACATTATCGTTTGAAAGCCCGTTATATGATGTGATGAAAGCATGTGAAATTTGAGGTTAGAAATAATGCCTTTATTACCTACGTTGGCTGTACTGACTGCTTTTTGGTGTAATGTCCACTGCAGTTTAGTGTAATATCGGGTATAAATGAATTCTAGGGAACTGCCGATAATCTGTTTCTCCTATTTGTGATAAATAAGAATGAAATAATAGCTAGGTGGTTCAACTTTGGTTGATAGATGGCAGAGACACCAGTTTCCTTTCCTATCCCAATAATAAAGGTTCCTCCATGAAATAACTTCCCTTGTCAACTGCAGATAGCACTATAGGTTTTATTTTCCATAATGGAAATTAAGAAAAGCAAAAGTGTAGGTTTAGAAACTGAAATTAAATTAATTACATATTTAAGTTACTAGACAATATTATTAATAAGTGTGATAACCTTTCATAGTAATAGTACCACTTTCTTTCCACGATAATCCAGATTTTGTGAATGTGTTTCATCGTTAGTATCTATTGATTTATATAATTAACCGGAATACACGAATATGCATGAAAATTAATAGTACTACATTCAGGCTATCACATTCTTGGTGAATCTCGTCTGCAATTAATGGGATTAAGAATGAACGCCACATTTTTAAAATATGAACTTAAAATTCCAATGTTTTCCTAGCCCATCCTTCTTCACCCATCCTTTTGGTGTGTTCAAACTATTTAAGCATTTTACGCCTCATTTTGTCTATAATTGTATTACCTACTTTTATAGACTTCCTGGTGTCATTTCTAATGTTTTGTTATCTTAATAATCTGCAACTGCTTATACACTGCATTTCTGTGATTACTAACTTGTTTCTTGGAGGGTAATTTGCATCCCACACCTCAGCTCCATAAAGCAAAATACTTTGAATAATATTGACAGATTTTTTTTCCTTTGTTTTTTTCTCCTTTGTTGGTTCTCTGATCAATTTCGTCTTTACTATATCCCTTTTTATTAGAAATTACCACTCACACTTATCTATACCTTTAATTTTTTTTTTACTTCATTATTCTAAATCCTTTAACGTTTTATATCCCAACACCAAGCACTCTGATTTTTTAAACATTGATTTGCACGCCACGAGCTAAATATTCTTCAGTCAGTTTTCGTACCATATAATTTATATTATCTTCAGATATAACTATGTGATCATACGCATAATATAACTGTAATGTCCTCATTAAACTTAAACCCATAGAATGATAATGATAAGGATAGTGATAATCATCATAATGGTAATCTGGGATTCGAGAAAAGTCATAATTTGCAATGTATTAGCTTTTTATTGAACGTTTCTACCCTCTCCTGTTGCTAATAATTTCTAATTTTCTTTGAATAATTGACCATTAGCTTCAAATGCCTCTGTTGTAAAGCAAATTGCGTTCGTTCTAACACTAAAACTCCTGTTATATAGCCTTAAAATAAATGTTAATTTTTAATCAGGAAAGCTGGGTGGCCCCCTTCGTTATTTAGCTTTTATCTCTGTAATGCACCGGAAACAACAAAAGTAGCATGTTTACAAAGCTCTTTTGTTTTTTGTGTAGCTGTCTTATCGGAGTTTCCCGTGTTAACGTCTCATAATCTCCTGTTCGCGCCCATTCTTTTGCTTTCGCTGTCTCACTCATATATCTTTTGTTTATTTACCTCGCAATGTGTGCATTTGTAGCTGAAATCTCTCCATATTTGTTTGGAATAAAACAAAAGCTGTTCATGCTCTCGGTTAATCATATTTAAACATATGTTACTCTTTCGTCATGTTCTTTGTTGTACTACAAGATTTTATATACACAGTGTTTTATTTGGAAGCTAAGAAAACATTCCTGAATTAAATGACAGATCATCCCTACAAAGCGTGCTTACAGTAATGCTTCGAATGTAATTATTTTTATTTAATACTAGGTGAAATACCCGGAGTTGCCCATGGTTTGACAATGTTATCCCTACAGCTGGTAGACTTATGTTGGATACCGTAAAGAACCCAAAATAAATAAATAAATAAAAACACCAGGAAAGCACCTTGCAAAAGCACTGTTGAACAACTCCAAATACCACAGGAAGAAAAGCAAGTAGAGAAAGCTGTGTGAATGTAATGCGTTGCATTTCTGTAATAATCATATGAATTGTTTGTAAAAGAGGGAATGTAGAAAGAAGTGTGATTGTGTTCTATAAAAGAAGTGAAGGCATGCGAATGTAATATGTGGTATTTCTATTTCAGTTATAGAAAATTGTATGAATTTATGTTAAGGGTGAGTAGGGAGGTATATGTGAATTTAAGACGTAAAAGGAAAAAGAGTAGAAAAAACCATGCGAATGTTCTATACTAAAATGGAGGACATACAAACCACCTTCATGAAAAAAAAATGGATATAAAACATTGTCTTGTAAGTTCGTTTGTTTCTCGATAACTCATTCATTATGAAGCCCTGGGAACAAGCCTCACCTACAGCACAGCTACGACAGAGTAGTTGCAAAACTTTGTTTTAGGGAGGAATTCCCAGCTGGAAATCAACTAAAGCACTTTTAACATGTTCGATTCGTTAGTGCACTTGCTCGTAAACTGCCGGCATTGTGAGGCGGTTTTGCCCTTACGATAGCAAAACAGAATAACATGCCGGAAACGTTCCTTTTATCTTTCCATAATTTGTAAACACAAGTTCACTCTGTTAAATTCAACGTCAGTCACACACACTGATGTATCCAATAGCGGGTCTGATTTTTGACCTCCAAGATGTAGGGATAGCTATAATAGCTTCAGTGAACAGAGGGTCCAAGGTTATCAGGCGCTATAGTTCAGTCTGTCAGTGTGTCAGTCTGATTGTGAGCAGTATAACTCAAAAACGAAAAGTCGTTTAAAAACAAAGGATGCGACACGAAGATTTTGAAGAAACTTCCTCCACCCTAAACTACTCTTTACATGGAAAATTTTGATTTTCTCGAAAATGGCTCTAACGATTTTGATTAAAATGACACATGTTTGACATACTTCTATGGCAAATGAAATATATATTTTGAATTCTCTGGCTATAGTCTATGTAGCTCTGTTTACTCTAGAGAATTTTGAATAACTCGTAAAACGTAAGAGATAGACCGAAGCTTACTATACAAAAATGTAGGTATTGCTAAAACACACAAAATATGTCCAAATAATTGGTTTCTGTAGAGTAAATCATTTTGGAAATATTCTTTGGTATTTGTGAGAGTTTTGGAAGACTTAAATTTTCTCAAAGCTTTAAAAGACTTGACTATTGCTCAAAGCCTACTATATTCCCATATTCCCCTTGCATCTACAAGGAAATAAGCAATAAGTTAATTTGTACGAATGTTTATCTTAACTAACACGAAGAAGATATAGGAATAGATTGTAAGAATAGTTAGTACACGAGTAGAGAAAGTCATGTGAGTGCAACACATCAGATTTTTCACTTCCGTGTACCCTTAAAAATCATGAATTTGATCATTTTCGGCCAGTGTTCAGCCTCAGGGCCTCTTAAATACTACTATGCAACAAGTGGCAAGCCTTGCTCGAGAAGTTAAATGATTGAAACATTAATTTCTGTGTCTCGTGCAAGATTTTTAGACGGTCGCTTGAAAATCCCTATTGCTGGTTCGCTTTCTCGTACTTTCATTTTAATCTCGCAAACTTCTAATGTTAAAAATGAGGGTATTAAACTGAAATTCATATTCATATTTATGAGATTTAATGACCTATGAAAATGCAGTAGGCTGATGGTGATTGTTTTGCTGCTTGTTCTGCAAGTTAAGTGGAGTTCTGCCTGTCTTAATAATATACGATTATTAAAACGAAATTAATAAATATAATGAGGAAACTGAGTGTTTCGGAAGTGAAATCGAAATACGTCAGCAGCTCTGATTAGTATGTTGATTCTGTTAAAAGAATAAGTAATATAAAAGCTCGTTAAGGACAAGAATGAGTTGCAATGTTTTGCTGAAGACATTACTGTGTCCTAGGAGAATAAAGTTACGTATGTATAGAACAGGGATGTCCAACATTCTTTCTTTGTAGAATCTTACGTAATGAGAGTGTATATCCCACTGCACTCCTTCAGTAGGAGTGATAGACAGTCAGTATCCAGTGACGGACACACACAAGCAATTACACGGAAGTTTGTAAGTCGTATTTTGAATTTTCTGTCAGTGTCTTCAGAAGACCTCTTCATTCTGGATGATTTTTGCATAAATGGTAAACGGTAAGAGATAGACAAAAGCTTAGGTACTATACAAAAATATGGATCTGTTTAAAACACACAATTTATTTTCCTTTGAGTACAACACTTCCGAGGTATTTATTCTTATTTATATGAATTTGCCAATACTTGCGTGGGAGACAGCGAAGTATTGATTGCGACATGTGCATCTTTTGATTGGTGGTTAGTGTCGTTATGAATTGGTACACCTTTCAGCAGTATCGTTATGAAGAGGTGGATATTATGACGTATACAACGCTATATTATGACATAGTCGAGCTTAAAGAATTTTATGACAATGATTTTGGTTAAGGCATACCTTGCTGCTCATGACGTCGCCGAGGGTAGTCGTACTATAACCTAAGATTTCCTTTGCAAGAGTGTGTACTTGTTAGGAAGTTTAAAGGAATGCTGCACCAAAATTTGATATAAATCTAAAAAAAAAAAAAAAAAGTTACATTCGTATTGTAATACTTGAAAAACTTAGGACCATAGGCTCGAGTTGTATTTTGAGGTTTTATATTATAAACACCTATATTTATGTATTGTATGATAGAGATCTAGAATAAAATGTTCGTCATTTTGAAATTAAATTTATTAAAATTAATTTTTAGTACATCCATCGTTTCAAAATAATTCATACGATGCAGTGGTCCAACTCTACTGAAATTTGTCATGAAGATTACTAAAACATTAGCAATTAAATGTATTATGCAATGTTTTCTCTTAAAGTTATATAAAACTTTACGAAATCATAAATGTCAAATTACAGAATTTAAGTTTTCTTTTGAATTAAAGCTAGTGTAACAATCTTAGGACAGATTTGTTCATTTTAATCAAGTAATCGATATAGCATTTTTTTTAAAAAAATATTTTAAAATTGCATGTGTGAATAATTTGGCTTAGGATAATACAATTCAGCTGTAAAATGTAATAATTCGGAGACTGAGATACACTGAAATTTGAAACCACGTGATTTCTTCTTTTCTTTCATTCGTTTTATTCTTTTACTGTTTCAGTTATAAGCCACCTTTAATATCGTAGGTCATATCGGTGTCTTTTAACCTCTGGTAACAATTACACAACAGCAATGGTGTTCACTCACTGAACAGTAGTGTTGAACCTTGGACTTCGATTACCTTGGATTTGGAATACCTTGGGTTTCGATTACCTTGGATTTCGATTACCTTGGATTTGGAATACCTTGGGTTTCGATTACCTTGGGTTTCCATTACCTTGGGTTTTCATTGTTTTGGACTAACTTCATCATCAAGTTTCAAGATAGGCCAGATAGGCCTGTTTCGGCTCTTCCCAGCGCCTCTGCGGTCTTCCAACTTCTCTTCTACCAACTGGTTTGTCTTTCTTCTGGAATTCGAGACATATGATCTTGCCATTTCATTTTATATTCCCTTATTTTGTCGTTTAAATTAAATATTTTCAATTACTCTCACTATTAATAATATCATCTTTGAGACTGCATACAATCAACTACGTACCTCAAAAATTTCATTTCATCTGTTTCATTTATTCTTTTGCCATCTGCTCAAGGTCCAGGTCTAGGCTCCATAAAATATGAGCACAGGCTTAGTTTCATGAAATTTTAATATGGTACCTCTTGTTTTGTTTTTCAATGTTAGTTTTATAGTGGCGCATACGTTTTGAAATTTATATACCTTTTGCTTTAAATCTGTATCATATTCGTTAGAAATGTCACATCTTAAATAGCTAAAATAATTCACTTGTTCAAGTACTTTTTTTTTTTTTTGGTACTTCTGATGTTTTGTTGGTACAAAGTTTCTTGTAGTCTGTCTTTAGTATCTGCTAGGATGACCTGATCATGTGCGAACAGGGCTGTATTTAGGATCGTTCGGCCTAACATAAAATCTACTTTCAACTGCGCTTGCCACAGCTTACATAATATTTTAGAAGAACAGTGGCTTCAATACTTCAAAGAACTATGGAATTATTCTACGGATAATTAAAAGCAACAATTAAGTTCAACATATGAAGCAGACCCCATTACAGTTGAGGAATTAAAAACTATGTTAGTCTTCTAAATATCCTAAGAAATCAGGAAACCATGGAATTAACATGGAACTGATAAAAAAGGCATCAAAAGGTTTTAAAATGCAGCTATTTGTTTTTTATTAACTTATTACATCAAACTCACACACTGATTCACAGAGCTATTCACACTCCAAGATCCTAGAAAGGATGGGGAATAATCCTAGTTCAAAAAAATCGCCTCCTCCGACCGGGAATCAAACCCGAGAATCCTTGCACACAGGGCAGGTGCTTTACCTCAGCGGTGCTCAACCACACGCAAGTTTGGTGAGGTTGAAATCACCACCTTCCACCCACTGAGACAGAACAACTTCATTTATCCGTGGTTACCGAGTTCCAGTGGCGGCACATTCTTACGTACAGGAAATCAAAGACGTACACATTCATATTCTACTCCTGATTAACACACCATGTTTCTGAGGATACTTTTTGGCACGATTTACGTTTCAGAAGATCTTCAATATTTGATACGAAAGATGAAGTGCACAGTCTCAAGGTGATTGTCACTTATCTTGCTGCGATACTCACTTTTAATGTAGTTCATTTTTGAAAATGTTTGTTCGTAGATATAAGTGGAGCCAAAGACTGTCATTAAACTAGATGCAAACAAACGTAATCTCGGATACTCACGGCAGGACAGAGACCTAAATAATTCCCATCCTTCTTTCTCAGAACATTTTACGGCCGTGGAATTCTGCAATGCAAGTAGTTTCATATTTTGTAGCTCGTGTGAAGCCTCACTACATGGAAACTTCAAAAGTACAAAATAATTGTATTTTGGTTTCAAAAGTTTTTAGGTGTTCAAATTGTGAAGAGGATGTGTCGTACAATTGCATCAAAAGTTCGTTGTATTTTTCCAGCAGCATAACATTTATCGTGAATACGGAACGTAAGCAAGGTAAATGGTATAAATCTGCAACTACCAGTCTTACAAATCAAACACTTAACTTTATCGTCCTTATCTCGAAAACAAGAATATTCGTCCTTCCACTGAACTGTATGTACTACTACTCCACGCCATCCGCCTCTGACTAGCAGATCTGGTTCTGCTTGCCTTGGTCAGTGGTGGGGGGAAATAAGTGTAGTGTTAGTGTGCTCCAGTCTTGAGCATCCTGATCTACCACATCTGATGATAATATAACACCACACTGAATAAAACGCCACCAGAAATGGCTTAGAACTTCATTAAATAACATTTTTAGCCGAGTATCCCCCTAAAAACCGGTACTAAAACTAGGACATGTTTATTGACTAGCTTTTCATCATTAATCCTGAAATGAAACTAGTGTTTTTGTACTCTGTTTCCTATTTAGTAGATTTTTTGTGCGCCCAGACTGTGCATTGTAGAAATTCGTGTGTGGAATAATACATAATTCTCGTGTTGCTCAACATAAAATGAAATTACGGCTTTTAATGACCTAAAAGGTAATGAAGCATGCAAGAAATATACGAAAGAAGAAGAAAAACGCAAACTGGCAGGCTGGGAGGCAGGCAGCCTTGTGCTGTCTTCATTAAACGTGAAAAGAGCGAGCGAGTGGGCTTCCATGACAAGAGTCTGGAACTGACATCCCGTGATTAATGATAATCTGTGATATGCTTGCTACTTCTAGCAGTTAACTAACATGGCGCTTCTTGCACAGGTCACTCACGTCCTTGCCCACAAGGTCCTTCTTTCAGCTCCTGCATACATCAGAAGTACGTACCTCAACTGTTAACAGTAGAAGAAACCTCGTTATTACAATATCGCAAAGAACCTTTTCTTCTTCTTGTTCCTCTTCTTCTTGTTCCTCTTCTTGTTCTTGTTCCTCTTCTTGTTCTTGTTCCTCTTCTTGTTCTTGTTCCTCTTCTTGTTCTTGTTCCTCTTCTTGTTCTTGTTCCTCTTCTTCTTGTTCCTCTTCTTGTTCTTGTTCCTCTTCTTGTTCTTGTTCCTCTTCTTGTTCCTCTTCTTGTTCTTGTTCCTCTCCTTCTTCTTGTTCCTCTTCTTCTTCTTGTTCCTCTTCTTCTTGTTCCTCTTCTTCTTGTTCCTCTTCTTGTTCTTGTTCCTCTTCTTCTTCTTGTTCCTCTTCTTCTTCTTGTTCCTCTTCTTCTTCTTGTTCCTCTCCTTCTTCTTGTTCCTCTTCTTCTTCTTGTTCCTCTCCTTCTTCTTGTTCCTCTCCTTCTTGTTCCTCTCCTTCTTCTTGTTCCTCTTCTTCTTCTTGTTCCTCTTCTTCTTCTTCTTGTTCCTCTTCTTCTTCTTCTTGTTCCTCTTCTTCTTCTTGTTCCTCTTCTTCTTCTTCTTGTTCCTCTTCTTCTTGTTCCTCTTCTTCTTCTTCTTGTTCCTCTTCTTCTTCTTCTTGTTCCTCTTCTCCTTCTTCTTGTTCCTCTTCTCCTTCTTCTTGTTCCTCTTCTCCTTCTTCTTGTTCCTCTTCTCCTTCTTCTTGTTCCTCTTCTCCTTCTTCTTGTTCCTCTTCTCCTTCTTCTTGTTCCTCTTCTCCTTCTTCTTGTTCCTCTTCTCCTTCTTCTTGTTCCTCTTCTCCTTCTTCTTGTTCCTCTTCTCCTTCTTCTTGTTCCTCTTCTCCTTCTTCTTGTTCCTCTTCTCCTTCTTCTTGTTCCTCTTCTCCTTCTTCTTGTTCCTCTTCTTCTTCTTGTTCCTCTTCTCCTTCTTCTTGTTCCTCTTCTCCTTCTTCTTGTTCTTCTTCTTCTTCTTCTTGTTTCTCTTCTTCTTCTTCTTGTTTCTCTTCTTCTTCTTCTTGTTTCTCTTCTTCTTCTTCTTCTTCTTGTTTCTCTTCTTCTTCTTGTTCCTCTTCTTCTTCTTCTTCTTGTTCCTCTTCTTGTTCCTCTTCTTCTTCTTCTTCTTGTTCCTCTTCTTGTTCCTCTTCTTGTTCCTCTTCTTCTTCTTCTTCTTCTTCTTGTTCCTCTTCTTCTTCTTCTTCTTCTTCTTGTTCCTCTTCTTCTTCCTCTTCTTCTTCTTCTTGTTCCTCTTCTTCTTCTTCTTCCTCTTCTTCTTCTTCTTCTTCTTGTTCCTCTTCTTCTTCTTGTTCCTCTTCCTCTTCTTGTTCCTCTTCCTCTTCTTGTTCCTCTTCCTCTTCTTGTTCCTCTTCCTCTTCTTGTTCCTCTTCCTCTTCTTGTTCCTCTTCCTCTTCTTCTTCTTGTTCCTCTTCCTCTTCTTCTTCTTGTTCCTCTTCTTCTTCTTCTTCTTCTTCTTCTTGTGCCTCTTCTTCTTCTTCTTCTTCTTGTGCCTCTTCTTCTTCTTCTTCTTCTTCTTCTTGTTCCTCTTCTTCTTGTTCCTCTTCTTCTTCTTCTAGTTCCTCTTCTTCTTCTTCTTGTTCCTCTTCTTCTTCTTCTTCTTCTTGTTCCTCTTCTTCTTCTTCTTCTTGTTCCTCTTCTTCTTGTTTCTCTTCTTCTTCTTCTTGTTTCTCTTCTTCTTCTTCTTCTTCTTGTTCCTCTTCTTCTCCTTCTTCTTGTGCCTCTTCTCCTTCTCCTTCTTCTTGTTCCTCTTCTCCTTCTCCTTCTTCTTGTTCCTCTTCTCCTTCTCCTTCTTCTTGTTCCTCTTCTCCTTCTCCTTCTTCTTGTTCCTCTTCTTCTTCTCCTTCTTCTTGTTCCTCTTCTTCTTCTTCTTGTTCCTCTTCTTCCTCTCATGGATTACACCTGACTAGATCTGCTCCGCTACCTTAGCCCCTTCCTCAGCCTACCTACTAGAACTCGTATTGGTTGATATTTCATTCTTATTTTAAGAACTCTATTTTCTTACACTCCCAAATAATGTAACCAATTACGAGTTATCTCCACACATATAGATTTATTAAATACACATTCAATATCTCTCTAATAGTTTCATCTGAAATTCTGTCTATCTTACTTTCCTTTACAGATCTGAAATGTCTCATTTCTGCTGATTAAATTCTTTTCTGCGTAGTCCATGTTTCGCTACCATAAAATAAAACAGACAACACCATCAAATTATAGAACTTAGTTTATTTTTGTTTTTCTGTTTTGTTTTTTCAGGATTCCCTTTAACACTCCACAAATACTTAAGCATTTACTAAGTTTAAAGCCACTATCTTTTCTTTATCTTACGAAACTAATCGTAGGTACCTTAATAATTAAATATTGAAATCTATCCCATTGTTATCTTGTATTATTATTTTACTTCTGACCTGGTGTTGACCTTTAAAGGCCAGGATTTTTTAAATGAAATTTCAAAATTCTATTTTTTACATTTTATTTAGACAATGAAGTGCATATTGCAGTTTGTCATCCTCGTCCAAAAATTAACACATTGTCAGCATATAGAATCATATTGAACCATAATTCTTACCCTATTTTAATACTTTTGACAATAGTTTCTTTCAACTCTGCTGTCCTTGTTTGACGCCCTGGTTTGTCTGAATTCTTATGTAATTTTCAGATTAGTTTTAATAATACATTTTGTACTTGCATACAAATTCTTAATGAGCTGAAATCTCTAGAATATTCTATTTTTATCAAAATTTTGCATAAAAGTTAGCATAACACTAATTTTACCGGATATGATCAAAAGCAACCGTTTAAGGAAATCGTGTGTGTGTGTGTGTGTGTGTGTGTGTGTGTGTGTGTGTGTGTGTGTGTGTGTGTGTGTGTGTTTGTGCACGTCTTTGAATAGCATAACAGAAAATTAGAAAAGTATCAATTCCAAAATTATTATATAAGTTCAGCACCTTCCAAATATGCCACACAAGGATTTTCAAGAAAATCCTGCCACAGGCTATCCTGGACATAAGAACGTTTCGCAAATTTGACCTTTCTAAAACTGGCTATAACCGTCTCGGACTGACACACAGACCCACTCTTCTCCTCTGAGGTTTCCTCGCCTCCTTATATAGCGAGGACTTCCACAAACACGCCGACTGTCGGATGCCTCTCGAAGCAATCCTTTGTTATGCACCACGGTCATTGTTAGTCACGTATACACTAGCAGTCGCGCGAGGCACTCAGACCTTCAGCGCTTCTGTTTGCCCGCCGACCTGGTATGTGGTGTTAAGAAGCTAGTCCCGACCGTCCTTGGTTTTGCGCCGTCCCCCGCGTCACAATATTTCTATGAAAAATGAAAAGTATATACTGAATTTTCTAGAAATTTCCTCTGAATTCATCTTTATTCTGGGTGGCCTTTCCATAACTGGCAAACCTTGCTGCACATACCTATTGTTAAAACACATACTTGGTGTAAAACAAACTCCTTTGTAGAATGAACCATTTCCGAGACACTGCTTATAACATGTTTCAATTTTCCATACCTTTACTTTTGCCAAATGAGAAAGGTTGTATACCCTCCGTATTAAGATACCAAAGCGAATGTTAACATATTGTCACAACCATTCGTTCTCAAACCTCGATGCGCTACAGCGTCCAAACTGTGCATTTCTGTACAGGAGTTTCCCATTTGAAAACCGAGCAGTTTGCCATCCTGCACAACATAGAAGGCGTTGTCGGTATCTTTTTTCCCCTTTTTTTTGGGGGGGGGGGAGTATCTTAATTGCCCCAAAACTATAAAACAGATTATACTAAAACAATTGTGGTAGTTAATGATACAAAGTATTGATTTCGTGCATATAAAAATATTACATTCAAATTTCAGTCCGAGTGTGTCCCTTAAGTTGGACACCGATATACGGAAGTTAAAATGCAAGCACGGAAATGAAGCAAGGCTGCATTAGAGGAATTTTAATAAAGTCCATTTCCTTAACGTGTAACGGGAATCTCACTTTAAAACTGTGCGAAGCCCTGGGAGTGCTGCGTACCTCTAGAGTAGAGTCTCCCTTTCTCTTTCACAGTACAAACAATAACTGAAAGGAAAAACATTTTGAACCACCAGGCTGAAGTAATTATAAGTTTCTTAGAAGATGACTTCTGCAGCCCAGCCGCTAATGAGAACGCAACAAAGCACTCGCGCTCGCCAGAGTGACTCGTGCCATGAAATTTAAAGGAGAAATTAGTTTTATAAGCCAAGTTTTACGAGCTTCCCTCGCCTTTATTTAATAGTATTAATGATCCAAGATATTCAAGATGACGGTTTGTTGGTGGACGGAAATGAAGTGAGTTAATACAAATTAAAACGGATTATGCTTACGCCAAAAATAAATTATCTACGGTTTCAAAGCCACCAACTCGTTTGTTAATTTCTCTTAGAGAACTAAAGCAATGAAGCCAACTAACTACCCGAAAAACCAGCAAACTTTTTAACTTTAGAACAACGCACCTGAACGTCAGAATTTAATATGCTTTATCATCTGTTTTTTACTTCCTCTAACATATGTCTATAATGATGTACTGTATTCCACCCATAAAATTGGATATTGACATTTCACTGGGTATATTTGTTTTGAGGTCCCCTGAACAAAAATCTGATGTGTTGCACTTGCATGATTTCTCTACTCTTCTACTAACCATTCTTACAAATTCTTATTCCTCTATCTTCTTCGTGTTGAGATAAATATTTGTTCAAATTATCTTATTGCTTATTTCCTTGTAGGTACAAGGGGAATATGGGAATACAGTAGGCTCTGAACGATATTAAATCTTTTAAAGCCTTCAAGTTACGTTCCCTTTACACGACTAACCTATAAAAACTGAACAACGATGTTCCATTACTGTCACAAATAAGAAATATCTCCAAAATGGTTCACTCTACGAAAAAAGATTATTTGCACATAAAGTGAGTGTTTTAGCAAGATCTACAATTTTTATATGGCCTATCTCCTACGGTTTACCAGAAACAGTCATCCAGAGTAAGCATAGGACTGTAATTTTATATGTAAAGGGTAGTTTAGGGAGGAGAAATTTTCTTAAATTTTCGTGTGGCATCCTTAAGATGTTAAACTTAAATACCAACTTTGGTTTTTAGCCGATTGTTCGCTTTAAGTTATTCTGTGCGTGATGGACGAAGCGCTATCTGGGTGGATTTTCTCCGGATTCTCCGGTTTCCCCCGCCACTCATTCCATCAGTCGCTCCATTGTCAAATTTCCATTCATCAATTTCGCCTACATTTCATATCATCCTCTTCCTCACTCTCATACCTGGTGCTTGGCTGACCACTCGCTTCCAGGTCTTCACTTAGTCTGGTACATAGGTTCCTCTGCTCCCCGACAGATGTCTGACCCTAGGCACTGGCCTGCATAAGGGGAGGGCAATCACTTCCTCACTCTCATACTGACCACTTCACTCTGTCTGGTGCATAGGTTCCTGTGTTCCCCGACAGACGTCTGACTCTAGACACTGGCTTGTAAGTCCTACATAAGGGGAGGGTAATCACTTCCTCACACTCATACTGACCACTTCACTCTGTCTGGTACATAGGTTCCTGTGCTCCCTGACAGACGTCTGACTCTAGACACTGGCTTGTAAGTCCTACATAAGGGGAGGGTAATCACTTCCTCACTCTCATACTGACCACTTCACTCAGTCTGGTACATAGGTTCCTGTGCTCCCTGACAGACGTCTGACTCTAGACACTGGCTTGTAAGTCCTACATAAGGGGAGGGTAATCACTTCCTCACTCTCATACTGACCACTTCACTCTGTCTGGTACATAGGTTCCTGTGTTCCCTGACAGACGTCTGACCCTAGACACTGGCTTGTAAGCCCTACATAAGGGGAGGGTAATCACTTCCTCACTCTCATACTGACCACTTCACTCAGTCTGGTACATAGGTTCCTGTGTTCCCCGACAGACGTCTGACTCTAGACACTGGCTTGTAAGTCCTACATAAGGGGAGGGTAATCACTTCCTCACTCTCATACTGACAACTTCACTCTGTCTGGTACATAGGTTCCTGTGTTCCCCGACAGACGTCTGACTCTAGACACTGGCTTGTAAGTCCTACGTAAGGGGAGGGTAATCACTTCCTCACTCTCATACTGACCACTTCACTCTGTCTGGTACATAGGTTCCTGTGTTCCCCGACAGGCGTCTGACTCTAGACACTGGCTTGTAAGTCCTACATAAGGGGAGGGTAATCACTTCCTCACTCTCATACTGACCACTTCACTCTGTCTGGTACATAGGTTCCTGTGTTCCCTGACAGACGTCTGACCCTAGACACTGGCTTGTAAGCCCTACATAAGGGGAGGGTAATCACTTCCTCACTCTCATACTGACCACTTCACTCAGTCTGGTACATAGGTTCCTGTGTTCCCCGACAGACGTCTGACTCTAGACACTGGCTTGTAAGTCCTACATAAGGGGAGGGTAATCACTTCCTCACTCTCATACTGACAACTTCACTCTGTCTGGTACATAGGTTCCTGTGTTCCCCGACAGACGTCTGACTCTAGACACTGGCTTGTAAGTCCTACGTAAGGGGAGGGTAATCACTTCCTCACTCTCATACTGACCACTTCACTCTGTCTGGTACATAGGTTCCTGTGTTCCCCGACAGGCGTCTGACTCTAGACACTGGCTTGTAAGTCCTACATAAGGGGAGGGTAATCACTTCCTCACTCTCATACTGACCACTTCACTCAGTCTGGTACATAGGTTCCTGTGTTCCCCGACAGACGTCTGACTCTAGACACTGGCTTGTAAGTCCTACATAAGGGGAGGGTAATCACTTCCTCACTCTCATACTGACCACTTCACTCTGTCTGGTACATAGGTTCCTGTGTTCCCCGACAGACGTCTGACTCTAGACACTGGCTTGTAAGTCCTACATAATGGGAGGGTAATCACTTCCTCACTCTCATACTGACCACTTCACTCAGTCTGGTACATAGGTTCCTGTGTTCCCCGACAGACGTCTTACTCTAGACACTGGCTTGTAAGTCCTACATAAGGGGAGGGTAATCACTTCCTCACACTCATACTGACCACTTCACTCTGTCTGGTACATAGGTTCCTGTGCTCCCTGACAGACGTCTGACTCTAGACACTGGCTTGTAAGTCCTACATAAGGGGAGGGTAATCACTTCCTCACTCTCATACTGACCGCTTCACTCAGTCTGGTACATAGGTTCTTGTGCTCCCTGACGGACGTCTGACTCTAGACACTGGCTTGTAAACCCTACATAAGGGGAGGGTAATCACTTCCTCACTCTCATACTGACCACTTCACTCTGTCTGGTACATAGGTTCCTGTGTTCCCTGACAGGCGTCTGATCCTAGACACTGGCTTGTAAGCCCTACATAAGGGGAGGGTAATCACTTCCTCACTCTCATACTGACCACTTCACTCAGTCTGGTACATAGGCTCCTGTGTTCCCCGACAGACGTCTGACTCTAGACACTGGCTTGTAAGTCCTACGTAAGGGGAGGGTAATCACTTCCTCACTCTCATACTGACCACTTCACTCTGTCTGGTACATAGGTTCCTGTGTTCCCCGACAGACGTCTGACTCTAGACACTGGCTTGTAAGTCCTACATAATGGGAGGGTAATCACTTCCTCACTCTCATACTGACCACTTCACTCAGTCTGGTACATAGGTTCCTGTGTTCCCCGACAGACGTCTGACTCTAGACACTGGCTTGTAAGTCCTACATAAGGGGAGGGTAATCACTTCCTCACTCTCATACTGACCACTTCACTCTGTCTGGTACATAGGTTCCTGTGTTCCCCGACAGACGTCTAACTCTAGACACTGGCTTGTAAGTCCTACATAAGGGGAGGGTAATCACTTCCTCACTCTCATACTGACCACTTCCCTCAGTCTGGTACATAGGTTCCTGTGCTCCCTGGCAGACGTCTGACTCTAGACACTGGCTTGTAAGCCCTACATAAGGGGAGGGTAATCACTTCCTCAGTCTCATACTGACCACTTCACTCTGTCTGGTACATAGGTTCCTGTGTTCCCTGACAGGCGTCTGATCCTAGACACTGGCTTGTAAGTCCTACATAAGGGGAGGGTAATCACTTCCTCACTCTCATACTGACCACTTCACTCTGTCTGGTACATAGGTTCCTGTGTTCCCCGACAGGCGTCTGACTCTAGGCAGTGACTTGTAAGTCCTAGGGGGTGTAAGTCCTACATAAGGGGAGGGTAAACAGGTAAAGAAGAATATGCTTCAATAGGATATGCATATGTGGCCGTTGGTTTCAAAGTATTCCAGGCACTTGGACTCCTGAAAGAATAACCAGCCTTTCCGAATCTATAATTTCAGTATCAAAAATACAAACAAATGTAAACAATTTCTCTGTCACATTCTTTTACACTGCTTGCATATACGTGTAGTGTTGGGCATATGTTCCACAATGGAGGGGATAAGCTAGAGGATAACTTTAGAAGGAACCCAGCACTTCACAATTGGTGTTAGATGTTCGGTGAATGTGTTCTGCACAGACGAACGTGTCACGTGTGCCCGTGTGCAATTTGCGGAACATTGCCACGTCACTACTGGCAAGGCGTTACGAACAATAGCTTTCAAGTCAACATCGGAAACATATGGACGCTGGCTATGCTTCGCACTTAATGATGGCTCATAACGCATTATGTGGCGGGGGGAAACCGGAGTGCGTCCCCTCGCAAGGCACGCATTCACCCCAGCGCGATGTAACTTGAATCGGCAAAGGCACCACAAACTTTCACTTTTAACATCTCTGCTTTTTTACTTTGTCTTAGTAAGCAGAGGATGTATTGTGTTCTATCTAAAAATTGGATGTCGAGACTTCAACTGAAACGTGTGTTTTGAGACCACCTGAAAAAAAGACCGCCACCGCCACCGCCACCGCCACCGCCACTTTGTGATTTAGGAGAATTCTCCTGTTCCGACCAACATTCACTTTACAGCTCCCTGACTGATCAATAAACGATCCCAAATATTTAAACCTGTTAACGTCTTTGGTAGTCCCTTGGGCCAGAGAGATGTCTCTTCCACTTTACTCTTACTATCAGATATTCAGTTTTATCCATATTTACCCGTAGTCCTCCTTCAAACGCATCCAGAAGTTGACCTTTCTAAAAATGCTAACTTGGATTCAGAGAACCTCAAACCGTGTGTTTCCGCTGAAATTTCGATATTAAAGTTTTGAGTGTAATGCTATACTTCCTGTATTTGGTCTAGATAAGTAGTAGAAAAGGTAATAATTGATAGCGAATAAAGAAAGCCATGTACATGTAACGCAGAGTTTGTTATGCACAAAATAAGGTTCTGTAAAAAGAATGAACCGCTGTGTTGGCAGTTTTCATTCACATTATATACAAATGGCGCCTAAAACCAATGCGTTACATTACACTCCAGCGCCATATTGTTGGGGTTATTCCAAACATACCGGGAGATAAGATATATGGACCACATTTGAACCTAAATGGGTTGGTAGCACCTGTATAAAATGAAATAAAAATACCAGCAAACTCCCTTTCGCACTGTTGCGTCACACCTGGATTATGTAATTTAACAGCGACATTACTATTAAAAGCAGCTCTTGAATCCACGTGCGCGGGTTTGTTCACTAAACCTCTTCGACTCCAGTGCTCACGCTGTTCATCAAAATAATTATGTAGATGCGAAATAGACATTAATAAAATGAGTTACATGAGCCGTGATTCTATTGCTTATAATGAGCAAAAATTAGTTATCGTTACAGTATGTCTGAAGTATTTAAAGCTACACACCACTCGCATAACGAATTTAAAGAGGACAAATCTCAGTGTATTACATTCATATGACTTTCTCTACCCTCTATCGTTTATTAGTAAGTATATAAACTATTTTTACGAAAGTTGATTTTTCTATCTAAGGTAATCCCGGCTAAGTTCTGCGGCACGACCGCTGCATCCCTCACCTCTGCCTACCACAGGAGTTGGGTGCAGTACTGATGGTGGAACGTAGTCAGTACCCAGGTCCCTCCCGACTGTTATGTGGCCTTCGCGACCTGGGTTTGCTACTTCTCCATCAAGTAACTCCTCAATTGCCCCTCAGAGATCTAACGAGGTTGAGTGCACCCCTTGCCAGACCTCCTAGTGGGGGAAAACTTCCCAGGCCAGTACAGGGAATCGAACAGGGATATAAGATAAACCATTGCAGAAACGGCTATTTATACAGTTCGTTATAAATACAAAGGGAATATTAGTGCAGGGGCATAAGATCAATTTATGTGGGTGATGTGTTGGGTACGATGCCAGTTTTCCTTAGTTAACTTTTCTATTATCTATTACATTAATACAATTGGCATAATGCTTACTGCGGAGTATGTTTCGAACAACAATCTGCTATGAATAAGTATTGTTAGCGTATCACGCCAAGCATTGAAACAGAGCGGCTGGTGGTTGTGCTTGACTCACGCCAGTCACGTCAAACGATGTGCGCACGCACTGGATGTGACTCAAAGAATTGCATTTGGCTTGTTAATGTTAATGAGGTTTAAAGCTGAGTTTTTTTAATATTTTGTTTCGCTGTCAAGGTTAATAGCATATTTTAACTTCTTTTGTACTTTTAGGAGTACAAGCAGTATTTTGAACAGTAATTGGTGTGAACGTGTCAGAGAAGCACGCCAAGCAGGGTATGCAAATAGCTCATGTGCTTCCCCCTGGTTCAGCATGAGGAAAACACGTGTTGTAGGGAGAACGCTGCATTTCCTGGAAACCTACTGCTCCGAATGCGGAATCCAAGTGCTTGTAATCAAACTGGGAATGAAGAAGATACATGAATAAGAGTTTGTAAGAATGGTTAGTAGAAGAGTAGAGAAAGTCATGTGAGTGCAACACATCAGATTTTCTTTTTAAATTCCTGGTTTACTGCATTTCTTCATCTCGGCGTTTAATGCGTTACCTCATTTAGAATTTCGGAAACAAACTTTATAATGGATATTTCTTCGTAATGCACCAGCTATTTCAGACAGAACATTTATACAGACTTACTAATACCGTGTCGTTGTTACTGCTGTTCCCCGCTCGGTTTATCAGTCCCGTACATTATATTTCCTCTTAATACACAATAATAGGTAATATACCTCCTCTTTATTGACCATTAATAGTTAAAGCGCGGTTCTAATTCGAGTAACCAGGCACTTCTAACGATTAATGACTCGGTGCCAAATTTTGGTTTAGTTATTTCTCTACTTTTCTCTCTCAAGTTGTTCTCCACAAGAGCAGAAAACATTTTATAAAAATAACATTCACTACATTACAGCGGCTGCAATTACTTTAAATTTATACAATTACTATTCTTTTACTCCATGTTATAGAGTAGCCATTAACAAGTGTGTGTTACTGGGTTTGTCTTCTGAATCCTCTGTGTATAACAGTCACACAATATTTTCCATCTGTTGTGGTCGTAAAACGCTTCCATTAAAAATTCCTATCACATTATATAGTGACCAGCTGGACTCTTAAAAACTGCCAACTATCGCTCAAAGCCTACTGTATTCCCATATTCCCCTTGAACCTACAAGGAAATTAACAATAAGATAGTAATTGCAAATTGTTTCCTCGATTAAATCGAAGTAAGGGGAATAAGTATCTGTACGAATAATTTGCACAAGACTTAAGAGAGTCATGCGAGTGCAACACATCAGATATTTTATATGTACATTCTTTCTTAACAGGAATCTTCAGTGATTAATAAAATAAATATATAAATACATAAAATCTGAAAACTTCCATCTCTGTACCTAATTTCTTACAAATTTCATGTATTTGTTTATGAACTATAAAAATGCAAATATACAAAACAATTTTTAGATAAACAATTAAAACTAAAACTAAAATAAAAGTAAAAGAAAATAAAAGTATAATAAAATGGAACAAACACAAAACAACCATCAGTTCAAGTACAAAATGTACAAAGTACCTTTATCCAGCATTAAAATTAACTGGTATCCAAAACTTTAGAAATACTACATAAAATTTACAAAAAATACCGGTAAACGGTATTACAAATAATGGTGACAAATATTTAACAACATTTTTACAACTACATAGAAACAAATATAAATTACAAATATAAAACTCAAATATCAATAATACATAACATTTCAAAATTACTACTCCATTCCTTCCAAAACATTATTAAAAATTCATAAAATTAACCAACCACTCAATTTACCAACAAATTTTAAAACAAATTTACTATTGCTTTCAAATTTTAAAAACTACAAGCTAATCAAATTTATTTTATACGGAATTAAAATTGCAGTTTTAAACGTTTTAAAATCATAAAAGCCCAAAAACCGTAAAACAACATTAAATATATAACAAAATACATCACTATATTAATTAAAATAAATATTATTAGCATTACGCAATTTTAACCTATAAATAACACCCTAAAATTTCAAAATTAATTTCCTGCTAATTATATTCGAAACAGTTTACAAAATAAACCTATATCCTAAATTTGAACGTTTACCTAATGATTAATGCAATATTAAAATATGTGCTATCCTTGCCGATATATAATAATTATTCCAAAGACAAAGCCACCGACATGACCTAAGATGACAAACACGGCACATAAATGGAAGAAAACAAATATTCTTATATTTATTTCCCTCAGGGCTGGGATGTAAAATAACACAGTTAAAGAGCTTGGTATATTCGTTTAGATTTTTCAGAAATAAGAAAGCTACAAACATTTTCCTCCATAACGTCTCTGCCAGTAATGACATTAGTTACAGAGTGTCTCGAAACGATGCACACACTCTGCGGCGAAATTAGACAAAAGGCGGCACCGTGACCAAGTGGTTAGCCCACTCACCTACCACCTAGGTGGCCCGGGTTCGATCCCATGGACCCGCATGTGGAATTCCTGGTGGACGATGCAGCGTCTGGGCGGTTTTTCTCCGGTCTGCCCCGCCACTCATTCCACCAATTGCTCCATCATCACCTTTCCCTTCATCGATTTCACCTGTATTTCATATCATGCTCTTCCTCACTCTCATACCTGGTGCTTGGCTGACCAACCACTTCCAGGTCTTCACTCTGTCTGGTACATAGGTTCCTCTGCTCCCCGACAGGCGTCTGACTCTAGACACTGGCTTGTAAGTCCTACATAAGGGGAGGGTAATCACCTCCTCACTCTCATACTGACCACTTCACTCTGTCTGGTACATAGGTTCCTCTGCTCCCCGACAGACGTCTGACGGCACTGGCTTGTAAGTCCTACATAAGGGGAGGGTAATCACCTCCTCACTCTCATACTGGCCACTTCACTCTGTCTGTTACATAGTTTCCTGTGTTTCCTGACAGGCTTCTGACTCTAGACACTGGCTTATAAGTCCTACATAAGGGGAGGGTAATCACTTCCTCACTCTCATACTGACCACTTCACTCTGTCTGGTACATAGGTTCCTGTGCTCCCTGACAGACGTCTGACTCAAGACACTGGCTTGTAAGTCCTACATAAGGGAAGGGTAATCACTTCCTCACTCTCATACTGACCACTTCACTCTGTCTGGTACATAGGTTCCTGTGCTCCCTGACAGACGTCTGACTCAAGACACTGGCTTGTAAGTCCTACATAAGGGAAGGGTAATCACTTCCTCACTCTCATACTGACCACTTCACTCTGTCTGGTACATAGGTTCCTGTGCTCCCTGACAGACGTCTGACTCTAGACACTGGGCTTGTAAGTCGTACATAAGGGGAGGGTAATCACTTCCTCACTCTCATACTGACCACTTCACTCTGGTACATAGGTTCCTGTGTTCCCTGACAGACGTCTGACCCTAGGCACTGGCTTGTAAGTCCTACATAAGGGGAGGGTAATCACTTCCTCACTCTCATACTGACCACTTCACTCTGTCTGGTACATAGGTTCCTTTGCTCCCTGACAGACGTCTGACTCAAGACACTGGCTTGTAAGTCCTACATAAGGGGAGGGTAATCACTTCCTCACTCTCATACTGACCACTTCACTCTGTCTGGTACATAGGTTCCGCTGTTCCCCGACAGACGTCTGACTCTAGACACTGGCTTGTAAGTCCTACATAAGGGGAGGGTAATCACTTCCTCACTCTCATACTGACCACTTCACTCTGTCTGGTACATAGGTTCCTGTGTTCCCCGACAGACGTCTGACTCTAGACACTGGCTTGTAAGTCCTACATAAGGGGAGGGTAATCAAGTAAAGAAGAAGAAACCACACATAAATAAGTGCAGTTCTTGTTCTGTTGTATTCCTTAAGTGCATACATGAACAAAATGCACCATGTGCCACACAACAGTTTCAACAACGATGTTTCTTGTTGCAAAAGGCAGCTTGACACATCAAAACTCTCCTAACGGTCCAATTTTTTTCCACCTCCCCCCTTTTCGCACAGTTTTCACAGTTTCATAGACTTAAAACTTGTCTGCGACTGTTGTAGGTGTGCCAACTTAAACCCTCTAACGTCTTAAACCTCAATCCACTTTCCAATAATGATTTCAACGCCCACTTATATTTATCGAACGACAAATGCACAGCGACGTTTGCTTATAAAAATGAACGGTTTCTAGGTGTTCACTTGTCTGAATCATAAACAGAAAATATATGTCTGTCTCATTTATTTGCTAAGACATTATTTTAAATACTGTACGCATCAATTTGAGACACTATTGTATCAAACTTTTAAGAATAGTTCAATTATTAAGCAATGCGTAGTATTTGGCTGTTATAAATGAATGAAATAGCAACTTAATTCAAATCTACCTTGGAATTAAAATATTTAATAAACAATTAATTTTAATGACTAGTAAACACACATACGGTGTCCCAAAACACCGACAACGCTTGTGCGGGAGTGTAAACTGATTGGTTTTCAAGCCTAGAAATGTACGGTTTGGACGCTGTAGCATATCCAAGTATGAGATGGGTGTACGTTCACATTTCCTCAATAAACCCAACATCGCGCTGTCTACATTACAAACCGGCTTTGAACTGTGAACCTCCTACGTCATTGTAGAGCCTATATGACACAATACGTGCGATTGTCTTTGAAGATTTTCAATCGCTCTGTGGACTCGAGCCATAAGGTCCTGCGCTGACGTCACAGGAATGCCACACCATACTCTTCATACAACTCCACAGAAAATAGCCGAGAAGTGTCAGATCTGGCGATCGAGCAGCCCATGATACTGGTCCACCTCTACCAATCCATCGATTTGAATATGCGACGTTGAGGTGATTCCACACATTTAGATCAAAGTGTGCTGGAGCTCAAGTCGGCCATTTCAGCAACTGTGTGCTGGTGCTGTCACATTGCTGTTAGAAAAATTACTGTACTGGAAGTAACGCAGTAGCATACACACAGTGTTGCCAACCCATACTCAAGGAGATAAGCTAGATCGTCGTTCAAAATAAGCCAAAAAGCTTAAATATGAACTGAGAAAAAAGCTAGAAAAAAAGCTAACGATTTCTTTAGCTGTAATTATGAGTTATCAATATTCTATAACGACGTAGTGTTACGTACGTTATTGACATGTTCAATGTTCACCGGCCTCCATGGCTACTTCTGAACTCGCTGAATGCAATTTAATCTATTCTACGTAATAAATACTATTACTTCATTTAGCTTTATGTTAATAACGAATGACATTACTACATTACCTCATTTAGAAGTGGAGCTGCACTTCCTCTGCATCATCGGAGTCGATTTCGTGAATTTCAGGGAAGAGAATTGAAGTAGTATGTTCCTCTGGTGTTTGTGAAGTACTTGGTGTGTCATCACTCGAACCACTACTATACGAAGCCAATGTCCCTATTTTATTTAATACTTCGGGGGGAAACTGATAATTTTTACAACACTTGCCCATCCGACGAAGTCCTGACCTGATTGCTGTAATTGAATTTAACATTTGTGTTCCCATTCTGTTACGGAGTTGGGTTTTTATTATGTTCATCATGCTAAAAAGCCTCTCTATCTCGGCATTGGAACACCAGCAAAGATACTGCAACGTTAGCTAGCTCTTGAAAGGAATTAACACCCGATGCATCTTTGTAACTTGCCACCTCATGCCAGAAACGCAATGTCTGTGAAGTTTCCTTCCAGGTTACAGGAATTAAGTTCTGCCACTGAAATTCTGCTTTTGTGATTTTTTCAGGAGGAATATTTAAATATTTCATGATTGGAATAAGGGACTCTTTCACTACTCGCAAAGAATTTTCAACCGACAAGATGGATACTTTTCTTAAAATTTTTACATTATCGGGAAGTCTTGCCTGCAGTTCACAATGTAGCTTCAACAAAAAAGTGATACACCGCTTCCTAAAATCCTTTTCGTCGTCAGGAGGTAATTTTAAACCCCGAAGTTTCTCCTCCACTTCATAGCCTAAATACGCATGCCAGTCCACATAATTCTCAAGGTTATCAATAAGGAAATCTTCTTTGCAAGTTGGAGGTACAAATTTTCTTGCTATACTCTCTACCAAAAGTACTAAATCCTCCAATAATTTACACGGATCTGCCACTTGCTATTCAAATGATTTATTAACCCTTTGAACGTCGCTTAGTACTGGTCGAATGAATAGGAGAAATGCATGATTTTTTTCAACATACATAGCATGCAAGAGTGAGGCAGAATAGTCTCTCTCTCTTGATTTGCCCATGCTAAACATAGTCTTAAGTTCAAGCCATTGGTCAAGTAATCTGACAACAGCACTTTCTATTGAAAGCCACCGGGTCCGACACACTTGTACAATTCTGTGAGGTTGATGACCATCGTTAATAGCAGCATACAAAGCCTTATATTGACTCTGACGTAAAGCCGAGTGGGTAAACCAATTGTAGGTTTCGCGTATCAGAAAGTCCAGGTTTGTTGGAAGATATTGAGCAGCGGAAGAGATTGCCAGCTGCAAAAAATGGCACACGCAGCGTATCATTATAAGCCCTGGACATTCTTGGCGCAATCTAGTGCAAACTCCATTGTTGACGCCTGTCATAACAGCAGCATTATCAACGCCGATACCCTTTAAATTCTTTATATCTAACCCTTTCTCACGCAATGTTTTCAAAACACAGGCAGCGATTGACTCAGAGTCGCAAGATTGTAGCTCAGAAAAAGCTAGAAATGTAAAAATTAACCCACCGTTTCTAAGACTAAAATACACTATTGCAAACCCCAAAATGTTGTTAACACTGATGTCGTTTGACTCGTCAATAAGTATACTATACACTCCAGTCCCTATATCTTCTCACAATACTTTCTCAAAATGGGGACCTAAAACAAAGTTCACCAACGCACTACATTTTGTCCTGTGCAACTGAATATTTGCCGCAGTTGGACTGTCACTAAACATAGATTTGCAAAGTTCACCAAGGTCGTCAATACTTAATAGTGATGAATGACACGCAACAAAAAGTGAGAGAGAAGCTTCGGCATTTCGTAACTTCTCAGAATCTCTACTTAAGCTAACAAATTGGTCCAACCTTCTTGAAGAGCTAAATGCACTAGATGAAGCTAAATGCTTTTTAGTTTTAGCTTGCTGCAAAAGATCACTGCGTTTTGCGTAAAAGATAGCTTTACAAAATTTGCATTTAACTTTATCTTTATCACTCGGCACTTCTAAAAGCCAGTCCTTAAAAGCGGGGTCACTAAGCCACTCCTTTCGAAAATGCTGTTGATATTTTGGAGGCATTTCACACGAATACGAAGTAGTTTGTAACAATAAAAGTGTAGAATAACAGTTAACACAATGACTAAATATCATCAATCACAGAATCACTATACATGAACCGACTACACCCGTTTTCAATGCGCTACTTACTTGCACTTGTAGCACACCGAGATGAGAGTGCGTAATGAAGGGGACGGGAACAACGCAACTGCAAAGTTTCCTTAGGTTTTAAGTTACTGTAAATAATTATATAATTTCTTGAACCAAACACAGGTCACCTGCATCTGTTATGCTAGGAGGAGGAAAGGAACAAACAAATACCATCAGCAATAAGTCTGCATGAGACGCATGGGATAAACAGATACGTGTTTTAAATAACACACACAAACACTCAAAGTTTACTGCCAGTATCAGCAGAAGTGAGAAGCATAAACGCAGATAATAAATAGCGAGTAGCCCAGCTAAAGTACCGGAAACACCAATATCTGTACCACACGCAATTACTTTGAGGGAAGTAGGCTAGAGAAATCTCTCCAGTGTATGCTGAATAAGATGTTATTGTTTATTCGTTATCTCAAGTCTCCGGTTTGAAGAGTATTTATTTTCCGTCCTCTTTATTATCCACCATAGTTTACGTTTTAATAGAGAGTTGTGTTACGATAACGGAAGCCAGCTCCCTCATCGCTCTTATCTCGTGCTTCTAACAAAACAGTCATATACTATCATGGATTCATTTTCTTCTGCCTATTTTTTATAAATGTCCTATTAATGCAAAAAAAAAAAGCTAAAATTCCCGCTAAGCGGGAATAGTAGTTTTTTGCCGCTAACACGAAATTTAAAAAAGCTAGATTTAGCGGGAAAAAAGCTAAATTGGCAACACTGCATACACATCATGGACTCTATGGAGGAATTTAGCGCATGCGCAGTGATGTTATGCTCAGGTCATTCAACCCAGTACACAGATGACTAAAGGATCGTATATCTTCAACCAAAACGAATGTTAACAAACTGCCACAACCGTTCGTTCTCAAACTTCGACTTCCAAACTGTGCATTTCCAGACAGGGGTTCCTATTTGAGTAAATAATGGAATTAAATATAATTTTAGTTTTTTTTTTTTTTTTTTTTTTTTTTTTTTTTTTTTTTTTTTTTTTTTTTTTTTCGCTTGAAATTTTGTATTACATAATTTTATTCTTTGGTTCAAATTTATGGCTGCTCTTTGCAACTGCTCTTCAATTTCCGCCAGCAATATGTGATCGTCTGCAAACAAAAACGTATATATTTTGCTTCATTTTATTCTGAGTCCTTTGGGATTAGTGCTATTTCTTGCGGATTGTGCTGGTTATCCGATCATGGAAAAAATTTTACACATAAGGCTCAAAATGAAATAGTTTGATGTTGGAACGAACATTTATCTGGCTGGAAGTATAAGATATTTAAGGCATTCAGTGTATTTTTTCACTACGCCCTAGGCGACATAGAAAATTCTAAATGATTTAATCAGCTTTTACATTAGCATGGTTGAAAATAAGACCAAAACTTTGGTAATAATTAAATCCATAGCTGCAAAACAGTTATTTAATTACTTCATACCTCACCCAACACCTTTCACCTTCACCTTCCCAGAACTTAATTTCGTTTCTTTTTAATCCTGTTTATCTTTGTGTTTTTCTTGAAGGGTTTTACAAAGTTTCCACCTCGAGCATTGTTATTTACGACCGCAAAACTTATCTAAAAGTTCGCGCTACATTTTTTATCTGTGTAACGAACCTCGAGTCATCAAGGGGGACACTACAGGAAGCCTAGAAACAAACGAGCACAAGAAACAAAGTTTCATGAAAACAAAGGTTACAATGTTCAGAAAACTTCTACACTGTTCTGCAAGAGGTTAGGAAACACTAACTTTAAAACACGTATTATCTTGTATTGCTTCCTATGTTTTCGCTTAATGTGCATAATTAATGTAATTTTCATACCCCTCTACCCCCACCACACACTGAATAGTTCTCTTGAACCAATGTGTAACAGTCACACGATATTGTCTACTCAGTGTCATTTACTACTTTCTCTACTTCCTATAGTAAGTAGGGGAAGTATTGTATTCCACTCAAAAATTCGATTGTTTTGAGGTCCCCTGAATCAAAAAACACATTTTTAGAGACGTGTGTGTGTGTGTGTGTGTGTGTGTGTGTGTGTGTGTGTGTGTGTGTGTGTGTGTGTGTGTGTGTGTGTGTGTGTGTGTGTGTGTGTGTGTGTCAGTCTTTGGGCAGCATAACTCAAGAAATAAAAGTCGGTTAAAAACCAAAGTTGGTATTTAAGTTTGTCTTTTAGGGATGTAACACGAAGATTTTTAAGAAAATAACCCCACCCTAAACTACCCTTTACAATGACAATGTTTCGGAAAGTTTTGATTTTCTTGAAAATGGGTCTAACCATTTTGATTAAAATGACATATGTTTAAGATATTTTTATGACGAATGAAATGAATCTGGAATTTTCTGACTATACTCCATGAAGTCCTGTTTACTCTAGGTGACATTTGAATAACTGGTAAACCGTAAGAGATAGACCAAATCTTACTATACAAAAAATGTAGATCTCGCTAAAACACACAATTTATGTCTAAATAAATGTTTTTTGTAGGGTGAACCAATACAGAGATATTCCTTGTTATTTGTCTCAGTTATCGAAAACTAAACTCTTATCAAATGCAAGATCGTTGTTCATTTTTTACATGGTAGCCGTGCAAAGAGAATGGGATCTCAAAGCTTTAAAAGATTTGACTATCGCTGAAAGTCTACTGTATTCCAATATTCTGCTTTCTCTTCCAAGGAAAGCAGTAAGATCATTTCTATAAATGTTTATCTCAACTAACACGAACAAGATACAGGAATAAGAGTTTGTAAAAAATGGTTTGTACAAGGGTCGAGAAAGTCATGTGAATGCAACACATCAGATTTTTTTCTAAATTACCTCGTGTGTGGTTCTCTGGTCGCCCTTGGATTTTATAAGCTGAGAAACTACTAGAGGTAGACAAAACCGTACTAAAGGGGGAGCTCATAAAAATAGAGAATTTATGCTTTCGCTAACATTAACCACAGGAACCTGGCGTCAGCGAGCTGTTGTAGTGAATTTGTGAAACGATGAATTAGGTTAAACGTTTCTGTGGCATTTTAAACGTTCTTTAACTCATTAAAAGGCAGAAAATGTGACCAGTGCTATGGACTGACACGCAGGAAACATTATCATGGCAATAAACACGTAAGCCATGTAACGTAATGGAGAGTTCACTAAAGTTATATAGGGCATAATTCCTGTTTCCAAGACTGATCGCTAAGTTTATAAATAGAGGCACACAAAACCAAAGTTCACATTCTAAACTATGCTTGCCATCATTTTGGCAACAAGTAGGTATTTTTACGTGTTGCACTGTGTAGTATTCGACGCACGTCACTAAAATCTTTATATTTCATAATAGTTTGCAAAAAATTTCACATTTTTTGTTATTATAAAAGATTGGCGACTTTTTGCTTTTAAGATAATGTCCGTGCAATGAGCGGGGCATTCCAAATATTCTACTCGGGCAGTTTACTGTGACATTGGCAGCGCTAGCACGTTAGACGCTTAAGCTGAAGCTGCCTCACACCGCTGCGTGACTTGCAAATACATGGCCGACAATGTGGCTGGCAGAACAAAGCGTTTCCAGATTGTTCGGGAGCTTTCTTCTACCGGCTTGTTTACCAGGTTCGAGAAAAGTCCATGCTACATCCTTCTCGTGAAGCTGTTATGTGTGTGTTTGTATAAGTATAATTGTCGTTATCGTCAGAGACAGTTATAGACTTTTAATCGTCGCGTTGGAGTTGTGTGAAGCAGTTTGTGAATATCCTCGTCGGAGACAGCGGTTACTCAGAGAGAACTGAAAGACAGAAAACCATGTTTCAAGGTTACGAACAGCTCTGTCTTGTAAGGTCACGACGAACTGTAAACTGCGTTAACGATAAAACAGAACTGTTTTTGTGCTTCAGTTTAGGAAGAGAAAATAAAGTGACAGAAATATTAAATATTATTAAATATAAATATTATTAAATATTAACGTCACAACACACGGTGCACAGTGCGAGGGGCAGCGGTAGAGATGTGAAAAGGCCTGAAGACTCGTTCCTATTGTTTTATTTATTACTAAAAGTAACATTATTCTAGATTATGCATAGTCCAATGTGAAATGTTAGTTTATGATGAGTTAGAATTTATATTAATTTTGTTATGGTTTTTTGTAGAGTGAACCATTAAAATCCAAGGTAGTCTTTTCAGAAAATGCAAGTAGAAAAGCCTGCAATACCTTTTCCAATAGGTCAGATGCGGTTAATAGCATTTGTTTATGCGATATCAAGTGCAAAATTAACACCCTCTATTCCCAAAGATTACAAAAGATTACACTCTTCCCATACTTTCAGTTTATCTGCTATTTTCTACCTTTCCTCTTATATTTTGATTTTTTATAAATAATTTTGTATAACTTTTCATAACTGGGCACCGGAAGAGAAATGCAATAATTTAGTACAGCAGAACTATTTTTCGCTGCCAGGACCTTCTGAAGCTAAGGGGTCAAGCACTCGCGAATATTATTAAATTAACATCACAATATTTATTATTATACCTTCACATTTTGACGAAACCATGGACAAACAAGACAGCAGAGACGTCTGCCCTGTCCATAGACTCGCACACTAAGAAGAATAGGCATATGCCTGTCATTAAATTGAAGATTTAGTTGCCCTCTTTCACCACATGCTGCGACACAGTCAATCAATGCAGCCAATATATCGTGAAGTAAAACACTGGTTGTCAAGTATCGGAGTTATGACGTAGGAGCGGGCGAACGCTAACGGTGCACAGTGCGAGGGGCAGCGGTAGAGATGTGAAAAGGCCTGAAGACTCGTTCCTATTGTTTTATTTATTACTAAAAGTAACCTTATTCTAGATTATGCATAGTCCAATGTGAAATGTTAGTTTATGATGAGTTAGAATTTATATTAATTTTGTTATGGTTTTTTGTAGAGTGAACCATTCTGTAGATATTCTTTGTTATTCGTGAGAGTTTTGCAATACTTAAACCTTTCTCAAATGAAAGGTTGCTACTCAGCTTTTTATCTCTTCGCCGTGCAAATTGAACGGAATGTGAAAATCTTCAAGGGCAACTAGCTTTAAGACAGTTGAATATTGTCTAAGGCCTAATGTATTCCCATATTTCCCTTGTACCTAAAGCAATATTAACAATAAGATAATTTCTGCAAATGTTTATCTTAACTAACACGAAGAAGATGTAGGAATAAGCGTTTGTACTCTACTAGTACACGAGTAGAGAAAGTCATGTGAGTGCAATACATCAGATTTTTGAAAATTGTTTTAAGACAGAGGTGACCTTGGACTTGCCTGAATATTTCCTTTTTTAAATTTTCCACCCGTGTTTAAATACAACAGAAAATTTTGATGTCAGTTGAGAAAGATAACGTCAGCCCCTTAGCTGACATTTTAACCCTCTGGTATGTATTTAAAGGGGCTGAGATATTTTAAAAAGAGATTTGTAGCAAAGTCATCCCATCTTATGGAACATTGAACTGCCCTAACCCTTCTGGTGAAAGAGAACATCGCTAGTTAGGGGCATATACCGTATTAGTGGAATACATTTCTGGGCGTATTTTGTATTTACGAAAAGAATTATGAATATGAAACCACCAGCGTAATGTTACAACTCATAATTGCTCATTACATCGCCGCCCATTTAATACGTAACGGCTTTTGGGCTATTCAGTGAATCTAAAAGAAGTATTTGCGATATGGTCTCATGCCATTACCAGTCATATTTATTCTACTATAATGATAACATCGATTGCTACTATTTTATAATGGATAGGTTGCAAACTATTAGCGGAAAAGCGCGTGGATCAAACAGATATTTACTGAGATAGTTCAGTATATTTGAATTTAGCGGGAGTGTTTATTGCCGGATTAAATGTAGATTTTGTTAATCGTTCTGTTATAAATTATATATAAAATAGCATTATACGTATTTGTAGATGTTTAGTCAGGATTCCCTTTACATCGATTTCTCTCAAATGATGGTACTCTTACGGAAATTAAATTTCAACAAAGGTCCTAGAAAAAAGTGTACTATCATGTGAGTAAACATTCAACTCAAACTATGAATGACATTCCCAAATATAAACTTCTGCACCATCGTCAGCGTATGAAAACATGCCTTTACAGCTCGTACAGATCGTCGTGGCACTCCCCCACTACTGAAGCATCTCTAGATGCGGAATAGCAGAGACGCGTAATAGAAGAGGTGGGGATTAGTATACCACTTGCTCTGACTGTGATAACTACACAATTATTTTCAAACACGTAAACATATACATGCTTGTTACAAGCTTTTATTTAACTTGCAAGATTTGACCTGAACAAACATTGCAACTGTATTTTAAAACAGTTATCCTCAACCAATTGAGCTGAAATTTTGCATACACGTTTAGTTTGTTTAGCAATGTGACGTCTTTCTAAGTCCAATGTGGTGGAACGTCCAAAATTACGGTCTAGTTATTTTTTATGCACTCCCATAGTATGCGTATCATATGAAATGGTTTGCTGAGAAGAATACGTATAAAATAAAACTGTTTTTGCTGTTTAGTTTAAAAATTAATAGTAAGAACTTTTAAAAGGAAACTTTTGTTTGAATGCTCTAAGAGGAACACAATAGACGTTAAATTAAATCAAATCAACAATTTATTCCATTACGTAATGTATATGATATAGAAACTTGTTGCGAATTTACCTAATAAATTTTTTTTCTTAAAATTGCTTATATCAAGATGAAGTTAGATATTATATTCTTGTTTATCTACACAAGCAAATCTTGCGAGAAGCTTTCATATTAAGTATAAATTGTGTAATGTAATAAAAGCTTATTTTTAAAAACCTCTTTAGTATTAATTTTTAATGTATGTGACTGTCTGAATACTGACATCACTCGCTTCTTGCACACCACTTGTCTCTTCTCCTTATTTCTCCTATTTTGCTCTTGTGAAGTGTCAGGACGATCTGGACAAAGTGTACTAAAGTCAGCGAAAAAGTAACGTAATTCTTATTTTGAAACGATTCAGAGTTTAGTAGCGTTCCAAAAGTAGTCCTAAATCCAGTTATACAGTTACAAAAACACGTGTTTAATTAACATGCGACAATTACAAAAATTTCTACTGGGTGGAAAGAAACTATTACATCTAAGGTATATGCTTCATAGAGGTATTACTAAGAAAATAATATAACGGTATTTCGTTCTTAGATCAGACGTTTTCGAAAAAAATGTAGCTTTCGTTTAAAAGTAAATGTTTAATTTAACAAGAATGTATGAAGATAATTTGTTTGTAAGATGAGTAGACATAGACCAAATCTTACTTTACAAAAATGTATATCTTCTTAAAACACACACTTTAGGTCTATATACATTTTTCTGTGGAGTGAACCATTTTGTAGTATTCCTTGTTATTTGTGGGAGGTTTGAAGAACATATTACTGTCAAATGGAACATCGTTGTTCGTTTTTTAATATATGCTAGCTGTCTCAGTTTTAGAAGATTTGACTATCGCTCAAAGCCAATTGTATTTTAATATTCTCCTTGCAATTCCCCAAGGAAATAAGCAATAATATAATTTGTACAAATGTTTATCTCAACTAACACGAAGAAGATAGTTTGTAGGAATGGTTAGTACAAGAGTAGAGAAAGTCAACACATCAGATTTCTTTAAAATACTATTTTTGGATTAGGAAAGTTTCTGATGAAGTCTGGATCTCAATTTTTGGATGAAATGGAATACTTTTAGGTAAGCAGTAGAGAAAGTAATAAACATTATTTTCAATTAAATTTTGTTTATCTAATACAATCTAATGCAAGGGACTATCGTTGCAGCCGTCCCTGATGTAAAGCACCCACTCAGTTGTAATTCCACTAATACGAGCTAAACCTGCACGAATAACTTTAAAATCCAGTGACTCATTCAGAATAACGTTGCAATTGCTCGCAGGCGAAATTGCAGTTGTACGCTAGTAATGCTTTTAAAACATTGTATTAGAGCTGCAGTTAATGATTACAGAGCAGCGCTTGGTTTAAACAGGCCCTGAAGAGTGATTAAGCTCAACGGGCCGAGGGACTATTTTGTAGCTCGCAGTAGGACAGACTCCGGCGGTGCTTAGGCCTGGCTGCTAATGGAATTCTTCGGAATCGCGTGTTTATTGTTTACATGTAGAGCCGGATCAGATGTCCCTGTTTCAATTAATCTACCTATGAAGATAACGTTAATTAACGCACGTGATACGTAACAGCCTTTTGTCGTTTCCAATTAGCTGATAGTGTCATAGAATCTGATGCGAAATTGGCTGTTTAAAGAGTTGATTTCACTTCAGTGTTTGTGTAAAAAGTTCTGAAGTTGAGTCACTCACTCACTCGCTTTCTAACCATTCTCTTTTAACATGTGCTAAAACACACAACACAAACTTTCAACTGCAGAATCAAACTTCCCAGCTGCGTTGTGAATATTTAAACATTAATTAATGTTGTTCGTTTTCTTTTAATTTCATAAACTTAATTAAAGCTCCGGCAAGCGAAAAACCACAGCTTGCTGCTGCTATGGTGGATTGTGCAAATTTTGTTTGCGTTATGCTTAGAAAGTCGAGTCGACAACCTCTCCATTAAAGTGGCTGTGTCATAAGAAGCAACGATGGCTTTTTACTGAATTTTAATCAAACTCTCAAGGGGAAACCCTCTATATCTCATTTGCGTACATCTTAAAAAAAATTAATAAGAGGAAAATGAGCGTGAGAGAGAGAAAGCGAGAGAGTGAGAGCGGGGGGGGGGGGGAGGTGGAGGGCAACATGGAGATGGTAAGCAAGAAATAAGGACAATATAAAATCGAAACATCTACATCAACTTGTAGTTCGTTTTGAGCACAACATTTACGGACATGCAGGATTGTGACGGATTGATTGATAAGTCCCTTTGGAACAGAAATATCTGATGAAACATTTACATTACTTGAGGCCCACCTGAATCCAAAAAGCATTTTTAGAAAAAGGTCCATGTGTCTGTGTGTGCGTGTCTGTGTCTGCCTGAAGAGCATAATATGAAGATTTTGAAAAACATTCCTCCACCTTAAAACTAACCTTTACATGGAAACTTTCTTCATATGTATGTATATGTGTGCGAGTATTTTGTGGAGTGAACTATTTCGGAGATATTCCTTGTTATTTCTGTGAGTTTTGCAATACTTACAATTTTCTCAAATGGAAGGCCGTTATTCACTTTTTATACCTTGGTCATGCAAAGAGAACGGAATTTCAAAGCCTTCATATAACGACCAGCTTTAAAATATTTGACTATCGCTCAAAGCTTACTGTTTTCCCATGTTCCCCTTGCACGTGCAAGAAAGTAATAAGATAATTTCTGCAAATGTTTCTCTCACCTAACATGAAGAACATAGAAGAACAAGATTTGTAAAAACAGTGCAAGAGTAGAGGAAGGTATGTGAGTGCAACACATATTTTTCACCAAAATATTGTTGCAAAAAGTCTATTCGTGTATCTAGTTTATTATGGTAGCGGCCATCACCACACATCAAAACTGCAGAAGCCAAGCTACCTTACACCACTACGCGGAAATTAGAGAAAAGATGTATTTTTTCGAGGGAATTTGCTCGCGTTTTGCGTGAGCTCTTAAAGCGGAAGAGTACGGACAGGGAATAAGTCCTTAAGTGAAGCAGTTGCACAGTGGCAAAACATGGCGCAGTGGTTCTTATGTTTTTGGATCTGTCTGTATTTTCAGATTTCTGTTGAACTTAACGTAGAAACGCGGAGTTAAACCTACTCAACCTAATTGCAATTCGCCATGGAAACGTAGTAAGTGCAGGCTCACATGCTAGTTGTAGTTGTTATTTCACCAAAAAAATTAATTTAATCACTTTCTCGTTTGGATTAAGCCACGTGTGGAAAGCACCACCGCTCTTCATCTTTCATTTAAAGAAGAGGAGTGAGGTAGGCTATGTTTTGTTTGTGTCCAGAAACCGGTTCAGACTGCGTAACCTACCTCGATGAGTTGCACAGGGACATCACGTCTTCAAAAACGTGTTCGGAATATCCTTTTAAGTGATAAATTACTTCAAAATCTATGTGATATCACATAGCTAGTACCAAAAATCTGTCAGGAATAGGTTACTCTATTCATCTTACAAATAAATTAATTTGAGACAAAAGCTACATTTTTTTCGAAAACGTCTGATTTAAGAACGAAATACAGTTAGTGTTTCTTAGTACCTCTATCAAGCACATACCTTAAATGCAGTAGGTACTTTCCTTCTATCCGATAGATATTTTTGTAGTTGTTGCATGTTAATTCGAGGCGTGTTTTTGTAACTGTATAACTGGATTTATGGCTAGTTTTGGAACGGTACCAAACTCTAAATCGTTTAAAAATAACAATTACGTTACTTTTTTCCTACTGTTAGTGCAGTTTGCCCAGATCGTCCTGACACTTTACAAGAGCAAAATAGAGCCTGTAATGAGGATAAGTGATTGGAGTAGTGCGGAACAGGTGAGTGATATCAGTACTCAAGGCAGTCACATACATTAAAAATTAATAGTAAAAAGGTTTTTAAAAATAAGCTTTTCTTACATAATACAGTAGGTATATATGATATAAAAACTTGTTGCGAAATTTATCTTTGTAGATAAAAAAGAATAAAATATGTAGGTTGAACTTGATATAAGTAATTCTAAGAAAAATAATGCTTTTTATAAAATAAGTAAAAATCACAAGCTTGTATATCATATAAATTGTGTAATGTAATAAATTGTGGATTTGATTTCTTTTAAAGTTTATTTCCTTCTTTTTACAGCATTTAATTAAAGGCTTGTTTAAAAAAAGTTACTATTAATTGTTAAAGTAAGCACTAAAGATATTTTTATATTATTCGTATTGTTTTCAGTAAACCCTTTAATTTGATTGGCATATCATGGGAGTGCATAAAACATAACTAGACCTTAAATGTGGATGGTCAGCCATATTATGACGTCACACAGCTAACCATTGTACTCCAAACTAAACCTGTATGCAAAATTTCAGCTGAATCGGTCGATGATAACTGTTTTAAATTCAGTTGCAATATTTGTTCGGCTATGATGTTGCAAGTTAAAAGCTTGTAACAGGTAGTATATCTTTACGTATTGTAAACAATTATGGTGTAACTATCACAGTCAGAGCAACTGGTATACTAATCCCCACCTCCCCTGTTATGCAAGTGGCCAGGTTTGTATTATTGTCCATCTGTGCTTTAAGAGTGGGAGAATGCCACGACGATCTGGACGGGCTGTAAAGCCATGTCATTGGTTGACGATGGTGCAGAAGCTGAAATTTGCGAATGTCATTCACAGTTTGAGTTTAATGCTTACTCACATGTTAGCACACTTGATCCAGGACTTGTTCAGAAATTTAAATGCTAAAATTTGAGAGTAATAGCTGTATAGGGATACCTCACTAATCATCTACAAATACGCATAATACTCTTTTATACACAATTTATAACAGAACGATTAACAAAATCTACATTTAATCCGGCAATAAACACTGCCGCTAAATTCAAATATACTGAACTATCTCAGTAAATGTCTGTTTGATCCACGCGCTTTTCCGCTAATAGTTTTCAACCTATCCATTATAAAATGATAGCAATGGATATTAGCATTACAGTAGAATAAATTTGGCTGGTAATGGCATGAGACCATACCAAAAATACTACTTATAGACTCACTGAATAGCCTAAAAGCCGTGACGTATTAAATGGGTGGCTATGTAATGAGCAATTATGAGTTGTAAAATTACGCTGGTGGTTTCATATTCATAATATATTTTTTAAATACAAAACAAGTCCTACAATATTTTTCATTGGGAAAGTACAAAGGTTATGTTATGTTCTGTTCTGTTTCACCCTAAATATAAGTGTAAGATGTGTGTACTTCACATTTCGTCAATAAATCCAACATCGAGCTGTCTACATTACAAACGGGCTTCGCACTGTGTACCTCCTACGTCATTGTAGAGCCTATATCGGCGGTGATGAACCTCATACACATAATCCAATACGTGCGGTTGTCTGAAGATTTTCAATCGCTCCGTAGGTGTTTCGTTCTATTACCGCATCTGGTTTCAACAAGTATTTCCGTCTTCCTAGTGAAAGGGTATTGTCATCTATATCCTTCGACCCAGAATAAAACGGACAGTTCCTTCTAGCTACCGCCATATTTGCCTGACGAGTGTCGTTTGTAAGACCTTGGAACGGATGATTAACACTCGTTTGGTGTGGTGGCTAGAGACGGATAACCTGCTGAGCAATATTCAGTGCGGTTTTCATCGCTATCGCTCCAGTGTCGACAACCTGACACGCATGGAAGCTTACATCCAAAATGTCTTTCTGATGAAACAGCATGTCGTGGGTGTCTTCTTTGACCTGGAGAACGCCTACGACACTACATGGCGCTATGGCATCCTCCGCACTCTGTACGGTTATGGTTTGCGCGGTCACTCGTTTTTCTTTTTAATTTTTTACCAATTCGCCGTTTTCGTGTTTGATTAGATAGTACGCTCTCACAGAAGATACAGGAGAATGGTGTGCCCCAGGGGTCGATTCTTAGTGTTACGCTTTTCGCCTTTGCCATTAATGGCATCACTAGTGTTGTTCCTAGTGGTTTCCCGATGTCCCTGTATGTTGACGACTTTGCGGTATACTACCGCTCTTATAGTTTGAAGCACCTCAAGCGTCAACTGCAGCTGACTTTAACATCCATTGCCGAGTGGGCGTTTCGCACCGGTTTTCAGTTCTCCGCTACGAAAACACAATGTGTCCACTTCCATCGACTTCGTGACGTGCACCCTCCTCCTGTTCTTCCCCTTTGTTCCGCACCTAAAGTTCTTGGGCCTACACCTCAACAGCAAACTCACATGGCAGCACCATATTCGTTATCTGCGTGCAATTCTGCGATCGTTCGCTTTGGATACCCAGGATTTTATCTGGGGCATCTTGGGGCGGCGATCGCACCGTCATGTTGAGCTTGTATCGCTCACTGGTACGGCTGTTTTAGCTATGGCGCGGCGTCTGCCTCTAAACTCTATTTTTTAGACACAATAAATGACACTGGTAGGGCTTTCCGTACAAGTAGACTGGATTGTCCGTATGCTGATTCTAGATAACCTCCACTGTCTGTCCGACGCTCATTGTTATTTGTTCCTACATGGTAAACGTGGCCGCTCATTCAGGTCATCTTTCGTTTCCACGTGTGCGCGTGTGTATCTGTGAACAGCATAACTCGAGGATGAAAAGTCGGTTAAAAGGTAAAGTTGGTATTTAATGCCTTTCAAGGATGCCACACAAATATTTTGAAGAAAATTCCTCCACTCTAAACTACCCTTTACATGGAAAACTTTTCGAGAATTTTGGTTTTCCCAAAAATGCGTAACAATTTTTATTAAAATTCCGGATATTTAAGATATTTTTATGGTAAATGAAATTTGTATTGACTATTAAGAATGTTTAGTTCTTTCGGACTTGTAGGCTGTGGTCTACAAAGCATTGTAGATACGAACGTTTCGCCAAGTACTGCACTTGGCATCATCAGGGTAAGACAATCCGTTGTCTGCACTGGTCAGAGTTCGAATGTGGAAGCGAAGAAAGAGGGAAATGTGGAAGCAAAGACCGTTAATGCCCGTTGGAGCTCTTATATGGGGAGGGGAGGGGCATTGTTGTGCTGACTACGGTGGTGATTGGCTCGTATCGGTCGGCGGACTGGGTGTAGGCGGGGTTTTATTACAGCTGTTGTGTGTTTTCGAAAGGTTATCTAGGACCGGTATCCATGCTTTCTGTACACGAAGTGCTTCTTCCTTACGATTTTCAAGTTGTTAAGTTTGAAATGTATATTGTTTATTTCCTGTCTGTAAACTATGCAGTGCTGTTTAGTCTGGAGACTTCTGCATAACTGGTAAATGTAACAGGTGGACCAAGTCTTACTGTACAAAAATATAGATCTCGTTAAAACACGTTATGTCCAAGTGTATTTTTTGTGCAGTGAACCATTTCGGAGATAGGTATTTCTTATTTGCGTGAGTTCTGCAATGTTTAAAACTTTTCTCAGATGGAAGGCTGTTATTCGTTTTTTGTCTCTTGGCCGTGCAAAGACAACCGGATTTCAAAGTCTTCATACAGCCTTAAAAATGTGACTATCGCTCAAGGCCTACTGCATTCCCACACTCCCTTTGCGCTTACAACAAAATTAACAATGAGATAATTTCTGCAAATGTTTATCTCAACTAACACAAAGAAGATATAGGAATAAGTGTTTGTAAGAATGGTTATTACAAGAGTAGACAAAGTCATGTGAGTGCAACACATCAGATTGTTCTGTTTATGTGAAGCGTTATAAATTGGTCGATTGTCTTTCATGTTTACGCTCCATTTACGGATAGTTTTCCTGGCGAATGGTCCTTTATGCAGCCCACCTTTGTCACCGAATCTCGTCTGTGATCTGTCTAGACTTTGTATGTACCTGCTGCAACTTTGATGGTTTTGTAGGGATTCCCTATTCTCCTTTAACTGTTATCATTATGCTCTAACACAACACAAAGCCCGCGTAGACCAAATTACGCTTTGACGTACCTATTGATGAAGTATTCAACACCGACATCAAATTACAAGCAAAGCTAGCACTAATCACGAAACTCAAGATGAAATTATTGAGTTTTCTAACACAGTGCAACCGATAGACAAACTAAAATTGTTTTGAAACTAACTCTAATAATTTATTTCTATAGATGCACTGAACACAAGCAGTTATACGACTTTGTCAATAGATTACACCGAGCGACTTGGCTCCACGGTAACGTGTAAGACTCGCATTGGGGAGGATGTGGGTTCGATTCCCGCGGCCGACTTTCCTGACCTATGGATCTCCCCCCTCCCCCCGGTTTTCCTGCGTCAAAAGGTAAACGCTGGGATGGCTAATTACGTCCCCGTCCTGTCCCTCCATTTCAATTCAATCCGGTCTTTCAGGGTCGAAAGTGTTGTCGATGGGCGAGTTTGGCTCTGCTGTGTGGAGACTTTGGGATATGCAACTGCTGGGTGACGTTTTACTACATTTGAGTCAGGAGTTTAGCTACGACATTGTGGTTGTCACAAGTGAACGCTTTATTGTTTATTCTTCACGTACTGACGGTTTACAACCTGCTTCAAAAGCAACTAATGCTTTCTTCCCCGGTACAATAAATATTACGCGAAAGAGCATCACTAATACATTATACTTCCGTATGAAACAAAGCAATTATGATCATACTTTCAGTAATATCACTAATGAATTATATTTATTGGAGACTCAAGAACCACTAGATATAAAATTGTAGCAGCATTGGCAGCCATTACAGTGCAACTGCATTGTAGACCATAATTTTGAACTGCTGGTGTTACTCTTCAACCGAGAGGCTCCCCACACCACACCGCGACTGCACGTTATAGGACAAAGACAATCTCCTGAGGTAATGGCAGTAGTCGCCTGACCATTACCTGCTTTACGAATCTAGTTTCGAGCTGAAGAATCTGAAGCACACGTTAGGGACCCTCAGGCTAGCTCGCGCTATTCGCCCGTAGAGCGCTCTCATTTCATCCCATCCTCCCGTGGTCTGACATACAACAGTGTAAACCAGTGGTGATCAACAAAGCGAGCACACCCTTCCTTCCCCTACATGTTATTTTCCCCCCTCCAGTGACCAACACAAGCAGAACGAGATGTTCTAGTCAGAGACGGATGGTGCGGAGTTTTGTACTAACACGATTCAATGGATGGACGAATATTTTTGTCTAGGAGATGATAAAAATGTTTGATTTGTAAGACTGGTGGTTGCAGATTTATATCATTTTCCTTGCTTACGTTCCGTGTTCACTATAAATGTTATTCTACTGCAAAAATACATCGAACTTTTGAAGCAATTACACGACACATTCTTTTTACTATTTGAAGATCTAAAACATTTGAAACCAAAATCCAATTACTTCGCACTTTTCAAGTTTCCAGGCACTGAGGATTCACAGGAGCTGCAAAATATGAAACTACTTGCATTGCAGAATTCCACGACCGTAAAATGTTCTGAGAAAGAAAGGGTGGCGGTGGCGGTTTTCTCCCAGTAAAACTTAGAGGACCACGGTATCTGGAATTCCTGAAGGTAAGTTTCAGGAATTTCTGGATGAGATTCCTGTACCATGGCGGAACAACACTGTGCACTGGTTCAAACGAGATGTTGCACGTCACATTATCTAAGCCAGTGGGTCGCGCATTGAGGTGAATGAAAACGAATAGTCCATCTCAAAGGCGTTGTTCATTTCACGGCGCAGTTACTACCATGCAAAAAACATCACGTGGTAACATATTTGTTACACTCACCATATAGAATCCCTGGTTTACGTGCGACCCTGTCAACAATATGCGTTAGAATTGGCAGCGCGAACTGAAATGTTGGAAGTACATAATAGAAATCCGAGTACAACATTTGCGAAAGTATGATTGCGGGCGGTCACTGATTAAACGTGTGTATTCATTGTATGTTTTGCTCCTTAAACACCAACGGAGATACGAGTTATGCTCTTTTTCTTACGACTGGGCGTTACCGGGAGGTGAAGCTGCAATAATTTGATACAAGAAGGATACATAACTCTGCGTAACAGGTACCTCTTTTCTGTGGAGTGTCAGTTGTATCTCTCTCTTTTTTTCTATTTTAAGCTCTCTTTAACAACGTGTTATAACGCGATGGATTTAGGAGATGCCTCGTGCATCACTGTGTGGCGGACAGCTAACTTTGTAGGTCTCATTCCACCAGTGTCCATGGGCGCGGTCTCTAAAGTGCCTAGCTTTGAGTTTGAAGCCGTAGGGGACTGCGAGCATGAGTATTTGTGTACCCATACGTGTAAGAGGGTGTGTGTAAACAGACGTAAAACTGCGAGGAAAGTAAAAAGAATGAAGGAAAAGATCGGAGAAAGATAAAATGGTTTAAGTAATTGCGAGGGCTGGAAATAAATAAATAAATAAATAAATAAATAAATAAATGGCAACACTGTTTGATCCCCGTATATGGATTTTTATTCGACGTATGTAAAGGTTTAGTGGAGCTGTATACCTCGGGTGGCGCCGTTAGTGTAGGTGCTACAGTGTGTTGAAAGTAAGGCGTCAAATCATATCACCCTAAAGTGGATGTTTATAAGTTCGAAATAGACGAATATCGAAGTATACCATGGTAAAAACGCCAGGTAATGGCTACGGAAAGCATGCAGCAATCTTACTGTGGCACGTTGGATTGCAGCTTTTGGTGCAGGACGTGATAGTGTGCGCCAGAACCAGGGGGAGGCCGACATGGAGTCGGAAACAGCCTCATTGAATCGATTCATTGTTTTCTGCAAGTGTACATCATCTGGCATATCATCTTCGTCCAGCACTGTGGAGGAAAATACCAAACTTCCAACCATTGTTTTCCAGGACATCACCCGTTGTCACATCGCAGAAGCCTTGCGAAACCCATTTGCACATTTAAGGTGGGAGGTTCTACTCTGTTTACCGGACGTGTCCGCGTGACATTCATCTGTTCCCTAAGATGAAAGAGCCACTGCAAGGGGTACGTTTCCACACCATAGAGGCCACACTTCGAGCTATTGGGCATTTCTTGCACACATAAACAGAGAGGGCGCAGCGACTTCCCCATACCAGGTGCAACTTGTGGCAGGAACCTTGAAGGACTGTAGAAGAATCATAATTGTACAATAAATATTGCAAGAAAGATTTGTTACCACTTACTTCTTTCAAGCCCTAGTAGAATTCAGTACGTTCAGATATCTGAGAATTGCACGAAAACACACACTATAACAGTTCTGAAGATTATAAAGTAAAAAGAAGAGTCTTATCTATGATAATTTCTCTTAAAGAATAGTAGGGCAAAGCATAGAAATATTTAAAGGAAAGAGCAGTCTGAACCATGACTCGGGCAAACCATTCAACACGATATGGAAGAGTCTATTAGCAGCGCGACTTCTATTGGAGGAGACGGAACCAATAGGATTCCGAGTGGGCCGGGGCAGCGAGGCCAGTCAGAGTAGGCAGTGACTAATTGGATAAGTTTTGCAGTCGCCCATTGAAGAAGCCGAACATTGTTTGGGGCGAAACGTCGGCATAATCTTTAATTTTTTAATTTCCTAAAAAAGCCAACAAGACGGGCTCATACGGGAAACCAGAAAGAAGTAATAACTTATTTTCATACGCACAAACAGATCGCCTCAGAGAAAGATCCCACTGCTCATTAGTGCAGCAGCGGCTGTAGATTCATTAATGACGTAGATATTGGAGACGGCATCAGAAGTATCACATATCGTCGGATTTGCACTCTCAAGTTTTCATGGTTTAAATAGGTATCTAATATTGCTGCTAGATAATTCAAAGGTATTTTAAACACCAAAAGCAACGTTTAAGAATATATTTTCCTACTTGAAATTATTTAAGTTGTGATATGCCTTAAGTAAGCTTCAATATATTTCATTGCACATAGTTTATTGGACAAAGTTTTATTAAGTTTACAGAGATCGATGTAACAGTGTTTTATTACAGTGTGATATATATTGCCATTTGAGGGCTTGAGGTTCACCAAGTGTTATGCTTACATGCATACTATTGAAGTCAGATAATGGTAAAAATTTAATAAAGGTTCGAAACATTTCTAATTTATTTTGCATTGTTTAAAGGAACACTGAAGTGATATTTTAGTTGTTTAATTAAAAAAATCGATGTTTCGATTTTTATTGCAAAAATGCACAATACCTCAAATAATATATATATGCGAAGTTTTAATTCCCTATGGAGGAGGAACAACACATCTTTTGAATGTCATTTTTAAAGGGGTACGTACGCCTCCGCCTCTGCTTTTTAAATGTATATGCCCACACTTTCTATTTCAAGTTTAAAATCATTTCTCTCGGAAACAATTTTTTTTTTATTTTCTCATATTTAAAGTCTATCTAGAGATATAGAGAGATCTAAAATATGTTTCCATATGGTTCAGAATACGGGTACTAAAATGTCCGCTCGGAATTTTAATATTGGTTATAGTTGTTTAAAAAATAATCGACATAATGCGTTGTTTTTAGGATATTTTTATTATTTGTGGTATTAGAGTATTTTTTAAAGAAAAACTATTGATTATATGACAATTTCCATCTGTTAATCTATTACAAATATAATAAGAGATATCATTTAAAAAATAAACTTTGTAGCTCAACACTTGGGTCTTGGGATGAAATTTGATATATCCATTTCTTTAGTTGCTGAAAATGTCTGTAAAAAATTAAGCCTCTAATTTCAATACTTTAGAAAATCACTTTCATTTCGGTGTACCCTTAAACGAATCGTGCACATGATGAACTCGCCTCCAAAACCTGCAGACCTAGTTACCTGTTCACCACTCCGCATGAACCAGTGATTTTTTAGCCCAATGATGTAAAATTACATCCATATTCTAAGCAAACAAATAATTTTCTTGTTAAATTCGTTCTTCAGATTTATTTGGCCTTTCCCACCAGTCCATTGTCTGCTAATGGGGTCAGCACTTTGAGGCGAGTTTATCACCAGTGCCACTGGCAGAAAGAGTGGAAGGGGGCAGGAATATCAAAAGTTTCGAAGTAATCACAGTGAAATGGGATTTGTATCACACCTTTTCAGTATTTACATCTACAATTTCTTTCTCGGCATCTTGTAGACTCGAAATCTCTATCTGAAATAATTGGAAGGTTTGGTAGAATGGAGTATCTTGGCTTTAATGCTACAAATTACAAAAAGTAAGCTTAACCACACTCTTTACATCAGTAAATAAAAATTGGTCTACACAGAATAAATTAAGAAAGCACTCAAAAGTAAAATAACGATATTGTAATGAAAAATTAAAACAGTTGCTGCGTAAAATATAATAATATAAGTTTAGGTATATTTAATCTTCCAGTTCTTTTTATCATGTTTTGTTTTGGTACTTGGGGAAATTCTTGGTTAGAAAGGAGAAGGTGGTTCACACAATAGCCAATATTGTAATGATACATTCACTCACGTATCCTTGTGGTACAGAAGTTTGAGTGCGCGCGAGTGAGTGAGGTTTAAGGGGTCATCTACAACGAGGTCATTTGGGTCCTGGAAGTTTGTTGACGTCATTGATTACATACTTTCATTGGAAATAGTTGAATTTATTTGGAGAATCTATACCCTATATATATTGTATACATATTATATTTATGTTATATATAGTTTTCTTCGCTGATAACAATGGAGTGTTATAAATATTTTATTCTACGGCTACAATCTTGGATTCCTGTTATGAGTGGTTAGTGTTAAAAGCTGTAATTTTGGTTCCTGTTGCCTAAAAGGTGCGTTGTTTTGCACAATAAATGCATTATTTAATGCACACGCACACACGTGTAGAGCTCTCACAAGCATATGCAGATAGGTGCTCCGCTAAATGATTGAACCAAACGCCGTTTTGATTGCGTTTGAAAATGATTTGGAAGCGGACGTAATTTTATGGCGGGCTATGCCAGCAGTTTGTCAATGTTTGGAAGTAGGAGTAATGAACAAAACTGCCATCTCTCAGGGGAGTCGTTCCAACTACTTGTCAAACAAATTAAATCTCATTGCAATTCGTATTGATCCCATTAATCAGCCACACACTTTCGGCCGATATGTTTAGCTGCTATGATTGCACGTCACTGCTTTCAAAACCTCGCCGCACAGTGAACAAACAGCGAGGAAATTCTCGCTGAATCGCTATCTAGCGTTAGACTTCACTAAAGTGTGTTATTTATGCATAAAACCACAAATATAACTTTCCAATTTTATGTATCTCTTACAGTTTAGCGGTTATATCGTTTGAACATTATTTTATTCACTTACTTTGACGAGGTTTAACTCATTTAATTTGAAAGATATTTCGATCGAATATTTCTTATATCGTTAAACAGTTTGACTGTTATTAGATTCAAAATTTTGAGATGAACAGTGGAATAAATTGCAGACAATACTGTTTCTGTTATATGTTAACTGCATAGTAATTCATTTTTACGTTCTCTACCACGTATATTAGGTAGAGGAAATATTCTTTTCCACCCAAAAATTCGCTATCGAGATTTCACAGGAAATGCATCTTTTGAGATCCCCTGAATCCAAAAAAGCGTTTTTACAAAGAGGTCCGTGTGCGTGTACGTGCATGTGTGAAGAGCATGACTCAAAAACGAAAGTCGGTTAAAAACCAAGTTGCTACTTTGAAGAAAATTCTTCCGCCCTAAACTACCCTTTACATAGAAAATGTTTCGAAAATTATTTTCTTGAAAATAGCTCCAAAGATTTTGATTAAAATGCCATATGTTTGAGATATTTTGGTGACACATGAAATGTATATCTTGAATTTTCTGGCTATAGCCCATGTAGTCCTGTTTACTTTGGCTGACTTTTGTATAGCGGTAAACCGTAAGAGATAGACCAAATCTTACTATACAAAAATGTAGAACGTTGCTAAACCACACAATTTATGTCCCAATGAATATTTCTGTAGAGTGAACCATTTCGGAGATATTCCTTGTTGTTTATGTAAGTTTTTGAGAACTTATACTTCCGTCAAATGGAACATCGTTATTCATTTTGTTATATGGTTACCTTGCAAAGAGAACAGAATTTGAAAGCTTTAAAAGATTTGACTATCACCCAAGGCCTACTGTATTCCCATATTTCCCTTATACCTAAAAGGAACTAAGCAATAAGATAATTTCCGCAAATGCTTATCTCAACTAACACGAAGAAGATATAGGTATAAGAGTATGTAAGAATGATTAGTACAAGTGTAGAGAAAGTCATGTGAGCGCAACACATCAGACTTTTCATTGTTGGTTTTTACTATTTATCGGGGGACATATGCATGTGCATGGGGATCTTTTTCTAAAGATCATTTGGGGGTTTCAATAGAGGTCAAAGCGTGCATATCTGTGTTAATGGAATACAATATTTTCCTTACAAGTAGGTGGGTGAGAAGGTGAAATACATTAAGTTAGTATTTCTTGAATGCTTCCTTGTCTGTAATGCAGCGTATAAAACATTACTGAAAAGGCACTCTAAAGTTAGAACAAACCAATAAGGATAGCAATAAACTGTATTATACATGGCTGCCTAATGAATTTTTGGAGACGTCAGTCAACTTAAAATTATTTATATCATCTTTTAAATATAGAATGCACAGAACACTACTTTCATAGGCGTACCATTACGCCCCCTGCAAGGTGACTGTATCTCTATTACGGACTCCAGTATCTAGCAGCGTATCCAGGTGTGCATGTTGCAGTGAATAAACAGGAGGGAGTGCTTAGTGGGAGCGGCAGGCACAATGCGGGGAGTGGAAGTGGCATATACCCTTCAAAACCCGACTTTATCTGAATAGTACTGAAGTTTCCGCAGCTCTCGTTGGCAACGTTTCTTTGCGTTACTTCCAATTTTTCAGTTTCGGTAATGATAGTTAATGATTAATTAATGGTTAATTTATGCTTGATAACTACAAAAACATTGACAAAGAAAATAATTGTTTTTTTTTTGTTTTTTTTATATTTCCAAATGAAACGTGAACGCAAATTGTTTACCACACATGTTTCCTGAAGCCCTAAAGGAATGTAAATAATATTCAATGAAATTTATCTGTGGTTAATGTGCAGGTTATGGTAACCTGGCCCCGAAGACGCCCGAGGGTAAAGTGGTGACGATGCTGTATGCCTTGGTCGGCGTCCCTCTCATGCTGCTGTGTTTATCCAACTTGGGAACCTTACTGGCGGGAACATTCCAGTTCGCATACTCACATGCTGCTTGTTGCCTACCTTGTGGGGCACGCAGAGGCAACGGTACACACCACCACCATCACCACCACCTTCATCCACACAACCACGTCCATCAGCAGCAGCAACAACAGCAACAGCAGCACCAGGTCGCCTCCAATCAGTTACAAAAGGTAAGTGGAAGTTTGTGAGAAAAGTATAAGTTTATTCTTCCCTGTCCAAAACAATACTAAACCTATAGGGATATGTATTAAAACTGGCAAAAGACTTGAAGTTGCACAGTGGTTTATGGTCTAGTTCACTTCTGTATTTACAAGACCTAGAGATGTCAGCGTAGTACGAGGGTTTTAAATAGGTTATGTACCTGAGCATGAAAATTAAATCTTGCGATGGAACGCGCCTGATTTTTTTTTAAATAATGTAGTCCCCCTTGACTGCAACTCAGTCTACTTCGCCTCCAGTGATTGAACACCCTCAGAAAAAAATGAAACGTCTTGACTGTCAAAATACTTTGATACAGCTGCCTTAACTGCCTTGTCATCGAAAAATCGTTGCTTAAGCAGTTTCTAAGCCGAAAGTAGTCGCTATGAGCCAGATCTGGACTATAGGGTTGATGGCTCTATGAAGCCACATTCTTGTATGTAGCCTGCGGCGCGGGTGCATTGTCATGAAGCTGACAGTTTTGGACAGCGTTTCTGTTTGATATTCTCGCACAAATCTACCATTCTGGAAGCATAGGTGTTTCCACCAATGGTTGTCTTGTCTGGCATGAATTTCCAGAGTAGAACACCGTCTGAATCCCCCAAAAATCTGTTACCATGATCTCTCCAGGTGATTGTTGCACACACAATTTCTTGGGGGTAGGAAACCTCTTGTGTTTCCATTGCATGGACTCGTGTGGTTTCTGGATCTTGTTGACGGAAGTTTCATCCTCTAACAATTCTAGAGAACAAGTTTTCCGGGTTTGTTCTAAGTACTCGTATGTCTAAATTATGTTCACTAAAGTACTGACAGTAAACTGTCAGCATTCGAGGCACCCTTTGGGAACTGACCTTTGACATCATCAAGACTGTGTGGATGATACTGAAAACCGTCCAGCTGAAATGCCCACTTCACGACGATCTTCCAAAAGTATGTCCTTCACATTTTGGTACATTTCTATTGAAGATGCTTCCAGTGGCTGACCTGAACATAGATGATCTTCAATCGATTCCCTGTCCCACTTAAATTGCTTGGATCAGAACTTCATTTGGTATTAGGATGGTGAAAAATCGCCATCTACAGCATCCATCCTTTCATGGGTTTCTTTCGGCTTCTTTGTGAGGAACTTTATTACTGAACGAAGTTCCAAATCCTTGTGTTCATTGTAGACTCATACTTACGCCCTGCCTGCCGTCTGCATTTATTCATCAGACAGGTTACAGTGCCCACTCGCCTTATCAGCAGTCTCCTGTTTATTTCAAGTACAAAACAGACGTCACCCCCACAATCAATCTGCATGACGTCAGTTGCGCAGATCCTAACAAGATCACATCACGTCTAAAAATACATGAGTACATGCTTTGCAACTTGAGATACCAACTTAGCAAATATGTTGCTTCTTGTATTGATGAAATAGCCCCGTTTCTTTCTTGGAGCGCAGAAAGGAAAAACAATCTCTATTTGTTCCCGCTTTACAGTTACAAAAATCTGGCGCACCGCAATCACATGAATTTCTCTACCCAGCCTTCTACAAATTATACTTACAGAAAAGCATTCTTCTATGTACAATTACATATTAATAAGATATTTGTAGAAATGGATTTATTACATATTTTCTTGTAAGTACAATGGGAATAGGACAATGTGTGGGCTTAAGTGTCAGTCAAATATCTCACGAACAAGTACTTTTGCATGTTGAGGTCAAAAAAAGGACTTCCCATTTAAGAAGATTATTGAAAAAGTCTTATGTGTTGCACTCGCATGACTTTCTTTACACTTGTACTAATCACTCTTACAAACCCTTATTCCTATATCTTCTTCCTGTTGAAATAAACATTTGTACATATTATCTTATTCCTTATTTCCTTGTAGGTACAAGGGAAATATAGGAATACAGTAGGCTTTGCGATAGGAAAATCTTTTAAGGCTTGGAGATTCCGTTCTCTTTGCACGGCTGAAGGAGTCTCTTCCGGCTGGTATCTCCCGTCACCAGTATGAAGGGAATCTTCTGCTCGTCGTCACTTTGAAGGGTCGGTATGATGAATTCTTTTCTCGTATAAAAGATCCGGCTAACTATTTCGATGAACTGCGATGACTCTTTCTTTCCTATCTCGGTCGTGGTACGGGTATGAAGTATGTTCACAATTTACAGCTGATAATTTTCCTTGAGACGCGACCCCCGTGAAAATTATATGTTACGTCGATATATTAACTTTTAGTCTTTCTAATGAGATAGTCTTCTTTGCTCTGGAGGCCACAATTAAAATAATATTAGTGTATTTATTATCACAATTTTATTCGTTAATATATATAGCATTTACAATGAAGACAAAAGATAATCGCACTAGGCCAACTGCAAACGATATGATGCAAACAATCAAACAATGGGAAACAAAACACTCCAAGACAACACCTACCATAACTAATAATACTGCATCAAATGCCCCTCATCACAGTATATGCAACTAATTCTATTTTGGGAAAATTGTTTTCAGCCATACAATGTTGCATGTACTGTGATGATCTCCCCACAACAATGTAATTGTACAACAATATAACAACTGTGTTGAAAAACATGTCGTCGTTGAATACAAAAATATTTTCTCTTGACAATGTTTCGATTTTTTTTTTTTTTTTTTGCAACTTTCAGGGGTTCTATGCCCCTCCCCACTAAAATTTGTTTTATGATTTTTCTTATGTGCGGTGGATAATGGCGGATAAGTGCTTCAATAACCTCCTGTTCACTCAACAGAGGTTGGAGTAGTTTCGATTTGTTCGCCAGTTTCAAAAAATACTCCATCATTGAAATACCACGTTTACTGTCATAATGTCCGGTAGCCAGTTCGACTTTAATCTGGTTTTGACGTCCCGGTCCCCAAAATCTATTTATAAAAAGGTTTCGAAACATACTATATGTTTCGTGAGACGCCAAATTTAGTCTTAACCATTCCAATGCGTTTTTCTTAAGACAGCGTTTAACCACCATCATTCGTATCTCGTTCGGAATTCGTTTGATCCTAAAATAATCCTCCAGTTCTTTTATGAAAATTTTTGGATTGTCACCGGCTTCTTCGTCAAATGACGGAGGGGTTAGGTCATGGAACAAGTGACTAGCGTGACAATTATGGTTTTGACTAGGGGAGTGCATTGGCATAGCTAAATCATTCTCCTGAAAGTCCGCCATATTACTGTTATTGTCAAGTGCATCAGTATTGGTCATATTTTTGCATTCACTCACAAATTGATCATGATTGTCATTAACTCTATCAGCCTGTAGAGCAATCACAACTTGGGAAAGCCTTCGTGTAAATTCTTTTTCCTTTGTAACCGTTTCATTTATTCTATTTACACTTACATTGGCTTCCTCCTTTACTTTATTCAATTCTTCTCGCTGTGACTGCATCTCAGCGCTTATACCCTTTACAACATTTTCTAAACTATCAATTTTTACATCAATGTCATTTTGTTTTGACCTAATTCCATCTTGATACATTTTACAACTCTGTTCTACCACGACTATCTCTGTTCTCAATTCATCTCCTACCTTTGCAATTTTTGTATTCTGTTCTGCTAGTTTTTCATCAAATTCTTTACTTAATTCAGCTTTCATTTCTACCACTGTCTTCTCCTGTCCTAACTTAACTTCATTTATCAATTCTCCTAGCCTAGCTATTTCTACTGTGTTTGATTCCTGTCCTAATTTTATCACGCTTACTAACTCACCTAATTTAGCTGTATCATTGTTACTTGATTCAATTCTTTCTGCACATTCCTTCTTACATAATTCAATTTCTTGTGACAATTTATTTATATTTCTGGCATTATCCTCCTTCAAATCTGCTACATTTCTAACACTATCCTCTCTTAGTTTTGCTACATCTGCTTTTAGTTCTGTTACATTTCTAACACTATCCTCTCTTAGTTTTGCTACATCTGCTTTTAGTCCTGTTACATTTCTAACACTATCCTCTCTTAGTTTTGCTACATCTGCTTTTATATCTGCTGTATTTTTGTTCATCGCTTCCAATATTTCTTTCAATCCTATTTCAGATTCCTTACATACTACATTCTTTCTACCTTCTACTGATAACTTATCACTCACTTCCCTCTCTACACTATCATTATCTTTCTCAACTTTTTCCATCTTCTGTACAATTTTCTTATTGCGTAGTATCATAAATTAGTACTAGTCTTACTTGAATTCTGGAGCACAAGAAAAAGGATACTCCGTCAAAATGTCTTCTTTTCACTCTTTGTCCAGGTACATATTTTTACTCTATACGCCTGTATTCGAGCCGTCGCGCGTCTGGGCGCCAGTATGAAGGAGTCTCTTCCGGCTGGTATCTCCCGTCACCAGTATGAAGGGAATCTTCTGCTCGTCGTCACTTTGAAGGGTCGGTATGTTGAATTCTTTTCTCGTATAAAAGATCCGGCTAACTCTTTCGATGAACTGCGATGACTCTTTCTCTCCTATCTCCGTCGTGGTACGGGTATGAAGTATGTTCACAATTTACAGCTGATAATTTTCCTTGAGACGCGACCCCCGTGAAAATTATATGTTACGTCGATATATTAACTTTTAGTCTTTCTAATGAGATAGTCTTCTTTGCTCTGGAGGCCACAATTAAAATAATATTAGTGTATTTATTATCACAATTTTATTCGTTAATATATATAACATTTACAATGAAGACAAAAGATAATCGCACTAGGCCAACTGCAAACGATATGATGCAAACAATCAAACAATGGGAAACAAAACACTCCAACACAACACCTACCATAACTAATAATACTGCATCACGGCTAAGGTTTAAAAAGATGAATTACGATGTTCCATTTGGCAGAAATGTAAGTTCTCCAAAACTCACAAATAACAAGTATTTATCTCCGAAGTGGCTCACTCTGCAAAAAATTATTTAGACATGTTTTAGCCAGATATACCTTGTTATATAGTAAGTTTTGGTCTATCTCTTAAGGTTTACCAGTTATTCAATAGTCATCAAGAGTAAATAGGACTACATGGACTATAGTCACAAAATTCAAGATATACATTTCATTTGCTGTAAAAATAGCTTAAACATAGCATTTTAATTAAAATCGTTAGAGCCATTTTCAGGGAAATAAAAATTTTCGAAACAATTTCCATGTATAGGGTAATTTAGAGTGGAGGCATTTTCTGCAAAACCTTAGTGTCGCATCGTTGAAAGATATTAAACTTAAATAGCAACTTTTGTTCTTAAGCGATTTTTCCTTTTGAATTATGCTGTCCACAGACTGACACACGCACACGCACACACGCGCGCGCGCTGACTTTTTTCTAAAAATGTTTTTTTCATATATTTTTGGTGAAATCTCGACAACAAATCTCTGGGTGGAATACAGTATTTCCTCTACTTACTAGTAGAGAAAGTAGAAATGTAAATCTTGCTAAAACACACAACTTATGTCTAAATAAACTTTTTTGTAGAGCGAACCGTTTCGGAGATATTCCTTGTTATTTATGTGAGTTACGGAAAGCGTACTTTCGCCAAATGGAACATCGTTATTCATGTTTTATATGTTACGGAATTTGAAAGCTTTAAAAGATTTGACTATCACTCAAAGCCTACTATATTCCCATATTCCCTTTGTACCTAGAAAGAAATAAGCAATAAGATAATTTGTACCAATGTTTGTCTCAACTAACACGAAGAAGATCTAGGAATAAGAGTTTGTAAGAATGGTTAGTACAAGAGTAGAGTAAGTCATGTGAGTGCAACACATCACATTTTTACTTTATTATAACACATGGCGATTAACCAAAATGTTCGTTAACTGCAAAAAAAAAAAAAAAAAAAAAAAAAAAAAATTAACGGTGTAGAAATTGGTTAAATGTGTAAATAAGAAGTAGAAGTTAGCATAGTAGTTCAGCTTCTAGAATGCTTTGAAGTATTGCATGATAAAAACTAGGGAGTAGATATCAGTCTCTTGCTGGCAATCTAAAGGACCTGTTTTTCTGGCATTTTCTAAGTGCCGATTCGTGTTGTATACTTATGTGGTGCATTATATAAAGCTGTACCTCCATTTAACTTCCTTCATCTTATGTTAGTCAGTGTTTGCTCTGATCCCCCAATCAATAAAAGCCCTCTAGATATTAAGGATGTTGAACAACCTAATATTGAAGTTCACGCAGGAGTCAAATGTTTGAACCTGACGCAATCACTGGAATAATGAAGGTTACCACAAGCACGTCAAATACAGTAGATGACCGATTGCGTGTGATAAGCAAAATAGCAAAGAACGTACTGTATCTCTCCCTGATCGAAACATGTTGGACATGATAGACATGCCTGTGGCTACCCTTTTGAATGGCGCGACATTACAGTACAAGTGTTAACAACTGCAGTGTATTTTAACAGTACAACAGCCTTTCTTCTGTTGGTAGTCTCTCTGCAGTATCGTCTATTCTGGGAATTACACATCGCAACTTCTGAATTAGTGCTTTTTTACCGCTTAACGCTCTAAATAATAGTTTCAGAATTTGTTTTCTCGTTATTTTCATATTATATTGCCATTTAGTAACAAAATAAAAGTATTGCTATCTAGGTATGAATTTATTTCAGTATTTTTCCTTTCATTTTTAAAAACTCAAAATCTAGTAAATAATTGTAGCCTAATCTAACCCCGTTATCATCTCACTGGTTATTTTACGGGGGCCCTCCCCATCCTTCAATAGTCACATTTGATTGCAATCGCTTGCATTAAACTCACGACGTTCTGCTTTGAATGGATGACAGTTCATTTTGTCTGCTCTTTAACAATCACACCTGTTTGAATTACCTCCTTTAAGGTAGTGATATTGCACCTGTGATACGCGTACCCCAATTGGTACGCGACCCTTCGTTGTCTAGTATTACAGTTCGTTCGGTTTATGTTGAAACATGGGAATTAGAGAGAGAACGCACTACTGCCCGCGCTTTTGTAGGTACTCCATGACTGCCTAATCCCATTTCGTATCGGTTCCATGCAACATGCAACGGTGCGATTGACTGCCTGACTATAGCGCAGCTATCAGAGAGCAGCGCTTTAATAACTGCTGTTAGATAGCGTCAGTGTAGAGATCCCGTCCAAGAAGGGTTCCTTGGAGGGTACCGGTAAGCTGGTAAGATCTTCGGCTTCATAGATATCGGATGCTGGATCACATCCGCAGTCTTCACACGGATCTTCCGATTCAGAGTAACTGTCTTCTAAATTTATGTTGAATCTGTCCAATATATCGTCCATTAATCTGTCTTTTTCCCAATACCTTTCTTCTACGCGCTTCACATGCTCACAGACAGCTTTCCATTTTTCGGGCAAGAAATGCGATGTGTACGACCTATAAATTGTACTACGAATAGCCGCCTTTGTAAATGAATCGGCTGCTGTGCTTGTTGGTTGTCTGTTTGGTTGTTTCCTTCCTGGTGTTCTAACAGCGGTCCCATTTTCGTCTGCTTTATTCTCTTCTTGCAAAATTCTGTATATTGAAGTGCGAGATACACCAGTAGCTGCGGCGGTTCTTTCCATGACCTGTGTCAAGGATATTGTTGGTTTATCCGATGTTAACGCCTCTAGTTCATCAGCAAAACACTTATGTACCAAACATACAACTTCCCGTGCATCAGATTGAAGAGGTTTCCCCTTTCTTCCAACAACAGCTTGCAACAATACGATTGTCAACACAATGAGCAGGACTAAACGCATTACCAGCATTTCCATATTTCACTCTCAATATTAAGGGCTATATGTACATAAGCAACCCGTACACTCGTCGAAACACATATCACCGACGGACGCAGACTAGGCAGTCGCGGATAGCCGTGGCGATGTGTTGTCATCCCTCCCCTATCACAGGGAGGGGTAGGTCATGTTCCAACTTAGACCAGACGGACTGTAAATAAGCTAGTACTATAATCTATTTTAGATATGATTATGTATAATTTTAATTAAGGATAACTCTAGGGCTAATCTTAGGTTTACAGGCCGAAATGGAAAATTATCTTTGGGAGAAAAAAGATTGAATACACTAGTTTGTTACCTTTCATAGCGATACCTAAACCGGTTCAAGAATTACGAGAAAGAGTGGTATATGTAAGAGAATAATTCATGCATTAGAAGGTTAACTAAATGATTTAGAACTGTGTGGAATCAAATCATAAACAGATTTTTACTAGAACATTTATTTTGCAAAGTTGCAACTAATCTTACGGGTGCTTTGGTGAAGTATCCAGGTGTTCTTCCAAGTTTGATTCTTGGCTGAGCTACACCGATCTTCCATATATATCCGCAGGGACCCCATAAGCAGTCTAGGGTTGAGATGGCTGCTTTATAAAGTTTCAACTTGCGATTGTCATCTCTAAATAAATATTAAATAATGGGAAGGAAAGTGGATGTCCTTGCAAGACACCTTTTCTTCATCTCAATATAGCTTTTGAGACCTTAGTTCCGCATTTAACTGTTATCCTTATTCCCAAATATAAACTTTGTATCGTATATTATATGATTAGGAATCCTCTATCTTTCATTATTTAAGTGCTACAGAAATTAGAACATCGTACTCCTTCCTTTATTCAAGCTGTTGTGTCATTGTAAAATGCAATTTGAACAGGATCTATCCTTTATAAAAATCATGCTGCTTTTACAGAAGAATTTCTTTCATTATTTTAGTATATGAATACCTCGCAGTTCTACTCCCTCTTTTGAATATTAGAATTATCACAATTCCCTTCCTGTCGTCTCTTTCGTGTCCCTGATCCCCAGTGTTCGTTTAAAAGACGCAGAATTTTATGATCAATACAATTGGAGCTGTGCTTAATTAATTCCATGTTTATTATATCTCCACACTGTGATTTCATCTTCTTAAATCTATCCAGTGCAACTTCCAAGCGTCCTATCGGTTTACAACATCAATTATAGAATCATTTCCTTTAACACTAGTTGTTCTTGGTTGGGTAAACCATAATTCTATATAGAATTTTTCCCATTTTATAATAGACATTTATAATAATAAGATATTTTATAATAGTTTATGCATATACACTTACATTTAAAAATTATCTTGACTATGACTACTGTACCAGTCACCTAAATTTCTGGATTAATAAAGAATTAAAGCAACTTTTGTACAAAACCTCAAATGAACTTTCGTTGATCAAAACTGTTTCCGTTAAGATTAATCCAATCTAATAAATTGTCACTTTATTTTAAGAAACACCATCATGAACCCCAATATACCCAGAAAATGTCATAGTCCTATAAAAATGCACCCATATAATGTTATGTAATAATAATTTTAATAAAAATCTTGTGTTGCACTCAGATGTCTTTCTCTACTCTTCTATTTTTACAAACTCTTATTCCTCTATCTTCATGTTATTCGAGATAAACATTTTCAGAAATTATTGTAGGTGCAAGGGGAATACAGTAGGCTTTGAGCGATAGTCAAATGTTTTAAGGCTGCTTGTTATATGAAGGCTTTGAAATTCTGTTCTCTTTGCACGGCCAAGAGATAAAAATTAGGGACTCTACATTTTTTGTGTAGTATGATTTGATCTATTTCTTACGGTTTACCAGTTATGCAAAAGTCGTCCAGAATAAACAATACTACGCAGACTATAGCCAGAAAATTCAAAATATGCATTTTATTTGTCATAAAGATATTCTCAGCATATGGCGCTTTAATAAAAATAGAGCCATTTTTGAGAAAGTAAAAATTATCCAAAAATCTTCTATATAAAGGGTAGTTTGAGTTGAAGGAATTTCATTCAAAATGTTTGTTTTGTATTCTTCAAAGATATTAAATTTAAATACCAACTTTGCTTTGTAAGCGACTTTTCGTTTTTGAGTTATGTTGTTTTCACAGACACACGCACGCACAGACACACATACACATACAGAGGGAGACGGACCTTTTTTTAAATTTTGTTATTCAGGAGGGGGCCTCAAAACAGACATTTGCGGTTAAATGTCGACATCGAATTTTTGGGTGAAATAAAATACTTCCCCTACTTGCTATACGTATTAGTAGAGTTGTAATTAGTAGATTACAGTTATTCTAAGTTAATATTATTGCCCAATGTTTTGTTATTCAATACAAAAATTGTCAATGTTACGATAGAACCAGCTATGGCCAGCTATATTTGTCCATTTTCCTGTTTTTCATGCACTGTAATAATGTTCTTCCCTTGATATTTGGACATAAGACGGGTAGTGTATTAGAATGACATTTACTTGGGTGTTCTAAGGCAGGAATGACTTTGTTTTGTTTGCAGCAAACGCTTCAGCGACATCACCGATTTAACCACAGTAACCAGTACGGTAGCAGTAAGAGGCTCATCGCACCACCAGCTGTGGCGACGTCTGTTTCCGAGCTGCTGCCCAAGAAAGTTGCCTCGCCTGTCGTGCCCAGGAAAATTCCGCCTGTTGTGGTGACGCCTGGAGTCCGTGGCATTCCCAGGATCCAGGCCAGACCTCGTCCTCCCCGGCCCCTCACTCCGGAGGTAGGTACGGCTCGACACATTACCTCTCTCTGTCTTACACCCTTACCGTGTAACCCCCAGACTCTCAGTGAAACCTCACTAACAACTCTAGGTACATAGTATATCTGTTAGAATGTTGTCATTGCCATAAGCACTTCTTGCTTTATTTCCCCTCATTTTGGTGTTTAAATCAATCGATCGGCAACGTTTTTCCTAGGGTATGTCCTTTATTGCCCAGAGTTGCACATCTTTGTCGAGACGTAAATTGTGGAGCGAGTGACGCAGCGAATGACGGAGTAGTGACTGAATGGAGTTAACCCTCCGTTAGTCGCTAAGGGCCTGGGAAATCCGTTTATTTAAATGCTTCAGTTCTTAAACGAACGCACCTACGCAAGCGCCTGACTAGGACATCCAATATTACACCTTCCTTGAAGGGAAAGGGATGAGGGATGTAATGGCTTATTCGCCCTCTTTCTTTATTGCTTTTAAGCCAAACCATTAAAAGCTAAAGTTAGCATTAAACAATAAAACTGAAGTTTGAGAAGGTTAATGCTTTTAACCTGAAACTATTATACCTAGGATTTCTTAGAAATTCATTATGCTTTTCTTATCTGAAATTGCTATAGTTAATTACGTTCAGTGCTTCACTAAATTCACTAAAATATGATGTAGACTGCCTGACCTAGTTTTCTGGCTAGCTGGGAGTCATGCTTTAATAATCATTTATATTCGTAATTTCAAAAATTGTGAAGTGTATTCTTGTGATGTTAATAATTAAATTGTTATATACATTTTACTTTGTTGCTAGTCTGTTTCTATATTTAGCATTTATTCGAACTTATGTAGATAAGTGTTCAGATCAGCATCTTTTTGTAAAAACCTTATCAGCAGGGCGAGATATTTCATTGTCTGCCTCTTAAAGTTTACTGCACACGGATCTTAGCCCACGAAATACCGGGTAGTGGGTAGTGACAATATAAACAAAGCTGTATCTTGTCGTACTCTATCAAACAACATGCAGTCATGTGAAAAGTAACATGTACCTGTAGATGAGCAGTTACAGGGTAGCCATTAACCCTAGCATTACCAACCCTTATTACATAAATTATATTATCAATTATTTTAAAATTGGGCGTTATATCTTGTAGAGTTTATAAAGATATTTAACATTAACTATGCCAGTTTTACTTTTTTACATGAATCATATCCACGGGGCAGTACTTTACGATCCCCTTGGCATTTCATTATCAAAAACACCAACAATTAAAACTTTTAAACAATTACACAATTCAGTAGTAGAAACAGCAATTAACAATACTTATTGACTACATGCCTTTAATAAAAAATCTGATGTTTTACACTGACATGGCTTTCTCTACTCTTGTACTAACCATTCTTATAAACCGTTATTCCTATATCTTTTTCCTGTTAACTGAGATAAACATTTGTACAAATTATTTTATTGTTTATTTCCTTGTAGGTGCAAGGGGAATATGGGAATACAATAGGCTTTGAGCGATAGTCAAATCTTTTAAAACTTCCAAATTCCATTCTCTTTGCACGGCTAACATATAAAAAATGAGTAACGATGTTCTACTTGACAGAAGTATAACTTCTCCAAAACTCACACAAATGGGAGGCAATATCTCTCAAATGATTCACTCTATAAAATACTTGGTCATAAATTGTGTGTTTTAGCAAGATCTATATTTTGTGTATAGTATAATTTGGTCTATCTCTTATGGTTCACCAGTTATGCACGTCATTCAGAGTAAATACGACTACAGGGGCTATAGACAGAAAATTCAAGGTATACATTTCATTTGTCATAAAAATATCGTAAATATATGGCTTTTTAATCAAAATCGTTAGAGCTATTTTTAAGAAAATCAAAATTGTCATAAAGTTTTTCATCTAAAGGATTGTTTAGGGTGGATTAATTTTCTTCAAAACCGTCGTGTGGCATCATTGAAAAGCATTAAACTTATATACCAGCTTTGGTTTCTAACAGACTTTTCGTTTTTGATTTGTTGCCCATAGACTGACACACTGACACATACACGGACGTTTTTTCTAAAAATTGTTATTTGGATTCAGGGGGTGAAACCTCGACATCGAATTTTTGTGTGCAATACAACACTTCTTCTACTTACTATACGTGGTACAGAAAGTAAAGAATTAAAAGACAGAGTTTAAAAAATTGCAGAAGGTGCGCATGGCTCTTGGTAATGCTAGGGTTAATTGCATACTGGGATAGGTAAAAGGGACAATTTAATAAAAACTGACTGTAATATTGAATTAGTTATACTCTTTATAAATTTACTTGATAAAGAAGTACCGCCCCAGGTCGCGAAGGTCACACAACCGGCCGGGAGTGCTCGGGGCGCTGACCACATCCCACATTCCAATTCTGCACCTCACTCATGCCGCCTGTAGTGGGCAGACGTGGGCGACGCAGCGGCCGGGCGGTAAGGCTTGGTGCGTGAAGGGCTGTTGTGCTGGGGGTTATTTTTGTTTATTTTTATACGTGAATTTTTATGTTAACATTAATTTCTTAACCTGTTTCACTGTATGACGTCATAGGTTTTCAATATCTCTGTAATGCACTGTCCATTTGTACAGAAATGCACGGAACCTAACTCCACCACAATCGTGTGCACGATTTATAATTAGGATCCTGCAATTGAGGTATACTTTAGTATTTATTTCAATTGCAAATTAATTCAGAGCTAGGTTAGGTTCCTTATTCCTAACTACTGCACTTTGCTGATCTATGCATCCTGGAGCGGTTGTGTGTGATACAGCTAGTACCTAGACTTGCCCTAATGTTCGTGTGATTGTAACCTGCAGTGCTCTTGTGGGACTGGAAAAGTACTTTGTGTCTCGCTCTGATAGTTACTGTCTTCTATATCTATGTTGAACAATCATTACTCCAACAACAGATGTTTTAAATACTCCAAAATCTATAGCACTTAATTCTGTTTCAAATAGGGTGAATTAGCATTATTTTAAATTCATTTTAGAAGGCGAATTGATATTTGCATTAAGTTATCTTCGAAGTTTGGATTTGATATTAACATCCATTACATCATTTAAATTTTTAAAATAAAACGAAGGAAAAAAATAAGCTAATGGCTCAGATTTGCAGTACGTTTACTACAAAACTTGGCCGACAGGCGCACGGCCCATCTCCCGGTCACACATGCCTGGACATTAAATCTCAAAATATCACATTAACAATAATTATCAAAATAAACACAAAACATGTCTTATCATAGGAGGTGTTGGAAATAACCTAGCATCAATACATCTAAAGAAATTTTCGTTCACATGCATTAGTTCAACTTCTGTTATATCGTTAATTTCTCTCCTGATATTTTGTTTTAATTTTGTCTAGTGCAAGATGCCTAAGAGATTTTCGAGGTGACCGTTCTGACCTTTCTCCAATGTTGTGTAATTTCTGTTACGTAAACACACGCTATTTTGCCTCTTTTTCCTACCACGAATTGATCCCGTCTCCCTGAATTTATTTACACGCAAACAAACGGCCTCTCCAGTCACAACACGCACGTTGTACTGTATACTGCAATCGATTTATTTTGAAATAATTTTAAGCAAAAGCAAATACTTCTAAACAGTCCTAATGTGATTCACGTGTGAACTGGACTAGAAAAGCACAGAATACCTAACAGAAGTAAAATTAACGCATGTGTGACGGTTAGTACGTGCGCGCAGGAAACGCAGTGGAGGCTCACGGACTGTGCTTCTGCCGGCCAAGTTTTGCAGTAAACGCACTGTATAATGGAACCTAATATGAGAGCAGGATCACTGATATGAAGCGAACTGTACCTGTCGGTATACCGTAGTTTAAGGGTCCTTATCCACTGCTGGCATATTACCATTGTGACAATACACCGAAGTCTAGAGGTAACAAATGAAGTGGAACAGATTATTACAGTAATTCTTGTGTAGGTGCGGAAGTTGCTGACGGAGTGTGCAGAGTACACCCTCGCTCAGGAAGGAGGCGCCGCCGCCGACCCGGGGGCGGCCAAGCTCCTCCAGGAACTGAAGCAGCAGGACTCCGAAACAGGAGGCGGAACTGGCACCGGGGATCAGAACGAGGAGGAGGCGGGGGAGGAGGAGGAAGAGGAGGAGGATGAAGAAGAGGACGAAGATGAAGAGGAAGAGGATGAAGAGGACGATGGTGAAGAAGGCGATCACGAACAAAGGTAAACACTCAAGCAGTAACTTATTAATTTTATATTGTTGTAAATGAAGTGTAATAGCTGAAAACTTCCTTGGCTTAGGGGCTGAGTACGTCAGTAAGTGAAACATTAACCACGTAAAAGTTTTCAGATCCATCCAATTTGTGAGGAGGAGAAATCGTGGTGAAGTATAAGGTCATGAGAGATAGCATAGAAAACATTGCCGCGATCTTTTAAATACTCATAGCCAAAACGTTCTGTTTTCTGTGTGATTGTACAAAGTTCGTAACGCAAACTTAAAGTAGATGAAATACAAATAAATTCAACAGTAACGCGGCATCAAAGTGAACTGTTGGACGATCCGTCAAAGAGAGATTTTGTCAACGAAATATGTTATATTTGTTGAGGAATTCGACATCCTGGTGCATTTGACTATCTAAAAACTCAAAAAAGGGAATATTGACAATAAATATTTCAACAAATAATTGAAAAACCTTTAATATATGATAGTTGAAGACGAGCGTAAATGGAAATAATGAAGTGGGGTTCAAATTTGACTTTTAATCCATTCTTCCCAATAACAATTCTTGTAATATTTTTGTTTCACTAATGGAATTAAAATCTGATGTGGTGCGCTCACATGACTTTCTCTACTCTTGAAATAACCATTCTTGTAAACTCTTATTCCTGTATCATCTTCGTGTTAGTTGAGGTAACCATTTGCAGAAATTACCTTCTTATTTCCTTGTAGGTACAAGGAGAATAAGGGAATACAGTAGACGTAGCAATTTAAAGCTTTCAAGTTCCGTTGTCTTTGCACGACAAACATATAAAAACGAATAACCATCTTCCATTTGACGAAAAAGTATTCCACAACTAACACAAACAAGGAATATCTCCGAAATGGTTCACTCTACAAAAAAAAATTATATGCACATAAATTGTCTATTTTAGTAAGATCTACATTTTTGTACACTAAGATTTGGTCTATCTCTTACAGTTTACGAGTTATTCAAAAGTCATCCAGAGTAAGCAGGGCTACGTGAGCTATAGCCAGAAAATTCAAAATATATATTTCACTTGTCATAAAAATATCTCAAACATATGGCGTTTTAGTCAAAATTGTTAGAGCCATTTTCGAGAAAATACAAATTTTCTTAACATTTTCCGTGTAAAGGGTAGCTTACTGTGGAAGAATTTTCTTCCAGATCTTCGTGTCGCATCCTTGAAAAGCATTAAAGTTAAATACGAATTTTGATTTTTTAACCGAATTTTGGTTTTTTAACCGAATTTTGGTTTTTGACTTATGTTGTACACAGCCTGATGTATGTACACACACGCACACACGAACCTTATTCTAATTTTTTTTTTATTCAGGGGGCCTCAAAACAGATTTCTGGTGAAATCTCGACATCGAATTTTTGGGTGGAATACAATACTTCCTCTACTTACTATACGTGCTAGAGAAAGTAAGAAAGGTAGCTCCTAGGCAAGGAATGTTTGGGGGGGGGGGGGGGGGCAAAGTAGGACAGTTTTTGCAAGCGCGCAGAAGATCGCATGATTGTACTGACGTAGTGTTAGGTGTTGACAAAGCCTGTTTATGAATTATCTTCGTCACTAAACTACCCAAGGTGCGAAGACTTGAAAGCTATCAGTTAATTAAGAAACTAAAAAAGTATTTTGTTGTTTAACAACACTGTCAGTTGCCAGGATCATATCAGCGTCGCCGGTGTGCCGGAATTTCGTCCCGAAGGAGTTCTTTTACATGCCAGTAAATCTACTGACATGGAACTGTCGTTTTTAAGCACACTTCAAAACCATCGTTCTGAGTCGGATTTGAACCCGCGAGCTTGGGATCAGTAGGTCAGCGTCTAAGCAACTGAGCCACCCAAACCGACGGTTAATTAAGAACTTTCATAGGTCTCTTATTAATTCAAACATCCTTTATATTGATTCCTTCACGAAGAACACTAACCGTCCGTTGGGCACTGCTGTTGAAGGGCTCTGGAAGAGCCAAGGTGTAATTTTATGAAAATTCGTACTTTCCGCCAAATTGTGGCGAGTATGATGACTCAATGACAACGTGCGGTGGGAAACTTAGCACTCGACCGAAAGGCGATCTTTTGTGCCATGTCCCCGACGGGGCCCCCCTGGGGAATGGATGAGGTGAATGGATACTAAGGGCGGCAGGGACATTGTCACGACAGAGGAGAGGGTAGGGTCCCTATATTTTCCAGTTAGAAGCACTCCGGCGAAGGCTGGCTTAGTTCGTCTACCCCCTCGGGCTTGTATTATCCTATGGGGGTCCTGGAAATCAGTGACTCGCCTTCCAATCCTAGGGATGAGAGTTCCAGAGCACTTTTGTTCCCCCTGCCGTAGGGCTGCTGTGACGCTCGCCGACGCTTCTAACTCTGAAAGAAACCTAAGGGGATGGAGGGTGAAATGAAATGATTAATGTAATGAAATGGAGGAACAGGAAATTCCGAGGATAAGGAAATCCTTTCCAGCATTCGCCTGGCGACCTGGGAAACCGCCCAAAAAAACTACGGATCAGGAAAGTCAGCCACGGGGATCGAACCCACGACCTCCCGAATGCGGGCAACAGACATCACCTGAGCCATCCCCCTCTGTGATGGGTATGATACAGGTCACTTTGGGGGCGGGGGGACAGAGGATGAAATGGATAAACGTCTTCCTTCTTGGTTTCCTGCATGGGCTGCGTCTTGGTGGCCTTTTTAAGAAAATCAAAAGAAAACATCGGCTACCACATTGATTTTGACAATTTAAAAATTTTAGCAATCTGTGACAATTTGTTTCAAACAATAGTGACGCAAAGCATACACATATTTAAAGAAAAGAGCAGTCTGAACCGTGACACAGGCAAACCACTCAACACAATATGGAAGAACCTATTAGCAGGACGACTTCCTATTGGAGAAGTAGAAACCAATTGGATTGCGAGTGGGACGGGACAACGAGGCCAGTCAGAGTAGGCAGTGACTACTTGGTTGAGTTTTGTAGTCTCCCACTGAAGAAACCAAATATAGTTTGTGGCGAAACGTCGGCATAATTTTTTATTTTTTTTTTTTTTTATTTTTTTTTTTTTTTAATTTCTTAAAACAGCCAACAAAAGGCGCCAGTACCGGAAACCATGAAAGAAGTAATGGACAAAGTCCGTGGAAGTCTGGATAATTAGATAAATGTCGGCTTAAGCCAATCACATTGCTCAGGTGTGAAAGCAGTTATGATGCCCACAATCCAATATTATTTAAATTTTGACAGTTTTGCTTCAGTACTGTCTCAGGTAATATGCAGGCATTAGCCCGGGTTAAAAGTCTCAATAGAAAGTAGGCAGCTGGACTTCAAATTTCTGACCCCTTTCTGTACAGGAGAGTGCGACAGCTCGCCATGGAAATGACCCTATTATGTGGAACTTCCATTTTCGAGGAGACGGATTTCCGTGATTTGCAGTAGAGAATCCTGTCTGGAGGGGTTAAAGGTTCATTTGCCGTTTTATGGCACAGACCCTCCAAGATACGAATTGCTCAGTTAGGGTGTGATGGGCTCAGGGCACTCTTCGGTGTGACTTTTAACAAGCTTATGTTTCGTCGCGAAGTTCCTAGTCCTTGCTGTCAGCAAGGTTTTGCTACGCCATCAACTACCATCAAGTCAAGTATATGTTTTAACCATTTTGCTTTTAGAATTAGGCTTACATTTAACAGGTATCAAGTTATCGCCGTTCGTAGTGTACAGTTGGCATCAAATGTTTTCCGAGTAACATGCTCCTAGCCGCGAGGGGAAGCCAGGATGTCTTATCCATAAGTTATGCCAGGTAGACTCAAGGTCGACTTGCCAGCTCATATCTGTCTACAAGGGTGAGAGGCGTAATGTGTAAGTCCAAGGAGAATATTGTGACTTAGGTGGGTGTAAAGTAAAGAAGACAGATGTAGTCGAGATACAGAAAAACTTTTATTTCCGTAAACAGTAACTTTGTACATAACGAATGTTATGTTCTTGCAACAGCAAGAAAGTCTTTTCCGATTCTCCAACAGCACGGCTCCGAATTCGTAACACAACAACTCTCTTCTCACACTTTACCGCTATTTATATCTCCCAGGCACTATTCTGGAAACTTCAGGAATGTTCAGTTATTATTGCGGTCAAATACAAAGCAGAAAATTCCAGAAGTCTCTATCCCTTTCTCTCTTTCGGCAAGCGCCCAACAATGCGGCCATTCTGTTTCTTCCCTTCGGCTCCCTTTGCGGTAGTGCCGACAATAATGCGATGGGCGTCAATATCATTCCAACATTTCTGATGCAGTTGCTCGTAAGAAAGTAATCTCAATGTAATAAAAACATCATTAACGTTATAAATCCAGAAGGAACTCGCAGCGAGAATGGAAACTAAATATTTGGCATTAGGGGCGTCATATCACTCTGTAACGAAATTAAATTTAAAACGTTTGAATAATTATAATATATGGCGTTTTTTAAGCTATTCATGAAGACACCCACATGCACACTGCAAAATTTGCAAATTGGTTTTATCAGCGAACATGAAATCTTGTATTTGACCTGAAATTTCACATCAAAGTTTAAAACATTGAATGGCTGTTTTATTGTTCAATTTTATAAAAGTTTCTGCAAAAACCAGACAAGTTCAAACAATTGTTTGAACACATTCTCAACTATCCCGCAATATATTTCTTTTATTTAGAATAAAATGCTGCTAAAGAGCAAATAGTATAAACCACATATTAACTTGTTTCATTAACCCTTTCAGACTCGAATTATTTTGCTACTTAGGCCGTTCTTCCTCTAATTTGAAACCGGTTTAGATTAGGTGGTCTGGGACACCTTCAGCTTGCTGGCTCGGATAGCCATGATCGTTAAGGCAACACGTAGTGCACTGGCCATGCACTCAAAGCCTGAGGTCGTGAGTTCGAGTCTCGGCAACCGCAGTCAAATGTGCCTGTGGTAAAGGACGGGGAGGGCCCACGTAAAATAATCGGTGTGATGGCACGCGTGGATGATGACGGGGTATCATTTGACTGCGGTTGCATGGATACACTACAATGTAAATTGTATAAAAAATAAATAATTTTGTACAATTCAGAACATGTTTTTACATAGGTTTAATTCGTGAGGAACAGTATAACAAGAATATAGCAGAAAAAAACCGTTAAAAGTATTACAAGTAGGCAAAAAATGCCTATAATGGACACCGGGACTGAAAGGGTTAAATACAAATAAGGCTAGGCTGTTTTTTTTTTCTTCAGATTTTTGTTAGTTGTGTATTCTGGACTGTTCTGGTTCTTGGAATCTACCATTCAGCTACAAGTAATTAATGAACTTCAAGTCCTGCCTGTGTCATCACTTATCCACCGTATTCTCTAGTTACGTTGTCCAATATTAAGCTACTAATTAGTAATTAAATAAGCTGGATATTTTTAGTCCCTGTATTTGTAGAAGTTTCCAACATGAATAATTTGCCACCTGGAATACAGCAGTGACTTTCACCATCATATAACATTTGCAATTTCTACTTACGAGTTATTAATTTTTCATGGTGATTGTCATTATGACTATGATCCTGAGATGGTTACTGAGATCTAATTGAAAAAGAGAGATGGAGATGGGAGAGAGAGGGGGAAGTAAAGGGGAAGAGGAAAGGGAGGGGGAGGGAGAGACAGAGGGGAAGAGAGGGGAGATAAAGAGAGGATGAGAGATAAATAGAAAGGGAGAGTTAGAGAAATAGAGTTACGGAAAGAGGGAGAGAAATAGAGAAACGGGAGAGGGAGAAAGAGGGAGAGAGAGAAAGAGGAGAGAGAATGAGAGGGAGATATAGGGAGGAATAGAGAGAGGGGAGGAGAGAAAAAGAGAGGGGGAGAGAAAGAGAGAAGCTCTACTACAGAAGAACTACTTTATCATTATGTTCCATTTATATGGTACCTTTTAACATCCAAAGTCATATAGGCGGCTTTTCTTCTGCCTTTGGAACAATTAAATAACCCCTAATGCAACAGCCCTTCGCAGGCAAAGGCTTATCGCCCGGCCACTGCGTCCCCCACCTCTGCTTTCCACAGGTGTCATGAGTGGGGTGCAGAACTGGACGATGGGACGTCGTCAGCGCCCCGAGCCCTCTCGGCCGGTTATGACCTGGGATCGCTGCTTCTTTGTTAGGTAGATCCTCAATTGGCTTCTCAAGGACCTAACGAAGCTGAGTGCATCCCGGATCCCCGCGCTACGGAGTTAGTCCTTCGGTACAATTACTCAATGCAATTATGTTCGCTTTTGAGTTACATTTACTTGTTAAATTAAATGCGAGCAAATATTGACATTGTCATCCATATTTCCTACCTCGTTTAAGGATGAGGAATAACGAATTCCTACCCTGCGAATTTGAAAATTGCTATGTTAACCATTTAAAAACCAGAAAGAACTTAAAGCGAATGGCGAATGTATGCACTTAACAATTCTCTCTCTATGTCTAATATTTGTTTACATTTCGGATAGTTTGAGTTCCAAAGGTGTAATATTTATTGGTCTTTTTTTTCCATTACAGTCAATTCAGCGTTATTTGCTTCGATGGATCACGTTAAATACAGATTTATAAATCAACAAGGCGCATCATCATCTTGACTTTTCTGGCAATGCTATATATAAATTACAAAAAAGCACTCCTTTATGAAATTTCAAACCTTTTACTGCTATCTATGGAATGCGCATTGAACCAGTGGAGAGGTGGGATATTTCTCAGGTAGGGGACCATAAATAATACAACCTGCTGGCTCGGTAGCACAGTGGGTAGTGTTCTGGCTGCAGTGTCAGGGGTTCCGGGATTGATTCCCAGTTATGGGTACAAATTTTTCTCTAGTCAAGATGATTATCTATGCTCCCCAGATTCGGGGACTATGAATGAGAGAGAATGTGTGTGATCTAATATGCAAAACCTAAAGAACCAAAAACCCATTTTCATGAGTTAGATGCCAGACGGAGTTTGAGTCGAACGGAGGTGAGGTGATTGTTCCCCCGGTCGAGTGTCTTTACCGCAGTACCTAGCCGTCATACGGCTTAACCTGCGCGATGGTTTTGATGGTGTCACTATAGGGATGTTTATCACTGGGAAAAATTTGTTGTAACAGGAGGGATTGTAGGCAGGGATTGGTCCGCAAGTGGACTGTGCGCGAATTTTACGCGCTAATTCCTACCAGGGTTCTGGCCGTCAGTCACTCGCTGAGAGGTGAACTGAAACTGGTGATTCGCTCTGTTTTGAGTACAGATTGCATTTTCGCCTTTCCCATCTTGAGATTAGATCGCAGGACTTAAGATGTCCTTCGGCAATCTTTTGGATGGTAGTCGGCGCGGCTGTCTCTGGTCGTATTGGCCCAGAGTATTCACCAGAGGGTTAGGGTGGTTCTGGAGTTTATTGTACATTGTTCGAGCGCGAGTTTTGATCACGTCGACAATGTACGGGATACCGGAATGTTCGTGTAGGATATGGGCAGGAAATCTTCGGCCTGTATCATAGATCATCCTTAATGCCCGGTTCTGCAACGTCTGGAGTCTGATGAAGGTGGACCTGGCCACCATTCCCCAGATCTCGCATCCGAACAGGACCAGAGGCGGGATGATCGCTCGATACAGCTGAAGCTTCAGGCGTAAGGGTATGGTTTGGGAACTGAGGATGGGGTACAACTGCCGCAGGGCAGCGTGGCCTTGCAGTACTTTGCCCCTGACGTGATGTCTATACGTCAGCCGCCGGTCCAGCGTGACCCCGAGATACTTCACCGTAGTGACCCAGGGGATCCGACGGCGCCGAAGCACGAGGTCCAGCGGGAGCCGGTTGGCTATCGTATTAGCCAGGAGAATCGCAGAGCTTTTCTCCGGGTTAATGGACATACGCCAGTTCTCGCACCTCTACTGATGGCACAGAGGTGGGCTTGTACTTGTCGGTAACTGTAGCGCGGGTTCTTGTTAGTAGCGAAGATCATGAGATCGTCCGCATACTGACAGATGTGTGTGTTGGGGTGCGTCGGGAGATCGGCCATGTAAGCTGCAAAAACTGCCGGTGACAGTACACTGCCCTCGGGGACTCCTGCGCCAATGGGCCTTTCTCTAGAAAATGATCCCCCCACCTTCACCCGGAAGCTACGTTCCTGTAGGAAACTAGCCACCAAGTAAATGTATGGAGGGGGGATTTCCTGCTGTGAGCACGCACCGCGTTTAGGACGGAGGTAGAAAACCCCGTGGCTGCCTCGTCGAGAGCCTCTATCGAGTCTATTCGAGTCTATTCGAGGATTTGCTTCCACAGAGTTTTGAAGGGCTAGGACGGCTGCATCCCAGTCGACTTCATCCACCCAGTCCGGCACTCCCAGGGCAGTAAGATTAACGTCGGCATCCGCCACAACAGGGTTGTGGTCGGAGTCCAGATCGTTAATCACAGAGAGGTCCAAGTGAAATGGTATGTTTTTGGTGACCATGAAATCGATGACATCCGCGGCGCCGCGTGCCGGGTAGTGGGTTGGACCTCTAGGCCCGTGCGCGTGAAGGGCGGGGTTCCCGCTAATGAGACGGTACAGTCCCCGGCCCTTAACGTTCTGAGTGCGGCTGTGCCAGCTTGGGTGTTTTGCGTTGAAGTCGCCTGCAATGCAAACCCTGTGGTGTAGGTTCAGGAGTGCCGTGATGTCCGCTTCATAGAAGTGACCATCCGGCGGGTCGTATACCGCCACAAGCACCAGATCGTTCCCGCCCAAGGATAGCCTTATGGCGGCTGCTTCCAGGTGTTGTAGCGGAGGAATGGTAACAGGAGTGTGGGTGAGATGGTTCTTTATGAAAATGGCAGTACCACCGCCCTGTCGGCCGACCCGATCAGACCGATGAGCGGCGTAACTTGGCAGGTTAAACTGTACACCAGCGTGCAAGTGCGTTTCACAGACCATCAGGATATCAATCCCATGACTGTCCACGAACTCCAGCAGGCCAGGTCTCTGGTCTCTAACCCCATTTGCGTTCCAGAACGCAGCTCTAAATGAACACACAGTTCTATGCGCCATTATGAGCTCATGGAGTTAGAGTAGAGTTCCTTAGCCGTTTGAAGCACCGCGAGGTGCTTCTTCACAGCGGAAATCCCGGGTTTGTTGAAGGTTTCCCTGCAGCGTCGTAGTATTGGGAGGGAACGCTGAACTAAGTCGGCGAACCAGGTTGCCAACTCAATGAATTCAGCCATCTCCTCGGAGGCGAATGTGTCCCCTAAGGTTGGTTCCGGGATGTTTTGTAGAGGCACTGCTGCCTCGGGGTTGGTTGGGCCAGTCCGCTGGGACGGGCTAGCATTGGCGGGCTCTGCCGCTTGCTGGGTGGTTGACACAGCTTGAGCTGTGGGTGCTGGTGGTGGGGAGAGTTTTCCAACAGTTTTGTTGAAATCCTTCACCACAGTAGGCTTTTCTGTGTTTTCCACCACAGAGGCTTTCTTCTTCCCCTTCTTGGGGGGACGCTTTTCCTTAGGAGCAGTGCTGGGTGTTGGAGCAGTCTTTGTGCTCGCAACCTGGGGTGGGACACTTTCCGGGACTGGCGTTGTCATCGACTTGGCAACCTGGTCGCTAGGGGTTACTTCCGCGGCCTCGGCCTGCGCGAGAGCACCTTCGTGTCCCGCCAGGGCCGTGGCGAAAGAGACTCCTGTTCTGACTTCAGTGTCAGCCTTGCCCTGTCTGCCTTGCATTATCGCAAGTCTCCTAGGGCACCCGCGATAGATCCCTATGTGGCATCCATCGCAGTTGGCGCACCTTCTCTCTTCTTTTGGTGTCGGGCAATCCTTTACCAGGTGCTCGCCCGCACAACGGAGACACTCTAATGACCCTGCGGACCACGTGGGGTCGCTGTAGCGAGTACGTGTGGAATTTTATTCCACCCGCTTTCAGCACTTCCCTTGCGGCCGCATGGTCTCCAGAGGAAGTGGTCCGGATAACAACACGCCCTGGGTGTCTTGTTGCCTGGAATTCCGCCTTTAACTTTCCCCTGAGTTCCTTCATCACCTTGATGTGATTAGGGAAGGGGTCAGACACAATTGGCGGAATTTTTTCCGCCTTTTGTGCGGCTTGGTGCTGGGGGGACGCTGCAGGTCCCGATGAAGGAGCGGGTCGCTCTGGGTTCGAACCAGAGGACCTTTTCCTGCGGCTTTGTACCTGCACAAAGCCATCGTCGTCCGGCAGTGCTGGAGTCGGGTTGACAGGAGCTGGCGGTGTTATAGGGGCGACTGTCCCTTGGTTAACAAGGCCCACGGCCTTTTTCACCTTCGGCCTACTCTTGGCCCTAGTAAGTGCCTTGGCTTTCGCCTTGGCGATGCTCACTCGGGGACCGGGTGAGGGGTTCGAGGTAGAGGGTTTCGGGGGTGTCAAAACCATGTCAGGTCTTACCTGCTTGCTGGTACTCGGTTTTTCAGTCATGGTCGGTGCAGGTGCCATTCGGCTCCCCACAGAGGGCCAGACGCCTTGCGGCGCGCCTATTGGGGTTCCAGCGAACCCCGGGTCCAGACCTGAGTCCAGACCCTTGGCTACAACCTTGTGGGGCTGCAGTCTCGTGAGTCTGTCAGTCGGTACCGAGTCTCCTCCGTCCGACATTTCCTCCTGGTTGGCTTGTGAAAGAGCTCGGCGAGCCTCTTTCACTAGACAGGCTAGTAGAGGGCCTACGCCCGGTCCTGTGTTGGGACAGCTCCGGGAAAGCTGCCTCGGTGGATTCTCTTCTTTCTTCTTCAGTTTGGAGTGCCCTAAAATCTGTTTATCAGATCTCTTATAGGACACTCCGCGACGAACTAGCGGCGCCCGGCCTGGCTATTACACTGTATGTCGTTGGCGCGGTGCGTAGTGGCTGCTCCCTGGCGAGAGGTCACGCAGTTGGCTTCGTTAAAACCATAGGCCGCCTATATGAACACCCATGTTGGAACAATAAGAAAAATAAACTCTAACGACAATATGTAAATATGTGTTATATTCACATAAATTGTTCAAGATATTACTCCCTCGCAAGTTTTGTTCTAATTTATATTATGATAAACACTTGTAGAAATAGTTCGTATTTCCCTGGAGATGCACTGAAAATAAGGGAATAGACTACGAGGTGACTAAAATTGAATTTTCTTTGCATGATCAGGAGAAAAAGTCTTGTTGGTTACACTCAAATGACTTTCTTCCCTCACTCTTGTAAAAGTATTCTATTGCTCTACCTACGTCATAATCGAGATAAACATTTTCAGAGATTCTCTTATTACATATTTCCTTTGAGATACATTAGGAATACACTTTAGCGTTAGTAACATCTTTTAAAATATGGTCACTATACAATGGCTCTGAAATTCCATTCTCGGCAGGACGCAAGAACACGAATAACGACTTCCTACTTGAGAAAAGTGTAATAAAGGAACCGGTTAACTAATAAAAGTTGAGAATTCTGTATTTTAAGGAAATCTATGTTACATTCTCTACTGGTAAGTAGAGGAAGTATTGTATTCCATCCAAAACTTCGATGTCGAGATTTTACGGGAAATATGTTTTGAGACCCCATGAATCCAAAGAAAGCATTTTTAGAAAAAGGTCTGTGTGTCTGTCTGTCTGTGGACAGTATAACTCAAAAACGAAAGCCGGTTAAAAACCAAAGTTGGTGTTTGAGCTTACTATCTTTCAAGGATGCGACACGAAGATTTTGAAGAAAATAGCCCCACCCTAAACTACCGTTTACATGGAAACTTTTTCGGAAATTTTAATTTTCTTGAAAATGACTTTAACGATTTTTATTAAAATGCCATATGTGTAAGATATTTGTATAACAAATGAAATGTATATTTTGAATTTTCTGGCTATAGCCCATGTAGTCGTATTTACTCTGGACGACTTTTGCATAACTGATAAATCGTTAGAGATAGACGAAATCATACTTTACAAAAAATGCAGATCTTGCTAAAACACACAATTTATGTCTGAATAAATTTTCTTCTAAGGTGAACTATTTCGGAGATATTCCTTATTATGGGTTTGAATTTCGGAAAACTTGAAACTTTCGTGAAATGGATCATCGTTCATTTTTTATATGTTAAGTGTGCAAAGACAACAGAATCTCAAAGCTTTAAAACATTTGACTGTCACTCAAATCCTACTGTATTTTAATATTCCCCTTGTACCTATAAGGAAATAAGCAATAAGATAATTTGTACAAATGTTTATTTTAAGTAACACAAAGATGTAGGAAGAAGAGTTTGTAAGAATGGTTGGTATTTAATGTCTCAAGGATGCAATACGAAGATTTTGAAGAAAATTCCTTCACCCTAAACTACCCTTTAAATGGAAAAAAGTTTTTTTCTTGAAAATGGCTAGGAGTTTCATTAAAATCCCATAAGTTTCAAATATTTTATGACAAATGAAATGTGTGTCTTGAATTATCTGGCTATAGTCCATGAAGTGCTATTTACTCTGGATGACTTGTATAACTAGTAAACCGTAAGATATAAATCAAATCTTACTACACAAAAATGTAGATCGTGCTAAAACATACAATTTGTGTCTAAATAAATTTTTTTGTAGAGTGAACCATTTCGGAGATACTCTGTTATTTGCCTGAGTTTTGCAGAACTTATACTTCTCTCAAATGAAACATCGCTATTCAGTTTTCTGTTGGCCGTGCAAAGAGATCGTAATTCGAAACCTTTTAAAGATTTGACTATCGCTCAGTCTAGTGTATTTCCATAAGGCGATAAGCAATAAGATAATTTCTGCAAATATTTATCTCAAGTAACACGAAGAAGATATAGGAATAAGAGTTTGTAAGAATGGTCAGTACAAGAGTAGAGAAAGTCATGTGAGTGCAACACATCAGATTTGTACATATAGGCCACAGCTATAATTTTTCAAATAGTTAATAAATTTAAAACTCTGGAATGTTGACCCTGAATTAAGAAATCAGGTGCGAAGTTTATACACACACAGATTTTTATTTTATTTTATTTTTTAGTCCCAAACGCTGAGCGATTTGTAATGGCTAACGTTCTTGTAAAAAGTGCTTTGTTGATTTGTTTATGCTACTTTGTGGGGAGGAGTACCTAATGTCTCTCAGAATGAAAAAGCAAACAAATTATGTAATTAGAGAGAGCTTTTGGAAACGACCTGACATTCTACATGAGCTGAAATATCCGTTCCTTCTGTAAAGGAAGAAGAGGAGGTATTTTACATGAAAGGAACATGAAAACACGACTCCGCCTTGGGATAAAGGTGTTTTATTTTTCTCTTTGTCAGGACCAACTTAAAAACCGTACACTCCCGTTTGTAGGGCACATGTTTTTTCACCACGTTTTTAAAGGATATAGTTGCAGACATTATCTGAATTTTTCCCTTGTGTGAGGAAGGCGAATATTTTATGGCAAGTTCACTGAAAGCTGCAGGGTCAGCTCCCAAAGGAAACGAGATGTGCGTTTAGCACAAAATAGAAAGAGAAACCAATTTATCTCTGGGTTACGCACTCTTGTCCTTGCATGCAGGAAGGGGGGGGGGGGGGGGGGGAGATGACGTTCATCTCAAAGTTTGCGTGTACAACGTAGCCCACTGCTGACTACAACAAAAATATTTTTTTTTAAATTTGCATTTTCTGTTATGTTACCTTGGTTGAAAGAACGGTTAACTTATTTTTAATTATATACTGCCAAACGCAACACGTTCTTCTCCGGCATGGAAAAATAACGAGGTGTATTTTTAAAATTCTAAATGTAGCATATAATTAAGAATGCCTTTTGCTGACAGCTCGTGATTTACCATCTACGTAAATAATAAAACCGTAACTGCAGGCATATTAACGTTATTATTATGTTACGTGTATTTGTAACGGGTGACCCCACAGCCTGCGCTGTGTTCTGTCTGTACGCGTCCTCGGCGTTCGTCACCGACTAATACTGTCACAGAACAGCGCGGATGAAATCATACAATATTTTTAAAACTACTTTTAAAGGCTTTACTTACCATTGTTATTAAAGGAGTTGCTGAAGCTGGCCACTGTCGTTGTCTATACATACATTTTTAGACAGTTGATAGTAAAAGCGGGTCTTTAGTAGTTCACGACAGTGATTAAAAGTAGAAAATTCTACCACTCAGTGCTCAATCTTTTAACACGCCGATAATGCCAAGTTTGTTTTGTTGTGGAATATGACCATCGCCTCATTCCAGTAGGCTGTGAATCTGAGTTACACAGTGCTTGCTTAAAATGGCTTGTCATTTGAATTTGAATATGTAATAATTGTACAACTAACATTTCAGTTTTCTCAACAGCTGATTATTATTATTGTTATTATTGTTGTTATTATTATTATTAACCTGTTGTATTGCTTACCTGCAGCACAACAGATGTTGAAATTGATGACATTGAACCCCGACATATCCCCTATATTTCCGAAAACAATTCTGGTTTACCGAAAATCGTCATATTATTCATAAAGTTCTTCGGCACGCTGCCTTAGTTGGAGTTTGGTGCGCAGTGAGTGTGCGTAGAAATATCGGTCCCATATTTTTCGACACAACAGTTGATTCACATGTTTATTTAAATGTTTCTGTTTCTGCAAGTAAAAGCAAATGAAAGTTTGTGTGGCTGGTTTCAGCAGGATCCTGTAAACTCTACCTGAATTGAGAAGTATGTATGGTGAGAGAAGAATATTAGTCTAGGATAGCCACCTCTTTCTCTTGACCTACCTCCATACGATTTTTATCTATGGGGATCCTCAAAGAATACTGTAAGCATCAAATTTGCACACGTTACAACAATTGAAGGACAAAACCACGAGATAAATACTGGCAATTGGTTAACTGAAGTTTTGCCAGTGCACCAGAATTATTTCCGGAGATGTGTTCACGTTAAAGGTCATCAATTTCAACATCTGTTATGATGCAGGTAAGTTAGTACAGTGGTTAGTGTTCCATATCCACGACTTGCCGGTCATTTACGTGCAACTCTACTGTAGGGTACGCCGGTCCCGCCGGGACCGTTGCCACAGCAAAGGTCATACGCAGCTGCTGATGAATTGAAGGAGAAAGTGTAATAGTTTTATCCTTGTCTATTCCTCCCACACCCTTCCGTCGACTCTCGGCTGCGTGATGTTGCTCTCAAAATAGTAAGTCTTATTCAAAACAATTGAGCTCGTGGTAGCCCGATGCTAATATTTGCCCCACCCTGTTAAATAATTCCGCGGCAATTGAGCTGCATATATCTGTATTTATTGTCATTAAAATTAAATTAATAGGAAAGCAAGCGTGTATGATATCAATGAAGCTATAATGAAAGCGGAAGTCGTTCGACTGTTACATATCAGTTTTTTGTTTTGCTGTAGGCGACGCTTTGCAATCAATGGCAGTTTGTAATACAAATAAGTTGATAAAATGGGGGACTTTGCTACCTATTTGTTGTGCTGTGGTGAAGTATGCAAATATTCGCGATAGACAAAATGAAAACAAAAGGTAGCAAAGCGTGTAACGCGCCGCACCTCTAGTTCAACATAAATCCAATAGTTTGCGGAATGCAGTTACATTTCCTGTAAAAACGTCTGCCTATGTAATGGATGCCACGCATTATGCTGCAGCTGATAAATGAATATACGTATATTTCCTAGCTCTAGCACGAATTTATTGCAATGTTTCGCTGAATGATTAAACCGGCACACCTTTCGATTCGAATTGTAATCCAGTCTGTGACGTAATTGTATCGTCACATGGCAACATAAACAACGCACTCGTTTTACGCCGGTCGTTTTTCGTTTACCGCAACAATGCATTGCATGGACATCGCAGGGTGCCTGTGTGTTTTTCTCTTTTCATCTTCATTCCCTTTATACACATATACATCCTCCACCGACAGGCCTGCATTTGTACAGAAGCATTGTGCCTCCTTTCATTAAACATTGTTACACTCACATGAATTTCTATACCCACTCTTGCAAAATTATTTCAGTCATTCTTCTACCAACTTACTGTTAATAAAGATAAACATTTGCAAAAATTGTTTTATTGTATATTCCCTTGTAAATACAGGGGCATGAGGGACCTACAGTGCCCTTAAGGCGATAGTAAAATCTTTTAAGAGCAGGTCGCTATGAAATGGCTTTAAAATGCGTTTGTTTCCCTCACATTGCCCAGAAAGACGGACAATAATAATGTTTTGTTCTTTAAAGACGCTGACAGTTATGAGGATTATATCGGCGTCACCGGTGAGCCGGAATTTTGTCCCGCAGGAGTTCTTTTACATGCCAGTAAATCTACTGACATGGAGCTGTCGGTCTAAGCACACTTAAAAACCATCGGTCTGAGCCGGATTTGAACCCGCGACCTTGGGAACAGTATGTCACCGTCTAACTAACCAATTGAGCCACCCAGAACAAGAGAAACAGGGAGAAAAACGAATAACGACCTCCTATCTAAGAAAAGCATGAGTATTATACCAATAAAAATAAGTGTTAACAGTACAAAAAAATAAATATTTGACATAAATTGTGAGCTTTAATCCGATTTACATGTTCTATGTACTAAGATTTTGCCTCTCTCATACGGTTGAACTGTTTTGCAAGTCATTCAGAATGAGGGTGATTTCAGGGGCTATTTTCACAAAATTCAAGATATACATTCAATTCATCATGACAGTATCTTAAGTATTTTAATAAAAATCGTTAATTATTTTTGGGGAAATTATGCACAATTTTCGGAAATCGTTCCATGTAAAGGGTGGGGTATTTTCTTGAAAATCTTCGCGGCGCATCCTTGAAAGGTGTTGAACTTAAATTACCTCCTAAGTTATTTCTTAACCAAGTTGTTTGAGTTATGCGGCTCTCTCTCCCTCCCTCCTTCCCCTCTCCCTCTCTCTTACACACGGACCTATTTCGAATTTATACTACACTATTTATATGTTCAGGGGAAATCCCGACATCGAATATTTGGGTGGAATACCTAATTTCACTACTGTTTCTACCAAAAATTTAAGGACATCCATTGATATTTTAATATCTTCTCTTCCAAGAACAAATAACATTATACATTATTATAAAGTCATAATAAACATTGCAGGTAATTTTATACTTTATTCGGCCGCCTTTGGTTTTCAAACACACTAGATCTACCCTTTTGCAATACTCCGTACAATATTCCTACACTCTTGCATGGCAGTGTTATTCCAAGATTTGGATAATGCTCTCGAAGTTCTCGGCGGCTGTTTGGTCTGAGTTCAGCTGCATCTGTGAGATTTAATTCGTCAGGTCAAAAAAAGAAAGACAGAAACACCCTCTTGTCGCTTTCTCTTTATGGTCATGAGTATCTGCAAAGTGCATGTAGTCATAACAGACAATAGAAGGCTGGAAGGGGTTTTCCAAGAATTTTGACAGAGCAGATCAAGTGCCCTCAAGACAAGGACAGAACCAAACCGGACACAGGCTCTACTCCTCTATTCTCCGATCTCATATGGAAATATAACTGATATAACTCCCGGGACGATGCAACCCTTTGCCTACCACTTCGCTCCAGGTCCGAAAGTTTGCCACTTTTCCTGTATTTTTTATTGTCTGTGCCACACACGTTTTACTTAAGCCCCAGTTGAGTTGCAATATCTCTATACAACTTGCAGCACTTATGCAAACAATTCTCTAGTCATTTAATATCCTTCTTCACGGTTTTTATCATTTTTACTTAACAATCTCTTTTCGCACCAGAACAAAATGGGAGATAAACCACAACTGAATGTCATGCCATCATGACGACAGTGGTGCGATCTGCATTATAAATAATACACTATAAACAGACATCGCTCCAACTTCGCTGGCTCATTCATCATAGGATTGAAAATTAAAAAAAAATTATTTTGTTGTTTAACGACGCTGTCAATTGCCAGGATCACATCAGCGTCGCCGGTGTGCCGGAATTTTGTCCCGAAGGAGTTCTTTTACATGCCAGTAAATCTACTGACATGGAGCTGTCGTTTTTAAGCACACTTAAAAACCATCGGCCTGGGCCGGGTTTGAACCCGCGACCTTGGGAACAGTAGGCCAGCGTCTAACCACCTGAGCCACCCAGACCGATCTCATAGGATTGAATTCATTGCAGTAGTGTTATTATTTTTCGATTTCTTTTAAGGTTATAAACATCCCGTCAGTTGTTCATAAACAGTATACGATAAAGTCATATTTAGAGAAAAATGAAATTGAGGAAATTGTTAAATTAAAAGCCCTTTGCACTGTTTTAAATAGAATAGAGCCACAGAGGAAGTAATCTGAATACAACATATTAGCTATTTTTACTTCTACTACGTATAGTATTTCACCAGAAATAAGTTTTTAGGCCCCCTGAATGTAAAAAAGTAGAGCATTTGTAGAAAAAGGTCTAGCATAACTAAAAACGAAAAATCGCTTAAAAACCAACGTTGGTATTTCAGTTTAATATCTTTCGAGGATGCACACAAAGATTGTGAAGTAAATTCCTCCACTCTTACACTTCACATGGAACATTTTTCGAAAATTCGATTTTCTCAAAGCTGGCTCGATTTTGATTAAAATGCCATGCGTTTAAAATGTTTTATGACAAATGAAATTTATATTTTGAATCTTCTTGCTATAGTCCATGTAGTCCTATTTACCCTGGATGACTTTTGCGTAACTGGTAAACCGTAAGAAATAGACCAAATCTTACTATAGAAAAACTGTATATCCTGCTGAAACACACAATTTGTCTTAATTTTTTGTAGAGTGAACCATTTCGGAAATATTCCTTGTTATTTGTGTCACTTTTGGAAAACAAAACTTTGGTGAAATGGAAGATTGTTGTTCATTTTTTATATGTTATGTGTGCAAAGAGAATGGAACCTCAAAGCTTTAAAAGATCTGACTATCGCACATCTAACATTGCCCTTGTACCTACAAGGAAATAAGCAATAAGATAATTTGTACAAATGTTTATCTCAACTAACACAAAGAAGATATAGGAATAAGAGTTTGTAAGAATGGTCAGTACAAGAGTAGAGAAAGTCATGTGAGTGCAATACATCAGATTTGTTTTCCCTCAGTATCTTGCATAGAAAACGTATCATCTTTCTTAAAGGGTGAAATAGCTCAGCGTACATCTTAATCGTCCCGGAAGCGATGGTCGTGAATCAAAGAAGCTTCTTCTGGAAGCAAGGAGTTTCTTTCGCTGTATCAACTTCTTATGTAGCGATATCCGGAACAGCTAAGATGAAGGGCTGCTTCATCCCTCATGATTGGTTTCTGCCGGTTATTGCGCTTGGCTGTAAGTCGCGTGGGGTGGGGGTGGCAATGTGGAAGGATTGCTAAAAAATCTCTACTTTAGCGATGTAGAATATTCCGTCTTAAATATTCATTTAATATTTAGATCAGCTTGTTCAAGTACCTGTAATATATGAAATCCATGACGAAAAGTGATACATCCATTGTGGGTATATTTGACTGAGCTCAACAAACCGTGTCATATGTCCACGGAAACATTATTACTTTCTCTACTACGGATGGTAGAAGTACTACATTGCAGCACAAAAATTTGATATGGAGATTTCACCGGAAATTTGTTTTGAGGCCACCTGAATAAAAAGAAATTAGAGAAAGGCCGTGTGGCTGTGTGTACCTGCAATATTCTTGCTCTAAACCCGGTGCAGAAACACGACTTCTCGTATCATTTAAAGCTGGTCGCTATATGAAGCCTTTCAAATTCCGTTTTCTTTGCACGGCTAAGAGATAAAGAAGTGAATAACGACCTTCCATTTGACAAAAGTTTAAGCACTGGAGAACTCTCACAAATAACAATGAATATGTCCGAAGTGGTTCACCCCACAAAAAAAAAAAAAAAAAAATCATCTTGACAAAAGCTGTCTCTTTTAACGAGATCTACATTTCTTGTCCAGTGAAATTTGGTCTATCTCTTACAATTTACCAGTTAGGCAAAAGTCATAAAGAGTAAATACGGCTACAAGGGCTATAGCCGGAAAATTCAAAATATGCAATGAAATGTCCTAAACATATGCCATGTTAATCAAAATCCTTCGAGCCATTTTCGAGAAAAACATTTTCCAAAAATTGTCCATTTAAAGTATAGTTTAGGGTGGAGGAATCTTCGTGCTACATCTTTGAAAAATATTAAACTTAAATGCCAACTTTGGTTTTTAACCTGCTTTTCTTTTTTGTTATGCTGTTCAGTCTCACACACACACACACGCACACCTTTTTCTAAAATGCTTTTTCTTTTTTATTCAGGGGGCCTTAAAACATATTTCCGGTGAATTCTCGACATCGAAGTTTTGGGTGGGATACAATACTTCCTCTACGTACTATACGTAGTAGAGAAAGTTAAGTGTCAAAACAGTGCATAAACTTGAATGACCGTGAATCCGCCACTGAAGCCTTACTGTTTGTTTCCTGCGTGTTCCTGTATTTAAGTGCATGTGTCTGTGGCTTATGACTTTCATTTACTTTCTCCCTGGCCTATGTCAAGAGTTAAATTACCGGAAATTATCCGCTAAAGCTTTGTAAATTCTTGTGACTTACAACAGGAGAATGAACCTTCGCCGTTTTATTTGGACTCTCTCATCAGTCTCATCCTGTTTTGGCCTGAATTTACGATGGCGCATTGCCCTGTCCTCACTAAATTTCTCTGCCATGTTGTTTCGTTTACCTCTGGCAGATATATAGTTTTCATCGAATTTGCTTCTGATTTTTTAAGAAGAGCGGCAATAAATACGGTAAAAATACGTCACAAAGGTCGCGTGCTACGTACGCCGTGGAAGGAACAGCAATGAAGCTGTCAGGGCTGACAAAACGGTACGTCACATGCAATAATAGCCACATGCATGAGCGATCACAGCGGCGTGACGTCAGGACGCCGTGGCGTCGAGAGCACGTGTGCCCCCATAACCATCACTTCAAGCCGTGTCCTGTCACGTCCTAGCTCATTATACATATACGCTGCTGCCCATTTGTTTGCATTTGTTGAACCTGCAGATGGAGTTGGAGACCAAATAGGACCGTAACCCATTTATTCCAAAAGTGATATATCTTCAAAATGGTATAGATAGGTTTTGCTATCTGTAACGTCGAACCAGATGACTCCGCGTAACGTGTGAGGCATTCAGGATTTGGTTCCAGTTAGATCACTCTAATGTTGGGATTTTTCGTGGTTTTCAGGATGGTAGGCGAAGTTTTTTTTATGTTCCTTTGTTACATGGATTTGTTATCCATGTGTTGCATACCTCTTTCCTTCTTGGGAAGTGCTCGTCTATTCCCGGGATCCCCAGGGAAGACCGCGATTGGTGCCATGTTGCAATCGTTAGCCCACTAGCCCACATTGCCATCAGATCTGGTTCGCCCTTTGGGGTCCTCCTCCCGGGGCCACTCTGCAAGAGCAAGGACACCATCATGGTCAGCGTTTGGCGTTATGCTCCAGTTACTAGGTAGAATGTGAGCGAGTTGATTGAGTTGAGAAGAATCGAATTGAGTTGAGAAGAATTGAATTGAGTTGAGAAGAATCGAATTGAGTTGAGAAGAATCGAATTGAGTTGAGACGAGTCGAATTGAGTCGAGTTGAGTCGAGACGAGTCGAATTGAGTCGAGTTGAGTCGAGACGAGTCGAATTGAGTCGAGTTGAGTCGAGACGAGTCGAATTGAGTCGAGTTGAGTCGAATTGAGTCAAGGTGAGTCGAGGCGACTTGACTGAGTTGAGGTGAGCGAGTGGGCCATTCGACAACTGGGCCATTTAGGCCCGCCAGTTGCTGGAAATTTCTCCATCCGATGACCCCCTTTTTCTGCCATTCATAGGATGAATTGTATGCTACAAGAAATTTTCCAGTCCCGTATTTCTGTCTTCACGTTTTGGTATTCCAAGGCTAGGCGGGGGCTTAAGGAATACAGTGGATGTACCTTAAGAACTGTTTCCTCTCTGGCATTCTAAGTAGTCTTTGAGGATGGTCAGATGCATCGAAGGGGGGGGGGGGGGAGTTCAATCTCACCTCATCCCTTTCTTCTAGCGTTGATTATTGAGCTGAAATGTACTTCCGTTTCTAATCCATATCACCATTGCCACCTATGTCACGGAAAGTATTCTAACCAAAAAATTCGACAGCAACAGACTGAATTTTTTGACTAATTTTTTTCTGCGCTTATATACCTATTAACTTCTGCTGACTACCTATAGTGTAGAAGTGCTGTTTCCGCGCGAAAGCTTTTAATTCCATTGAACCGAAAAACGGATGTTACAATAAAGCCCAGGGGAAGCTTTACAAGCGCAATAAAGGAGAGTCAGTTGATAATTTAATGCACAATAGAAATACTGCTTACCTTGCTCAGTCTTTAAATACAATGTACTTTTTCTCATACTATTGCCCAGATTTTGGCTTCAGCCGCTCCAATTCAATGTTGATTGCTCGGGATTTTCACTCATTTTCAGTCACAAACTTGTGGTTTATAAACGAGGGCTCACAATAAGCACTACCATCTGCATCGGCATCTTGTATTGTTATAGTCAATGCTTCGTAGGAGGCTTTATTAAGATTCATAGCGTAGAATTCAGGCACTATAGGGATATATCAACAAATTATGACTATGCTATTTTAATTTATACAGTACTTATATTACATTTATTTTGTTGAATAGGCGTTAGAGAGTGTTTTCTAAAATCTATTGTAAGCGCCACGTATGCAAAAGCTTTAGTGTATCTGATACGTAAATGGATGTTCTGTAACTACTATAATATTGTGACTTTGAGTCGTTCAACAAAATACGGACGAGCGGGGGAGGCAGTGTGCGCGCGTGACCGGTCCCAGACTACAGAGTAACTAGTGACTGTATGTGATCGAACAGTGCGATTACACCGTAGTGTCCAGAAGCTTGTAGCTAGTTCTGCTGAGTCACTGCACACTTGCGCATGGAAAGAACTCGACCTGACGCTGGCTCCAGCGTGAGCAAAAAACAGCAAAGCAGTTGGGTGGCACTTCGGGTTAGTCAGAGTTAGTTAATGATACAGTTGAGTTATTGTTTAGTTGTGTGAGTTGTGTGCAGTTAGTTTTTAGCTATGAGAGTGAGTTGGCCAGTCTGTCAGTAAGTACGAATGTGTCGTCGAGTGATTGTATCGTAATATTAAATATATAAGACAGAGAAACTGGAGAAATACATTGAGAGACAAAGAATATTTATCAATTCTAACAGTGGAGAATATTATAAACTGTGTTAGGAACGACAACGAAATTGTGCATTTGTAGTAAAATTTAAAGGACAATAAACAGATGAAAAGTAACAGAATTTCCCAATTTTCCGTTTTATTACAATATGCAGATTTTCCCTTTAATACCTTTCATATTTAAATTAATCCTGCTAAGAAAGTAAAAATAATTAAAACGTTAGAGTGATACCAAAAGAAAGAGAAATCAAAGAATTTTAGTTTCATTATGTAGAAGTTGGCTGTTCTGTGTCAGAAGTGTACTGAGGTCAACTATGCTTCACCAGCTTATTAAACTAGGCACATTGAAGTGCTGTTATACTTAGCGAACTCATTGAGGATTTCTCTGAAATCCTGCTCTAATATCTTCAATATTCTCTTGAACACGCCGACCAGAACCTCTGCATTGTTTCTTAACACTTCTAGTTGCCAGAACTTCTGATACCATGGCTTAATGGTTTCCCTATCAGGTGTATTTCCTCCATATTCTCTCAGATAATTTCTTTCAACTGATTTACCGATTTCGGCTCCTCTAGCAGAAAACACTTTGTCAGCTTTGTTATGAAGACGTCATTTTGTCTTCTGTTGCCTCTCAGTCAACTTCTAATTATTCTTTAGGCTCCCTTACTTTAAATAACAGCACGTGTTTGAGTAACACTTCATTGGTTGGTGGAGCCGCACAACTTCCATGTCACCAGGCACGAATGAAAATATAGTCCATTAACTAACATGCAATATAGCATTAAATTTAAAATAACTACAAGAATTATTTACAAAAGCAGCTTGAAAATCTTATAGTAATAATAAATGGAATACAGTAATATGCAAACACATTATTAATAGTGATACGAAATGCAAGCGGATGAATACAATTTTGTACTTTGTTTACATTGCAGTTTAAGGTAAGGTCGACAAAGGTGTAATGAAATAAACATTCTTTGAGCTCCTCTACTTTCAGTACCATTAACCTAATAATTTCATAATTCCGTATACTTTATTGGCATTGGATATTTCAAATGTGGGAGGTGTTAGGGTGTCACCTGTATGTGAATTTGTCAATGACACACAAAGTTCGTATACAGCTGAGAGCGGAAAATAGCATAGCTCAAAAGTGAAAAGGTGGATAAATATAAAATTTTATGTATATGTATGATACCTTTAACTCAACAAAGGCAAATGTTTTTGAAAATTTCAACACGCCCAGCTGCACTTATATGGAAAATATTTCGTTGAGTTTCAATGGATTGCTATACATACAATACCACTACTATAATTACAAGGTATGTTACAAATTCTTTGGGGAACACCGAAGTGATATTTTAGCCTGTTTGGTCAAAAAATCGATTTTTGGATTTTTATTGCAAAAAATGCATCATACCTTGGGATGTATCTGCGAAGTTTTAATACCCTAAGGAGGGGGGAGCATATACTTTGAGCACCATTTTTAAAGTGGTGCACCTCTGCTTCTGCCTTTTAAATGGGAATTTCAAATTTAAACAATTTTTTCGTTACTTTCTCATATTAAAAATCTATCTTCTCGCATAAAAGTAAAACTTTTTTCCAATATATTTCAGAATATGGGTACAAAACGTTCGTTTGGAATTTTGATATAGTTCATATATTTTTTAAAAATAATTACTATAATAATGCGCTGTTATCGTGAAATCTTTACACTTTGCGGTATTAAAAAATGTTTAAGAAAAACTAATCATTATATCCAAATTTTCTTTGTATAATTTCTTGCAAGGGTAATAAGAGATAAAGTTTTTAAAAATCAACTCTTTTGTTCAACATCTGTTGGAAATTCTGATGATACCTAACAAAGTTTATATAAAGTAACATATCAGGAATGTAATAGATAATGGAGTGAAATTTGGTAAACCGTTTCTTTACTTGCTAGTAACGTAGGTGCAAAAATCTAAGTCTCTTAACTTCAATACTTTAGAACATCAGATTTTTACTTTCTCTATTACATATAGTAAGTATTGGAAGCATTGTATTGCACCCAAAAATTCGATGTGAGATTTCCCCGGAAATATGTTTTGAGGTCCCCTTAAAAAACATTTATAGAAAAAGGTCCTTGTTTGTCTGTGTGTAAAACGAAAAGTCACTTAAAAACCACAGTTGGTACTTAAGTTTAATGTCTTTCAAGGATACGACACGAAGATTTTGAAGAAAATAGCCCCACCACAAACTACCCTTTACATGGAACATTTTTCCAAAATTATTTTTTTGAAAATAGGTAAGGATTTTGATTAAATGCCATGTGTTTGAGATATTCCTATTGCAAATGAAATGTATTCTGGCTATAGTCCATGAAGTCCTATTTACTCTGGATAGCTTTTGCATAACTGGTAAACCGTAGGAGATAGATGAAATCTTACTGTACAAAAAATGTAGATCTTGCTAAGATACGTCTGTCTAAGCGATCTTTTGTAGAGGGAAGCATTTTGGAGATATTCCTCGTTATTTATGTAAGTTTTCGAGAACTTATACCTACTTCCATCAAATGGAACATCGCTATTCATTTTTTATATGTTAACATTGCAAAGAGGACGGAATCTCAAAACTTTAAAAGATGTGACTATTGCTCAAAGCCTAGTATATTTCCATATTCTCCTTGTACCTACAAGGAAATAAGCAATAAGATAATTTGTACAAACGTTTATCTCAAGTAACAGGAAGAAGATATAGGAATAAGAGTTTGTAAGAGTGGTTCGTACAAGAGTAGAGAAAGTCATGTGAGTGTAACACATGAGATTTTTATAATTTTGATCGCTAAAATCTTCAGAACCAGGAACATTTTATACAGGCAAGACATTACATAAAAGAAAAATTAAAGATTGCACTCGTTCTTATCTATTTATGTGCAACATTTATACATAATAAGTAAGAAAAATGACACAATCTAAAATTAATTTGTACACAACAGCATAATCCTGCTTCAGGCCATAACTTGTCAATGTATCTATGAAAATTAAAAGATCCAGTTTTCTTCGAATTGCTTTGAAATTTTTTTTCACTCACTCAGAACATGAAATACATAGTATACATAAAATTTCAATGTCCTATGCCAAACCGTGTTTAAATTATTAATATATTTATTAATAATAAATTACTTTTTGATATGCTAATATGAAATGACCCTTACACCCCCTACAGTTTATTACACCTCGCCTAAATGTTTAATTTAAGCTTAGTCTGCAACTATAAAGAAATTTTCATCCAGCCTTTGCTGAGACTTAATTAGTTTAAGAGAAAAAAATGTTTTGTATACAGTTTACTGATATTTTCATTTTTCAATTATGAAAAATATTTAATTTTAGCTCAATTATGTAACATTTTAACAAGTGCATGACAAATTTTAAAACGTAAATCGAACAACAGGAATTCAGGAAAACGGAATTTAAAGTTTAATGGATTTTAATAAAAATTATTTGTTCGTAGAAAACTAAGCTTTTCAGCCTTTTGGTATCAGAGTTTTTTGTTATTCACAATACGAGAAACTTTCTGTTGAAGTCTGGCGGATTATTTCAGTTCCACCTAAATTTACAAACATTGTGATGTCGGGCTCGGCGCTCAACAACGGACGGATGGACGGGGACAAGCTACAGTTTGTTCACCAGCTCGTGATCCCTGGGAGGAATGTAGCGTCAGTAAACAATTTCAAGTAAACAGCGATACCATCCTGGCAGTTGATAGCGTCGTTAAAAAACAAAATAGCAATTTAATAAAAGACCTTTTCAACTACTCCGTCTTTCTCCCACTGATCATTTTCTATCTTTTCAAAAACCCTGCCAGCCTGTTTCGTTCATAAGTGATATACCCTCTGAGCGTTATATCATGCAACTCCTGTAAGAAAAAATCACCTGTTACATTTCTGTAACTGTTCGTTTTACCTTGGCCCAATCTAGTTGTGTGGGATTGGCACACACACATGTATAGGGGCAAACAAACGACAGTGTGGTCCAATGAAACCCAAAATGCGCCCGCTTTAGAGACCTCTTTAGGTTGGCTTCAGTCGTCCTGGAAAGATCTTTTACACATGGAACTGTCACTCTGAAACACTTTGTTCTGCCATCATAATAACATAGATTTCACACCACGTAGGTGTGTGTGTGTGTGTGTGTGTGTGTGTGTGTGTGTGTGTGTGTGTGTGTGTGTGTGTGTGTGTGTGTGTGTGTGTGTGTGTGTGTGAATAAGGTCTGTCTCACGTCATCCCCAGAATATAAGGCCAGAGTGAGTTTTCAGAGTTACAGTTACAGACACGAGTGGATCAGTGTATCATTGAGTGCAAGACAGCTGTGCGTCGTAAGAAGATTCAACGAGCGTCGCGAGTGATTACGTCGTCGCAATTAGTGCATGAGAGACAGAGGAAGTGAAGAAAGACATTAAAAGGACTAAGTCAAGATCATGAGAAGTAAAAACTATGAGTTGTGATAGTCCGAAAGACTGTAGACTGTCTTAATAACGAGAAGAAAACCACTTGTGGTAAAATTTTAGAAGACAACTGATATAAAAGTAACTGGACGGAGTTTGCCATTTTGTCACAACATACATACGAATACTGGTTATTTTAATTTAGACCAAGTTGTTCCCTCACAGTGCTTTTTTGGTGGTATCAATGTTTAGTACACGTCAGTGAACGTATAAATGCTGTTTAGTTCAAAGGCATTTACAACTCTTTTACGGCGTTTTATGAGCACATGCGGTCACTCTGATCGTTCAGTGAATAGCGAAAAAACGGTAAGCCACGAATGGCAGGTCAGTAGAAACAAAAAACTGCGGCCGACAGCTAAGCTTACCCCGTCCCCCATCAGTTAAGGCTTCTGAAGTTTTCGCTCAACGTAAACGTCTATTAAGTCATTAGTTGCCGTCCAAAAGAACCGTTCACCTTTCAACAATGGCTTTAGCGCTTCCCATAATATATTGGACGTACATGTTGAAACTTCAACACCACTTTCCAACATAGACAATGATTTTAGTTTGTCTTGCTCCTACTTATAACTGCTAGATGAAGTGTTGCGTTCATACAAAAATTCAACATTTATATTTCATCGGAAATACATGTTTTGAGCTCCCCTGCATCTAAAACAAAATGTTACAAAAATGTGTGTCCGTTTTTCTTTTGGTAGAGACCTTAGCTCAAAAAGAAAACTTGATAAATAAGTACTATTTAAGTTCAATATTTTCCAAGGGTGTGTCCATGAGTGTCGGCAAACCCTTTACCGGGGGGGGGGGGCGCATGTTGGAAGTTCAGAATCAATATTAATTCATTATTTTACTGTCAAAAGTTATAGTATTTGTTGTACATAACCATATAAATTTGTGCTAATTAAAAATTGCTCTTTACATCAAAAGGGGAATGATAATCAGTAAGTGATTGCACATTGAGTGTATTAGCTTCCATCGGGGGCCGCGGCACCCATTGCCCCCCCCCCCCTTTACGACACCCATGGGTGCGCCAGGAAGATTTTCAAGAAAATTCCGCTAACCCAAATGCAGAACCTTTTATTAAAAGTCGCTCTAACAATTTTGATTAAAGTGCCCAACGTTTTAGATATTTACCAACTAATAGAATGTAAATATTGAATTTTGTGTGACTAGTCTGTGAAGTCTTCTCCGTTTGGAATGAACTTTCTATAATTTTGTATAACTGGTAAAACATAAGAGATAGACAAGGCTACTCCACAAGACCTCTTTAAAACACGTAGTTTATTTATATATTTGTGTGTTTGTTTGTTAATCTCACATCAGAGATAAATATCCCAAGGGAGACTTACAATTTTAAGTACTTTATGTCCCGGGTTTAAGTGACCTTCAGATGGTAATTATTATTTATTTATGGCAACAAGCTTACTGCTCTCTGATGTGAAATTCCCTTGTGGGTAACCGGGAAAAAGTACGAATCAGCTGGGGGATTTAATGTTGTACTGGCAAGTTGGCAATGGTAGCTTAGTGGTTAAAGCAGCCACTCGATAAGCGAAGATCCGTGGTTCAAATCCCGGCATTAATTTTTTCAGTTTCTGATTCAACCTCTTAATAAAGTGAGACTTATTTGAGATTATAACTGGTTTTCTGTTATAACAAGAGAAGATCGAAATATGTGTAATTATTGGGCACCGTTTTCGCCGATTGAGTGAATCGAACACACTAATCGAAATGAGTAAATATATGAGCTTTTTTAATATTTTATGTAATTTATCATTTCTGGTGAAATCTTTTCGATACAGTATTTAAATTTATATGAATTAGTCCAGATAAAATATATCATTCGACGGTCTGGCTTTCCCAGATAAATTCTCTTGAGAATTGTTTGGTTATGTCAGACATATCATGATATTACTTGTGATAGTTTTCACTTTCTCTACTTCTTCCGCTTCATCTCTGATACTAGAGGAAGTGTTGCGTTCCTTCATTGAGGGAGGACCGTAAATATGCGTTTTAGTTCTTACAAAAGTATGTATTTGCGTGTGTATTATTGTGTGTGTAACGCCACGTGTTCAATTAAAACCTTAAATGACACATTTATGGTGAAAATGTGTGAATATAGACTTTAAAGCTTGATTTATCTAACTATTTTGACACATAAATCAGCTCTCTTGCTAAAGAATGATTGACAGTATAGCTAAAATTTAGTCTGTGTGGTGGTTACGATTTGAACTTTTATTACTCGCATTTTAATGCGACATTTAGTAATTTATCCATATTTGCCATTAATTAATTTACAAGTTGTGACTCCATTGATTAGCTGTCATGCCAGTCACTGGCTTAGTAAGATCATGTATGTATTTATTCACTGCGAATGGGTATTGCCCGGTGGCAGGTTAAGATTACAAAAACAATTGCATAAACAATAGTAATACAACGAACAATTAAAAAATAACATGAATAAAAAGTTCTATATACGAAACAGATTATTATATAGTGGACACAGTTTATAGGCAGTTCCCAAGAGTTCAACATGGCCGACATTACACTGAACAGTAGACGAAAGTATTCCAAAAATCAGTCCTGACAATGTATATAGTGAAGGCATTTCTAACCTCAAATATCACAGGGTTAGAGTATCATGCTTTCAAACGATAATAATGCTTGAACATCGCTACCACAGAACAATGAACGTACTCACCCTCGCCAAATCTTATTGTACAATAATACTTTTGCATAAAATCACTTCCGAACGCTAAATATACATATTTAATGCACTACTGTGTCATGAACACAAAAATAACTAACTGTATATAATGCTCTAAATCAATTGAAGACAAAACCACACACACACACACACACACACACACACACACACACACACACACACACACACGAGGGGTAAGTCCATAGATTAATTAATAAATTAATACGGCGTCTAAACAGAAACTTGTTTTAAAATCTATCGGTTGACTTCTCTACAGCGCGTTCATAAACAAGTTTCTGTGGCAACATAACAGACGCAATAACACCAACTATGGCCGTAGCTTTACCATGGTTATATGTTAGGAACAGTTGGTGGCACTAATGCAACCTAACGGATGGAATAACACCAAATATAACCAGACTGCACCATAACGGGAGGAAAATATCAAGGTTGTTTTTTGAGGTATCTCAATAAGCTGTGCATACTATGGCTACCATACTCAGTGTTTTCTAATATAAGAGCCAGTTTCATAAAATAATTACTTTATTAATTTGCATTCATCAGTTATCTTTCATCTCAGTGTAAGCAATAAATTTACCACTAGTATTTACAATTAGGTGGCGCCGTGGCCGAGCGGTTAGACCGTTCGCCTACCACATAGGCGGCCCGGGTTCAACCGCAGGGACTCGCAAGTTGTATTTGTGTTGGACGAAGCGGCGTCTGGGTGGGCTTTTTTCCGGCTTTTCCAGTTCCCCATCAGTCATTTCACCAGCCGCTCCATCATCGCCTTTCCATTCATTTCGCTTGCATTTCATATCATCCTCTTCCTCACTGTCATACTTGGTGCTTGACTGACCACCCACTTCCAGATCTTCTACTCTGCCTGGTCCATAGGTGCTTCTACTCCGCGACAGACATCTGACCCTAGGCACAAGAGAATGAGTCCTAGGGGCGTAAGTCGTACATAAGGGGAGGGTAATTAGAGGAAGAAATAGTATTTACAATTAGTTTATAAAATGTCAAACCTACATCTAAGGAACCCTTGTAATAAGTTGTTTTTCTATGGACATAGGACAGCCCTGAAGGGCTGTTACAGACGATTCACTCCATTCCTCAATGGTTGCATTAAGAAAAGAGGATCTTTTTGCGTCGGTTCTGAGCCTTCTAACTCTAATTTATTTCTTCTTTAATATGTTTGGTTCTCCAATCTTTTACTAATGCCCATCTCTATGTTTTAACCACCATAATCTTTAGGTTGATACAGTACTCTTGTTTATGTTTCAGTGTGACAGCTCATGACACACCATCACGAATACCACTAATATGGCGGCCGCCAACAGGAGCACCCATCACCGCCACGGCTGTTGTATCAGACCACCTCCATCATCACGTGCAGAAGCGTCCTCCAACGCCACCCCCTCGGCGACCCCCGAGAACTCCGTCGGACACGTCCGTCACCACTGCGGTGCACTGCGATGAAGATTCCTTATCACCTCAAGGGCCAGGTACGGCCGTCCGTGTGCCTGTCTCCATCGTGCTTCTAGTCCTCACTGGTTACATCTGTCTTGGAGCCACCGTCTTCGCCGCATGGGAGGAATGGACTTTCCTCGACGGAGCATACTTCTGCTTCATCACCCTCTCCACCATCGGCTTCGGGGATTTGGTCCCGGGCAAGTCCTTCCAGCGAGCTGACACTCAAAACGGACAACTCCAACTTGTGGCTTGCTGTGCCTATCTGTTGCTTGGGTTAGTTCTAATCGCTATGTCTTTCACGCTGGTGCAAGAAGAGGTGCTCGCCAAATGTCGACAAATTGCGCTGTACATTGGAATACTCAAAAGAGGTGAGGCCAGATGAGATTTGGCTTACACACACTATGCGTCTATTTCTTTGGAGACGAAAAATCCTCCGCAAGAAATTTAACGCATATGTTCCATTAAATGGATATATAACATATTAACTGCTCTGTGTCTCAGGTGCAAATCGTAACGTGCTGTTTCAGTGGAGCATTGTAAGTGGACAAATCCTTATCAGTGCATAACGCAACATATTTTTCTTCAAGAAAAATAAGCAAATAGTGGGGCATCTGCAGTTCAATACTTGGTGCGTTTGGTATTATTTCTCCAATGTTTTAATGCTAATGCCGTCAAGAATCCAGTGTCGAAACAAATGGTTACAAGACTCATAGCATCAAGTTGTGAGCCATTTGCAAAAAGAGCTGTGTCAAGTGCTGTAACGCTGCTTCAAATGTCTTCAAAAGTTACACTTTATCTTTGTATCTGTACGACTTAGTTAAATTTCGACATTGCTGCAGCGCTTAATGTGTATATTTGGCAGATTGAAATAACTGCAAATAAATCAATAATACTAAAATATGAGTTCTTCATAAAAATGAAGGCATTCTATTCGTAATGCTTTTGCTTTCCTTAAAATTGAATATGTTTTAGAAACATTACAGTTATTCGACATTTGTGAATAATCACGTGGCAAAACAATACTTCAAACATCTGTAAGCTTTCAAGATACTGAAGTTATTGTAACTGAAGAACTCCAATGTGCATTTCTTCTGACAAAGAAGTGATATAAGACTTAATATGTTTAAGTGCAAGATGTAATATGAATTATTTACTGGATTTATCTCGTGTAAAATCAGCTGATCAAAAAGAAACTAGTAATTCCCAGCTTTTTATCGTAATTTCTACAGTGATGATGATTGTGGAGGTAGTAATGGTGATGCTGGTGATTTTATGTTTTAAAATATTACATAATTCTTGTATTTCCATGTAACTCGTTCTCTTTATTTCTATAAAGAAATCTGCCTTTTGGATATGACTGGGAGTTGTATGTTGAGGACAGCATTTTGATAAAGGTTGTAAAGGGAAGAGTGAGTTCTTTTATCTTATACTTCACTTTGAAATGACGCTTATTTGGTTTGTTTCTGAAATGTGCAGTGAATTGTAATATGTTTAATAAGTATATTTTAATGCACAAAATGTCCTTAAATCCACGATCACTTTATTTTCAGGATTCCCTAAAATTACCTTCCATCCTGAATGTTGTCTTTCCTTCAAATTACGACTAGTTTATTAAAGTGTTTAGTGTACCACTCACTTTATTGCTCCTACCAATGCGACAGGAAATGACGTGGTTTCTTGCTTATCCGACGGATCAGCGGTGAGCATGGACGACTCTTTTATTTTTACTTTCTCTACTGGTAAGTAGGGGAAGTATTGTATTCCACCCAAAAATTCGAAGTCGAGATTTCACCGGAAATACATGTTTTGAGGCCACCTGAATCCAAAAAAAGCATTTTTAGAAAAAGGTTCGTGTTTGTGTGTGTGTGTCAGTCTGTATACAGCATAACTCAAAAACGAAAACTCAGTTAAAAACCAAAGTTGGTATTTAAATTTAATGTCTTTCAAGGATGCGACACGAAGATTTTGAAGAAAATAGTTCCACCCTAAACTACCCTTTACATGGAAAATTTTTGGAAATTTTTTATTTTCTTGAAAATGGCTCTAACGATTTTGATTAAAATGTCATATGTTTGAGATATTTTGATGACAAATGAAATGTATATCTTGAATTTTCTGGCTATAGCCCCTGTAGTCGTATTTACTCTGGACGACTTTTGCATAACTGGTAAACCGTAAGAGATAGACCAAATTATACTATACAAAAAATGTAGATCTTGCTAAAATCTACAATTTATGTCTCAATAAATTTTCTTGTAGGCTGAACCATTTCGGAGATATTCCTTGTTATGTGTGTGAGTTTCGGAAAACTTAGAACTTTCGTGAAATGGAAACTACTCCAACCTCAGTTGAGTGAACAGGAGGTTATTGAAGCACTTATTCGCCATTATCCACCGCACATAAGAAATAATCTGATCGTGGCGAAACCGGTTGATTTTTCGGACGTAATTGAATTATTGGCAGAGTTCGAGGCACAGAATAATTACCAAGAGACTAACTCCAGTCAGCGATATGAAAATGGACAGCGCGCTGTAGGTGGCCAAGGTAGGAATCAAGGAACGCAATTAGAACGTCTTAGAAATAATTTTCCAACAACGAATGAGAACCAGGGAAATGGTGTGAGAGATGAAACACACCAAAATAATGGTGAAAACTACAGAACAAATAGACGTCCTGATGTAAGATCGAATTACAGAGGTCCTATACCGCGAGACAGACAAAATCCGCGATACGAGAGACGTAATCATGATTATGGTGGTGATACCAGAGGGCGTGGAAGAACCAGTCAAATTAATCACATCCGGTTTTACAGAAATTACAATCGTAGGTGGAATAGAAGCTACGATCCGAGAAATCATAGTACAAATTATCAGGAAAATGTAACCCAAGTGCCTAGGTTCGAGGAGGAAAGCGTCGAACGCAGGAATGATCGCGACTTTCCTAGAACACAGAATCAAGAAACAAATACTGGCACGATATCAACAAGTAACAATCAAACGAATGAGAACCAGGGAAATGGTGTGAGAGATGAAACACACCAAAATAATGGTGAAAACTACAGAACAAATAGACGTCCTGATGTAAGATCGAATTACAGAGGTCCTATACCGCGAGACAGACAAAATCCGCGATACGAGAGACGTAATCATGATTATGGTGGTGATACCAGAGGGCGTGGAAGAACCAGTCAAATTAATCACATCCGGTTTTACAGAAATTACAATCGTAGGTGGAATAGAAGCTACGATCCGAGAAATCATAGTACAAATTATCAGGAAAATGTAACCCAAGTGCCTAGGTTCGAGGAGGAAAGCGTCGAACGCAGGAATGATCGCGACTTTCCTAGAACACAGAATCAAGAAACAAATACTGGCACGATATCAACAAGTAACAATCAAACGAATGAGAATCAGGGAAATTAATTCCGAAATCATTTTATGCCTTGGAAAATGATTTGATGGTGCAGGTACAGGGCAAAATTCACGTAAATTTAATCACCGACAACAAAATTAACCCAGTAAAGTCCAATAAAGAGTTAGTCAATCCACCTCAAATTGAGTTAAATATATGGGACCGTAGCTTCACTGTGTTAATAGATACTGGGGCAAGCTCATCGGTAATTTCAGAGGAATTATTCCAGGAATTATTATCCTCAAACAAGATAGAGTACTTGCACGTAAACAATGTGTATTGTAGTACAGCGATCGGTAAAAAGAGAGATCGGGTGAAATATCAAATGTTAGTTAAAGCACATGTAAATGGTTGGAAATTTGATTTTGTCGCATTAGTTATTCAGCGTTTGGCAAGAGAAATTATTATTGGAAACGACTTACTTTATCACTGGCAAGCAATCATCGATTTCGAAGAGCATGAACTACGCGTTAAAGATGGTGAAAACACGCGAATAGTGAGACTGTTAGAAGGTGAAAATATTGAAGCGAACGAGGATTTCGACGATGTTAATAATGGAAGATTTTTTGTAGAGAATGTTATATTGTACGACGACGAAAAAGTAAGTGCAAATGAAGAAGACGACTGCGATAATATACAAAAATACGTCGAAATTGATTTGTTTAATAATAATGTTCGCGGAGTTCGAGGAGAGAATCACCATCTGCGAGATGATTGCGGAGTATACAGATTGGATGTCGTCAGAGATGATAAAAAGAAAGAAGAAGAATCTTTTATGGCTACGCTGAACGAAAAAGTGAATAATGCGCACAATATAAATGAAGAACAAAAGAATCAACTGAGAGCGTGCTTAATCAAGAACCGAGAAGTATTCAGTTCGAAACCCGGTCTGTGCAACAAGTACACCCACATCTTTAAAGTGGAAAACGCTACCCCTTACTCCCATAAAAGCCGGCCCATTCCAAACTCAATAAAGGACAAAGCAAAAGAGGTAATAAATAAAATGTTAGAAGATGATATTATAGAAATATCTGATACACCCTACCTCCATCCACTATGTTGGGTTCATAAATCCGATGGTTCATTAAGGATGACGATCGATGCCAGAAAGATTAACTCTTTAACGCAACCGGACCATTTCAGACCGCGAGGCGTAGATGAAGTTTTAGCTAGCCTTAAACGCGGGAAGTATTTTTCAAAATTGGACTTGGTGTCGTCTTACTGGCAAATTCCATTGGATGAAACTGTGCGAAAGTACACTGGGTTCTGTTTTAATGGAAAAATTTATCAATTCAAAACCTGCGGTTTCGGTTTGTCTACCAGTGGTAGTGCCCTGCTTCGTGCTATTCATAACATATTCAATGATACTATAGAAGGCTTCGCAGTTCAATACATAGACGACTTTTTGATCTATGATAATGATTATAATGAGCATATAAAACACTTGCAGTATATTTTTTCGAAATTTCATGAGAGCGGTATGACCATAAACTTTAATAAGTCACAATTTCTGACTAAAGAGATAGAGTTCCTTGGTTACGTGGTGACTGAAGCGGGAATAACTCCGAATATGGACCGCATTAGAGCTATTCAGGCAATCCCTCCACCAAAGAATACCAAACAACTGAGAAGATTATTAGGAATCTTCCAATACGAGAGCAAATTTATAATAAATTATGCTAAAGAACTCAGTCCGTTGAGGGGATTACTGAAAAAGAATAATAAATGGAAATGGACCGAAGAACATCAGCAGGCATTTATGAAGGTTAAAGACTTGTTTAACAACACAATTCTATTGGAAAGGCCAATACCTGACGCTCCTTATCACTTATACACGGACGCGAGCATACAGGCTTACGCGGGTGTCTTAACACAGGTCGATGGAGACGGCAATAGCCATGTCATCGCTACAGCTTCCCGATCGCTGAACCAAGTCGAGGCAAATGCTTGTATTACTGAGCAAGAAATCGGAGCAATATACTTTGCACTACAGAAGTTCCGCCAGTACGTGTACAATGCTAAAATCATTGTGTACACAGATCATATTAGCTTGTCATTCATAAAGAAATGCAAGCTGACTAGCTCAAAGATTTCCAGATATATACACGAAATTACATCGCATGATATTGACATCCATCATATACCTGGGAAGGAGAATGTTTTTAGTGATTTGCTCTCCAGACAGTCGTTGGAAAAACAGATTCCCGAAACATTGTCGCACCCACAGAATGAGGTTAAACTCATGGTGTTGAATTTGGGATATAGCCGAAAACTTTCCAGCAAGTTTGAGAACGTAACCGAGTGGCAACAACGAGATCCGTTGTTAAGGGATCTTTGGGAAACGGCTCCAGGTATATACGACAACAGAGGAACGGTCGCTAAACATGATGGTGTTTTATATAAACTCCATGGGCGATTTGAGAAAAGATGGAAGGTCATAGTGCCTCAGGAGTTGGAGCGTGAAGTGATAGAGACATTTCACAATAATCTCGCGCATCCAGGATGTGAGAAGACAGCCACAGCTATCAAAGAACACCTATACTTCAAACGAATCGACCGGAAGGTGAGAAAATTCGTTGTGGCCTGTGAGCTATGTCAAAAAGCAAAGCCCTTAAATATTAAATATGACTGTGCTCCACAATCAGTAATAAGGAGTGAAAGGAACGCTTTGGTTGCTATTGATGCACATGGTGAAATGCCTGCTACCCAGTATAACTGTAGGTACATCTTCGTTATGTTTGATATTTTCTCGAAGTTTGTCCGATTATACCCAGTTAGAAACATCAAAAGTCAGACGTGCGTGAACAGAATCCTAAAGGATTGGATTCCAAAATATGGTCATATAAGAGCTATCTTATCCGATAATGCTACCGTTCACAAAAGCAAGGTGTTTACTACAGCCCTTCGAAGCAATAATATAAGAATATATAACTCTTCGGCATACTATCCCCAAGGTAACCCATGTGAGAGGGTTATGCGTGATTTAGGAATATATTTCAGGATACTGTGTCATGCCAATCACCGAGGATGGTACAAATACTGTCAGGTGATAGAAGATATATTGAACCATACGATTAATACCACCACTGGATTTGCTCCTTACGAACTAATGACGAGCAAACCACCCAAACCTTTAGTACTTAAAGCCATTACAACTATCAAGAGGGCAGCTAATGTACCTCGAGAAGAAGAAAAATGTATCGAAGCCTTCAACAGGATAAGGAAGAAAGCCGAGAAAAGGGCATCTCAAGTCAAGAGGTATGAAGCAAAATGGAATCCCGAAGTCGGTGATAAAGTCCTCATTAGACAGTTTAATTTGTCAAGAGCCTCCAAGAAGATATATAGGCGAATGAATCTATTATACAAAGGACCATTCAGGATATCGGAGAAATTTGGAGATCATACATATGGACTTGAGGGTAGTAACGGCAAAAAGGTAGGCAAGTACCACAAGACTATGCTTAAGCCCTACCGAGATGCCGAAATAGATACGGCAAAGTGACGTGACAATCAATTATAAGAAAAATCATAAAACAAATTTTAGTGGGGAGGGGCATAGAACCCCTGAAAGTTGCAAAAAAAAAAAAAAAAAATCGAAACATTGTCAAGAGAAAATATTTTTGTATTCAACGATGACATGTTTTTCAACACAGTTGTTATATTGTTGTACAATTACATTGTTGTGGGGAGATCATCACAGTACATGCAACATTGTATGGCTGAAAACAATTTTCCCAAAATAGAATTAGTTGCATATACTGTGATGAGGGGCATTTGATGCAGTATTATTAATTATGGTAGGTGTTGTGTTGGAGTGTTTTGTTTCCCATTGTTTGATTGTTTGCATTATATCGTTTGCAGTTGGCCTAGTGCGATTATCTTTTGTCTTCGTTGTAAATGTTATATATATTAACGAATAAAATTGTGATAATAAATATACTAATATTATTTCAATTATGGCCTCCAGAGCAAAGAAGACTATCTCATTAGAAAGACTAAAAGTTAATACATCGACGTAACATATAATTTTCACGGGGGTCGCGTCTCAAGGAAAACTATTAGCTGTAAATTGTGAACATACTTCATACCCGTACCACGACCGAGATAGGAAAGAAAGAGTCATCGCAGTTCATCGAAAGAGTTAGCCGGATCTTTTATACGAGAAAAGAATTCATCATACCGACCCTTCAAAGTGACGACGAGCAGAAGATTCCCTTCATACTGGTGACGGGAGATACCAGCCGGAAGAGTCTCCTTCAACCCTTTTTCGTTTTTGAGTTATGCTGTCGGCAGGTAGGCAGGCAGGCAGACGGACTTTTTTTCTAAAAATACTCTTTTTGTATTCAGGGGCCTCAAAACATATTTCCGGTGAAATCTCGACATCGAACTTTTGGGTAGGATACAATACTTCCTCCACGGTATGTTGAGTAATACGGTAGGTAGCACGCGCAGGTTTCTCTGTGACACACGCTCTCCGTGACGTCATGCGGTGTATGTGTAGCTGTATGGAAATAATAGCTGCCTCAAGTTACAGATGCAGATTTTCCGTATCTAATAAATCTCTAATAAAACATAACTTTGCTCAGCTCTAACCATTATATTTAAATTATTAAAGGTAAAGGAGCAATTGTTTAAAATATAAAATAAAAATATTAAATAATAGAAGACTTGAAAGTGCTGAAAGCTATGACTTATCTGTAGGAAAGTAGTTTGCATATATCCCATACAACGAAGTAATTTCAACTGTTTTTTATTTTCTTAATTTATATGCCTGTCAAAATTTCTAAAAGTTGCACATTTTGGGAAGTTGTTTCTTTCTTGTATGTGATCTAGTTGTTCAATTAGATGATTAACTCAGGAAAAGAACTCATTATCTTCATATTCCTGCTGGTCTCTTATCTAAATTACTTTCTTCTTTCCCTACAATGTTAATATGCTATGCATAATTCTGAGACTTAATGCCTCGGAATAATTGCGTCCAAGAAGCTAGGATTTTACTCTCTGATTCACGAGAGTTGGCAAGGGATGATCGTGAAATCTATCTACAGCCCTGATTTGTAACAAGCAACTCCCAATTACGTCTTGATTACATTTGATTCCAAAGGATATATTGCTACTGAACATAGGTGACTCATATCAAAGCTTTCATTTAAATATTTCAGTGTTCTAGAACGATTCCGCGAGCTATACTATCACTAGTCCTCATAAATACTGTTGTTTCAAGCACAGCAAGCGGCTAGTCGACTAGTGACTTCTACACAACTGACGTCATCAGCACGGAAGTCTACTGCACTTCCAGCTGGTGATGCCTGCCGTATTACTCAACATACCGTGACTTCCTCTACTTTACTATTTTAGTACAGAAAGTAATAAACAATTGAGTAGAGAAAGTCATTAGGCTAATTCTTTAAGGGGACAGCGTACTCTGAGCGAATAGCAATTTTACATCACTTTACAGAATTTACAATACACAAAAGGCTATCAAATGGAAATGATTGAAAATTTTACTACGTATTCACAATAAAATGAGACATGTTTTGGTTTATGTTTCATGATTCTGTCTGTTAAAATATATTTTTAAAAAATTCAGATATATGAAAATTTATTGAAAAAATATTTTCCAAAAGCATACAAAACTTGGGTACCTGTTCCTCGGGAACCATTTGCAGCACACAACTGAAAAAATTCAGGCATGTTTTGAATATAGTTAGCTACTCTAGAAAGCAGAATTTTTAAAATACATCAATTGGGGAAGTGTACAAAAATTAATTGGTAAATTGGGAAATAATGTGTAGATTTTTAAGCAATTTTACAACAGCTTTTCAGTTTCCACATATGCTTAATAAACACTGATCTTAAAAATTCTGCTTTCTAGAGTAGCTAACTATATTCAAAACATGCCTGAATTTTTTCAGTTGTGTGCTGCAAATGGTTCCCGAGGAACAGGTACCCAAGTTTTGTATGCTTTTGGAAAATATTTTTTCAATAAATTTTCATATATCTGAATTTTTTAAAAATCTATTTTAACAGACAGAATCATGAAACATAAACCAAAATGTCTCATTTTATTGTGAATACGTAGTAAAATTTTCAATCATTTCCATTTGATAGCCTTTTGTGTATTGTAAATTCTGTAAAGTGATGTAAAATTGGTATTCGCTTCTGTACGCTGTACCCTTAAGTCATACGTATTCTATAATTTTTGTCACTTGCTATAGCTCAAGTGCACAACTTTGTTCTCTGATTGACGTAGCAAATAATTCTGTAAAACAGATATCTTGATGGGTAGTAGTGTTTTCGTGTTGCTGAAAGCATTTCTGTTACAATTAGTAGCGTTAGATCAGCATTGGGTGTCAGCGTAATTAGCATACATCAGGTATTGGCGCAGTTGCATCGATTGCTAATTAGATATTGATGACACTAGCAGGAAGGTTATCTGTTGGCGTTTCCCAATAGATCCATCTTGCGTTGTAATCCCGGGCGCTCCGATACGTGACAGGAAATTTAAAAAGACGGCATAGCTTTTCTGTGACATCTCTTTATCGACTTAAAATCACTGAAACTTAACTTTACAAATCTGTCATGAGAGCTGACAGTCCCTTAGCTAACCTATTATAAGCAAGAGATTGAGCTTCCTGCACTCACATATCCAGGATACGCTCTGACACAATATGGTAAGTGTCTCTTTACCCATTTCCGTTCTTCCCTTTTAGTGAAAACATTTCCTTCACACAATTTCTCCAACAAGCAGGTAAGTCTGGTTCTTTTGTAAACTATTCCTTTGTCCTGTATTTCTTTGTATTTAAAAATGTTACTTGAGGAAGTGCTTTGTGTACGTAGCTTTTTTGCTGATACCTTTTGTCTCCTTAAAATTGAGCTATATTTAAGAGGCAGATTTTCAGTGACTCTTCTTTGTGGAAAGTTACATAAATATTATTCTTTACCAGTCATCTGCTTTCGCCACAAAATTTTGACTCAAATGTTATTTCATGTATTCTACTACCTAGTACATATTTACAAACTGGAAACTCGTGCTATAATCTGATGTTTAAAACGCAAAATTCAGTTCCATGCTTCTTCGCTTCTTAAACTATTGACAGTGGCGAATTGGTACAGTTAACGATCAGTGCGCTTGCTTCAGACAGAAAAGATGTAGTCTTAATTTTACTATGTGAAGTCGGAATTACAGGCGTTACATGAGAAGCCTCAGACTCTGGCGTAATATCAACATACAGTTGCATCCAGAGATTAACTGAAACGCCAGATCTCAGATCTGATTTTTTTATGTTCATCAGAGAAAAAACTCAAAAAAAACAACATATGAATATTACCTTACACAGTTCTTTGAACACGTCTGTGCCAAATAAGTCTATGCACTTTTTTTCAGTAAATCAGTTTCTAGATCTATGAGTTCACACTGCAAGTTAACCCCTAACTACATCTAGAGTAAAAGGGTTAAAAAACCAATATCATCCTCAAGATTCCTGAAATCATGGTATCTATGTACAGTATGCACACTACCTGCACCGCCGACACCAACGCCACCACCAGCAATGTCACCAACACCAACACCAACACCCTCACCTCCAAAACCACTGCCACCACCAACAACAACGTCATCACTAACAGCAACACCACCACCAATGTCATCACCGACACCACCAACACTAACACTACTAACACGGCCTCCACAAACACGACAACCAGCACCGCCAACGCCACCACCAACACCACCAACATGATGACCAACATCCCGAAGAACACCACCATCAACACCAACACCACGAATTAAACACCAACTGCACTACCAAAACTACTAACTCCACCATCACACCACCACCAACGCCAACGCCTAAACCAACACCACCAGCATCACAAACACCACCAACACCGCCACAATCAACACGACCACCAAGACCACCACTACCAGCATCACCACCACCAGCACAAAGACCAGCACTAAAACCACCACTAACACAAGCACCGTCACAACCACCACCAACGCCACCACAATGATCGCCACGACCACCACCAACACGGTGATCACTCACCCCACCAACACCATAACCAGCATCCCCAATACCAACACTACCAACACCACCAGCACACCACCACCACTAGCCAAACAGCACCACTAAAACCACCTGCACCAACATAACACCACGAACACCAACACCGTCACAATCACAACCAACACCACAAGCAACACCACCACCAACACAACCACCAATAACACCAACACCAAAACAAACAATACCACCACCAACAGCAACCACAACGCCGCCAACATCAACACCACCAAAACCACCAACACCACCACCATAACGACCAACAGCAGCACCAACAGCACCAAGGTGGCCACCAACACCACCTGCACGCCACCACTATCAACGCCACTACCAACGACACTAGTAACACCAACACCTTCATCAGCAACACCATCACCACCACCAAGACTACAACCATAATCATCACTAGCAACACCATCGCCTTCAACGTTACCACCATCAATACCACCAACACCACCACCAACACTACAACCACACCATCTTCATCGCCACCACCACAATCTCCAACAGCAACACCAAAACTACCCCCAGAACTAACACCAATACCACGACCAATACCACCACCACTACTAACGTTACCACCACCAACGTTACCACCACCATCAACAGCACCACCAACACCACATGCACCGCAACCACCAGCAACGCCACTACTAACTCCGCCAACACCACTACCAACTCCGCCAACACCACCACCAATGCTTCTAACGCCAATGCCACCAACGCTACTAAAACGCCACCAACGTCACCACCACCACCGTCACAACCACCAACACTACTAACGCCACCAACGTCAACACCACATGCAACACCAACACTAATAACACCATCACCAAGAACGCCACCACCATCACCAACGCCATTAACACCACCACCAACGCCACCAACAGCACCACGACCAACACACCGAACTTCACCAATAACACCAACACTACCAATATCACCATCACCACCGCCATCGCCACAAACGCTAGCACCACCAGCACCACCATCACCACCGCCATCGCCACAAACGCTAGCACCACCAGCACCACCAAAACCGCCAACACCACCAGCACCACCAAAACCGCCCACACCACCAGCAACACTACCAACAGCAAACCAACCACCGTCACAACCACCAACACTACCAACACCACCTAAGATCCCCCGCACTACCACCACCTGCAACGCTACCACCACTATCGCCACCAACGCCAACGCCAGCAGCACCACCACCAAGACCGTCACCACCAAGACCACGGCAAACAACACCACTACCAATACCACCGCCAACACAACCACCACCAAGACCACGAACACCACCAGCAACACATTTAACAAGAACTCCACCACTAACAGCACCAAGACCGCCACCGCGAGCACCACAAAGACTAACAACACCACCACACCAACACTACCAACACCACCACCAACACCATCACCAGAACAACGACCAAGAGCGCCACCACTATTACCAACGCCACCACGAGCAAGAGCACCACCAACGCGACCAAAACCACTACCTCCATCAGCACCATCACAAAATCCACCACCACCACCAAAGCCACCAACGCAACCACCACAAACACCAACACTAACAATACTATCAACAACACCAAAACAACCAGTAACACCACCAAAAACGCTACCACTAACGTCACCAACAGCACAACCACCAAGGGAGTAGCCACCATCAACAACGCCATCACCACCAACAATACCACCACAATCACAACCAAACCCACCACCAATGCCACATACGCCACCAACACCACCATCACCAACAGTACAACCACCAAGGCAGCCACCACCATCAACGAAAACACCACGAACAATACCACCACCATCGCAGCAGCACCACCACCAACGCGATCAACGCCACACCACCATTAGTACCACCACCAACGCCACCATCGTCACCACCTACATCACCAAAACAACCACTACCAGCACCACCTCCAACGCTAACACAACCGATACCACCACAGCAACACCAACACCACCTACAGCACCACCAACGCCACAAACAGCACAAGCATGACCATAAGCCAGCCACCTCAAACACCTAGACCGGTACCAGCAACACTAAGAGTGCCACCACCAAAAAAATGCCACCACCAGCAATTCCCCCAGTAACACCAACAACAGCAACACCATAGCACCACCACCACAAACGCCACCACCAGCAACACCACCAACAACGTACCACCAAGACCGCAACCACCAGCAACCTCACCACCACCAACAGCAACACCACCAACAACGTATCACCCAGACCACAATCACAAGCAACTCCACCACTTACAGGAACACCACCACCTGAAACACCACCACCACAACAAAACCACAAACACTAACATCAACGCCATCGCCACCAGCAACACCAACAACACAAGCAAGAACATCGCCGCCACCACCCCCACCACCACGAACACCACCATCAACTACACCACAACCAGCACCACCAGCACCACCAGCACTATCACATCCACCAACACCACCAAGCCCAACACCACCAAGGCAACACCACCAAGTCAACACCACCCAGCCAACACCACCTAGCCAATGTCACCTAGCCAACACTACCTAGCTAACACCACCTAGCCAACACCACCTAGCCAACACCACCAAGCCCAACCCCGTGTCAATATCACTTAGCTAACAACACGTAGCCAACACCACCTAGCTAACAACACCTAGAAAACATCACCTAGCTAACAACACCTAGACAACACCACCCAATTCAAAACCACCAAGCCAACACCACCAAGCCAAACACCACCAACCAAACGCCAACAAGCCAACACCACCAACCCAACACCACCAAGCCCAACACTACCTAGCCAACACCACCTAGTCAACACCACCAGCAGGCCCAAAACCATCTAGCCACCACCACCACGCCAACAACACCAAGCCAACACAACCTAGCAAATACCACCTAGCCAACACCACATATCTAACACTACCTAGCCAAAACCACCTAGCCACACCACAAAGCCTACACCACCTAGTCAACTCCACCAAGCAAACATCACCTACACCAACACCATCAAGTCAACACCACCCACACTCCCCGCAAGCCCAACACCACATAGCCCAAAAGACCAACCCAACACCACCAGGCCAACAGCACCTAACCAACACCACCAACCCAACACCACTAACTCAACACCACTAACTCAACACCACCAAGCCAACACCACAAAGCCAACACCACCTAGCCAACACTACCAAGGCCAGCACCACCTAGCCAACACCACCTAGCCAAAACACCAAGCCCAACATCACCAACACCAACAGCAAACTCAACACCACCTAGGAAACACCACCAAGTCCAACACTACCAAGGCAATAACATCCAGCCAACACCACAGCACAAAGTCAACACAACCTAGCCAATACCACCAATACCATTAGCAAACGCAACACCACCTAGCCAACACTACCAAGGCCAGCACCACCTAGCCAACACCACCTAGCCAAACACCAAGCCCAACATCACCAACAACAACAGCAAACTCAACACCACCTAGCAGACACCACCAAGCCCAACACTACCAAGGCAATAACATCCAGCCAACACCACAGCACAAAGCCAACACAACCTAGCCAATACCACCAATACCATTAGCAAACACAAGACCACCTACCCAACACTACCACGCCAAAAGCACCCAGCCAACAACACCAATCCTAACACCACCAAGCCAACACCACCTAGCCAGCACCACCGAGCCCAACACCACCAAGCCAACACCACCAAGCCAACACCACCTGGACCAAAACAACCAACACCACCACCAAGCCAACACCAACAATCCAACACCACCAAGCCCAACATCACAAAGCCAACACCACCAAGGCCAACACCACCAAGGCCAACACCACCACGCCAACACCACAGAGGTAACACCACCAAGCCAAAACCACAAACACCACCTATCCAACACTAGCAAGCGAACACCACCAAACCAACACCACCAAGACTACACAACCAAGCCCAATACCACCAAGCTAGCACCACCTTAACCAGCACCACCAACACAAACAGGAGGCCCAACTCAAACTAGCCAACACCAATTAGAGGACACCACCATGCCCAAAACCACTAAGCCAACACCACACAGCCAACACCACCTAGGCAGCACCACCAAGCCCACACCACCAAGCCAACACCACCAAGCCAACACCACCTAGCCACCAACACCAAGCCCAACACCACCTAGACCAACACAACCTACACCACCAGCCAGTCAAACACCACCTAGACAACTCCACAAACCAAGCACCCCCTGGTCAACACTAAAGAGTCCAAAACCACCTACCCAACACCACCAAGCCAACACCATCAAGTCATTACCACCAAGACAGCACCACTTAGCCAACACTACCAGGCCAACACCACCTAGCCCAACACCACCATGTCAACACCACCTAGGCCTACACAACCAACACCACCAGCAAGCCCAACACCACCTAGCCAACTCCACCGAGCAAGCACCCCCTAGTCAACACCAAGATGTCCAAAACCACCTACCCAGCACCACCAAGCCAACACCCCAAAGACAACACCAGCTAGTCCAAAAGCAGCTCGCCAAACCCACCCAGCCAGCACCACCTAGCCATTACCACCCAGACAACACCACTTAGCCAACAAAACCAAGACCAACACCACCCAGCCAAAACCACCACCAACACCACCACCAAGCCCAACACCAGAAATCCAACACCACCAAGTTCAACACCACCTGACCCAAACCACCAAGCCAACACCACCAAAGCATAGCCACTAAGCCAACTACACCAAACCAACACCACCAAGCGCAACAACAGCAAGCCAACACCACCTAGACCAACACCACCCACACCACCAACACCACCATTCAGCCCAACACTATCGAGCCAACCCCACCAAGCCAACACCACCTATCCAACACCACCAAGCCAACACTACCTAGCCAACACCGCCTAGCCAACAACACCAAGCCCAACACCACCAGCAAGCCAACACCATCTAGCCAACACCACTAGACCAACACCACCAAGCCAACACCACCTAGCCAACACCACCTTGCGAACACCACCAAGCCAACACCACTAACACTCCGAACAAGACCAAAATCACCTAGCCAACACCACCAAGGCAACACCACCAAGGCAACAACACCAGGCCAACACCACCAAGGCAAACAACACCACCAAGCCCAACACCACCTAGACAAAACGACAAAGCTAACACCACCTCTTGCTACACCAAGGCCAATACCACCAGGACCACTACCAAAACCAACCCTATCTAACCCAACACCAGCAACCCCAACAACATCAATCCAACACCACCTACCCAACACCCCTACCCAACACTACCAAGACAACACCACCAAGCCAAAACACCTAGTCCAAAACCACCTAGCCAACACCAACAAGACCAGGACCACCTAGCCAATACCACCAAACCAACACCACTAAGCCAACACCACCAAACCCAACACCATCTTGCTGAAACCACCAACACCAGCAACAAACCCAACACTACCAATCCGACACCAACTAGACAACACCACCAGGCCAACACCACCAAGACATAACCACCAAGCCAACAGCACCAAGGGAACACCACCCAGCCAACACCACCAAGCCAAACACCACCAATCCAACACCACCAAGATCAACACCTTATAGCCAACACCACCCAGCCTACACCATCAAACCAACACCGCCTATCCAACACCACCAAGCCCAACACCACCAATCCCAACACCACCATGCCAACACCACACAGCCAACATTACCAAGGCAAAACCACCCAGCCATCACCACCAAGCCGAACACCACAACACTAAGTCAACACAACCTAGCCAACAACACCAAGCCCAGCACCACCAAGTCAACACTACCCAACCAGCACCACCAGGCCAACACCAGCAAGTAGACACAACCAAGCCAAAACAACCAAGCTGACACCACCAAGCCAACACACCTAGACCAAAACAACCAACACCACCAAGACAACACAACCTACGCAGCAGCACCACCAAGCCAACACCACCAAGTAGACACAACCAAGCCAAAACAACCAAGCTGACACCAACAAGCCAACACCACCTAGACCAAAACAACCAACACCACCAAGCCAACACCACCCAGCCAACACCACCAAGGCAACACCACCCAGCCAACACCACCAAGCCCAACACCACAGACACCAACACCAATTAGCCAATACCACCAAGCCAACACCACCAAACCCAACACCCCCAAGCCAACAGCACCAGGAAAGCACCACCAAGCCACCACCAACCCAACACCACCAAGCGCAACCTCACCAATCCTCAACACCTAGACCAACACCACCAACAACATCAACCAGCCCCTCCAAGCCAAAACCACCTAGCAAACACCACCAAGTCAACACCACCTAGCGCACACCACCAAGCACAACACCACACACCCCAAAACCACCTAGCGAAAACATAAATCGAACACCACCAAGTCAACACCACCAAGCCCAACACCACCAAGCCCAACATCACCAAGCCCAACACCACCAATCCAAAACCACCAAGCGCAACACCAGCAAGCCTACACCAGCAAGCCAACACCACCTAGCCAACACTACCTAGACCAACACAATCAATACCATCAGCCAGCCCAACACCATATAGCCAACACCACCAAGCAAACTCCACTAAGCTCAACACCACCTACCTAACACTACCTAGCCGCGACAACCTAGACAAATTCACTAGGCTAACACCACTACACCAGCACCACCTAGCCAACACCACCAAGCCAAAATCAGCTAGACCAACACCAGCTAGAACAACACCACCAACACTCCCAGCAAGCCCAACACCACCAAGCCAGCACCACCAAGGCAAGAAAACCAAGCTAACACAACCAAGCCAACACCGCCTAGCCAACACCACCTAGGAAAAACCACCTAGACCAACACCAGCTTGAACAACACCACCAACAATCTCAGCAAGCCCAACACCACCAAGCCAACACCACCAAGGTAACAACACAAAGCTAACACCACCAAGACAACAACACCAAGCGCAAAACCACCAAGCCCAACACAACCAAGCCCAACAAAAACAAGCCCAACACTACCAAGCCAACACCACATAGCCGACACCACCAAGCCAAACACCACCAAGCTAACAGCACATAGACCAACATCACCAACACCATCAGCAAGACCAATTTCACCCAGCAGATACCACCATGCCCAATACTACCAAGGCAACACCCCCAAACCCAACACCACCTAGCGAGCACCACAAATCGAGCACCACCAGACCAACACCACCAAGCCAAAACCATCAAACCATAACCACGAAGCCCAACACCATCTCTCCTATACAACAAGCAAACACCACCTAGTCCAACAAAACCTCGCCGAAATCACCCAGGCAACACCACCAACCCAACACCACCAACCGAACACTGCCTATCCAATACCACCAGTCAGCCCAACACCACCTAGCGCACCCCACCAAGCCAAAACCACCTAGCCAAAACCACCAAGCCAACACCGCCTAGCCAACACCACCAGCAAGCCCAAAACCATCTAGCCAACACCACCAAGCCAACACCACCTAGCAAACACCACCAAGCCCAACACCACCTACCTAACACTACCAAGCCGACACCACCTACCCGACACCACAAATTCAACACCACCAAGCAAACACCACCAAGCCCACACCTTCAAGCCAACACATATTAGCGATAACCACCAACCCCAACACCTGCAAGCCAACACCACCAACACCACCAGCGAGCCCAACACCACCTAGCCAACATCACCAAACGAACACCACCTGACGAACACCAACAAGATCAACACCATCAAGCCAAGATCACCAACAACCCCAGCACCACTAGGCCAACACCACATAGCCAACACCTGCAACCCAACACCACAAGAACCAACACCACTCAAACCCCCAGCAAGGCCAACACCACAAACCCTACACCACCAAGCCAACACCACAAGCCAACACCAGCTAGCCAACACAACAAATCCAACACCACCTAGGCAAAACCACCAAGCCAACACAACAAACACCACCTAGCCAACACCAATTATCAGACACCACCATGCGCAACACCACTAAGCCAACACCATACGGCCAACACCACCAAGGCAATACTTTCCCACCAACACCCCCTAGCCAACCCCACTAACCCAACGCCACCATTCCAACACCACGTAGACAACACCACCAGGCCAGCACCACATATATCAGCTTGCCCAACACCACCCAGCCAACACTACCAAGCGAAAACCACCATGCCAATACCACCTAACGGACAACTACATCCCCAAAACCACAAAGCCTACCTCAACCAAGGGGACAGCACAAAGCCAACACCACCAAGCCATACCACCTAGCCAACACCACCTAGCCAACACCACCTAGACCAACACCACCAACCCAACACCACCAAGCCAACTCCACCAGGCCAACACCACAACACCACCTAGCCTAACACCACCTAGGCAACACAACCAAGCCAACACCACAAAGCCAACACCACCTAGTCAACACCACCAAGGCCAACACCACCAAGCCCAACACCACAACACCAAGCCAACACCACCTAGCCACCACCACCATGCGTAACACCACCAAGCCAACACCACTAAGACAACACCACAAAGCCAACAGATCTAAAGCAACACCACCTAGCCAACACCACTAAGGCCAAAACCACCTACCCAAACCACCAAGACATCACCACCAAGCCCACAAAGCTAATACCACCTAGACCATAATCACCAACACCATCAGCAAGCCATACACCACCAAGGCAGCACCACGCAGGCAACACCACCAAGTCTAAAGCCACCTAGCAAACACAAGCTATCCAATAGACCAAGCCAACATCACATATCTTATACCAGCAAGCCAACACCACAAACACCACCTACCTCAACACCAACTACCCAAAACCACCAAGCCATCACCAACTCCTCGTAACCGCCAAGCCCAAAACCACCTATACCAACACCACCAAGCCAACACCAACAAGCCCTCACCACCTAGCCATCACCACCAAGCCCAACAGCACCAACACCACTAACACGACCAGCAAGCCCAACACCACCTAGCCAACACCACAAAGCCAATAGCACATATCAAACACCACCAAGCCCAAACCACCAAGCCAACACCACCAAGCCCGCCTCTGTAGCGTGATGGTTAGCATGTCCTCACGTTCAAGAGGTCGTGAGTTCGAATATCGCTTAGGGTAGGTTACACGGGTGAGGTTTACTTTCGAGTTTTTCCCTACCCTCAGAAGACGAATGTCGGGTAACTTAAAGCTCCATTGACCCCGCGCTCATTTCAGCATCATTTCACCCATTTCATTCATTCGTTCAATATGACACAATGTTGGAGGACATTAATTAAATAAATAAACAAACACAACCAAGGCAACCCCACCACGCCAACACCACTTAACCAACACCACCAAGCCAATACCAGCAGGCCAGCACCACCAGGCAACACTACCTAGCGAACACTACCTAGCCAACACCACCAAGCCAACACCACCAGGTCAACACTACCTAGCCAACACCACCAAGCCAACACTACCTAGCCAACACCACCAGGCCAAAACCAGCAAGCCAACACCACCAGGCCAACAACACCAAGCCAACACCACCAAGCCAACACCACCAGGCCCACACCACCAAGACAACACCACCAGGCCAACACCACACACCCAATATTATCAAGGCAATACCACCCACCATACACCACCAAGCCAAACACCACCCCACTAAGCCAAATCAACCAAGCCAAAACCTCCTAACCCAGCACCACCAAGCGAAAACCACCAGCCAACACCACCAACCCAACACCGCCTAGCAAATACCACCTAGCAAACACCACATATCGAACACTACCTAGCCAAAACCATCTATCCACACCACAAAGGCTACACAACCAAGCAAACACCACCTAGTCAACTCCAACAAGCAAACATCATCTACACCAACACCACCAAGCCAACACCACCCACTCCCAGCAAGCCCAACACCACCTAGCCCAAACCACCAATCCAAACCAACCAGGCCAACACCACCTAACCAACACTACCAAGCCCAGCACCACCTAGCCAACCCCACAAAGCCAACACCACATATCAGACACCACCTAGACATCATCATAAAGCCAAAAACACCTATCTAACAGTACGTAGCCAGCACCACACAGTGACGACCACCAAGCCAACACCACCAAGCCAAAACTACCAAGCCATAAACCAAGTCAAAACCACTTAGCCGACAACACCTAGCCAACGCCACCAAACCAACACCACCAGGCCAACCCTACCTAGCCAACACCACCAAACCAACACCACCAGACCAACACAAGCAAGCCAAAACCACCAGGCCAACAACACCGAGCCAACACCACCAAGCCAACCCCACCAGGCCAACACTGCCTAGCCAAAGCCACCAAACCAACACCACCAGGGCAACACTACCTAGCCAACACCACCCAACTAACACCACTAGGCCAACACTACCTAGCCAACATCACCAAGCCATCAGCACCACCCCAACACTACCCAGCCAACACCATCAACCCAACACCACCAGAACAACACCAGCAAGCCAACACCACCTTACCAACACCACCAGGCCAACACAACCAAGCCAACACCAGCAAGCCAACACCACCAAGCGAGCACCACCTAGACCAACACCACCAGCAAGCCCATCACCACCTATCCAATACCACAAAGCTAACACCACATATCAAACACCACCTACCCATCACCATCAGGCCAACACAACCTATCTAACACTACGTAGCCAACTCCACGCAGTGAACACCACCAAGCAAACACCACCAAGTCAACACCACCAAGCCAACACTACCAAGCCCAAACCACCTAGTCAACACCATCAATGCAACACCACCCAGACCAATACCACCAACACCACCAACAAGCGCAACACCACCTAGACAACACCACTTAGCCAACACCAGGCCAACACTACCTAACCAACACCGCCAAGTCAAAACCACCAGGCCAACACTACCTAGTCAACTCTACCTAGCCAACACCAACAGGCCAACACTACCTAGCTAAAACCACCAAGCCAACAGCACCAGGCCATCACTACCTAGCCAACGTCACCAAGTGAACACCACCAGGGCAACACCAGCAAGCCAACACCACATGCCAACAGCACCAAGCCAACACCACCAAGCCAACACGCCAGGCCAACACCACCAAGCCAACACCACCAAGCCAACACCACCAGGCAAATACTACCTAGCTTACACCACCAAGCAAGCACCACCACACCAACACCAGCAAGCCAACACCACCAAGCAAACACCACCATGCCGACACCAACAGGCCAACACCACCAAGCCAACACAACCAGGTCAACACTACCCAGCCAACGCCACCAAGCCAACACCATCAGGTCAACACTACCTAGCCAACACCACCAATTCAACACCACCAAGCCAACACCACCAAGCCAGCACCACCTACAACAACACCACTAGAGAGCCCAGCACCACCTAGCCAACACCACATATGAAACTTTTCCTAGCGATCACCATCAAGCCAACACCACCTATCTAACACTACGTAGCCAACACCACCAAGTGAACACTACGAAGCCAAAACCACCATCCAACACCATCAACCCAACACCGGTAAGCCAAGACAACGAAGCCAACACCACTAACCCAACACTACCAAGCCAACATAACCGAGCCAAAACCACGTAGCCGACAACACCTAGCCAACACCAACAAGGCAGCAGCACCTAGACAACACCACCCATACCAACACCACCAACACCAACAAGCCCAGCACTACCTAGCCAACACCACAAAGCCAACACCACATATGAAACACCAACCACACATCACCAACACCACCTATCTAACACTACGTAGCAAACACCATACAGTGAACACCACCAGGCTAACCCCACTAAGGCAACACCACCAAGCCAGCACCAACTAGACCAACACCGCCAGCAAGCGCATCACCACCTATCCCACACCACAAATCAAATACCACCTACCCATCACCATCAAACCAACACCACCTATCTAACACTACGTACCCAACACCACCCAGTGAACACCATCATGCCAAACCCACCAAGCCAACACAACTTAGCCATCACCACCACGCCAAACCTACCTAACCAACACCGCCAAGCCAAAACCACCAGGCCAACACTACCGAGTGCACACTACCTAGCCAGCACCACCGAGCCAACACCAAGAATCCAGCACTACCAGGCCAACACTACCTAGCCAACACTACCTAGCCAACACCAGCAAGCCGACACCACCAAGCCAACACCACCAGGCCAACACTACCTAGCCAACACCACCATGCCAACACCACCTAGCCAACACCACCAAGCCAACACTAGCAGTCCAACACCACCAAGCCAACACCATCAGGCCAACACCACCAAGCCAACACCACCAGGCCAACACTACCTAGCCAACACCACCAAACCAACTCCACCAAGCCAACACCAACAGGCCAACACCACCAAGCCAACACCACCAGGCCAAAACTACCTAGCCAACACCACAAAGCCGTCAGCACTAGGCCAACGCTATCTAGCCAACACCACCAGGCCAACTACAGCAAGCACACACCACCAGGCCAACACCAGCAAGCCAACTGCACCAAGCCAGCACCAACTAGACCAAAACCACCAGCAAGCCCATCACCACCTACCTAACACCACAAAGCCAACACCACAAATCAAACACAACCTACCCATCACCATCAAGCCAAAACCACCTATCTAACACTACGTAGCCAACACCACATAGTGAACACCACCAAGTCAACACCACCAAGCCAACACCACCAAGCCAACGCCACCAAGCCAACACTACCAAGCCACACCACCAAGCCAACAACACATAGCCGAATCCAGCAGCCCAACACCACCAACCCAACACTACCAAGCCAAAACCACCTAGCCAACATCACCAATGCAGCACCACGTAGACCAACATTAACACCACCAGCAAGACATGTACCACCTAGCCAACACCACATATCAAACACCACCTAGCCATCACCATCAAGCCAACACGACCTATCTAGCACTACGTAGCCAACACCACCCAGTGACCACCACCAAGCCAAACCCACCAAGGCAACACCACCAAGCCAACACCACCAAGCCAACACCACCAAGCCAACACTACCAAGCCACACCACCAAGCCAACAACACATAGCCGACACCAGCAGCCCAACACCACCAAGCCAACACTACCAAGCCAAAACCACCTAGCCAACATCACCAATGCAGCACCACGTAGACCAACATTAACACCACCAGCAAGACATGTACCACCTAGCCAACACCACATATCAAACACCACCTAGCCATCACCATCAAGCCAACACGACCTAACTAGCACTACGTAGCCAACACCACCAAGTGACCACCACCAAGCCAAACCCACCAAGCCAACACCACCTAGCCAACACCACTTAGCCAACACCTCCTCGCCAACACTACCTAGCGCACACTGCCTAGCCAGCACCACCGAGGGAACACCACCAGGCCAGCACTACCAGGCCAACAGTACCTAGCCAACACTACCTTGCCAAAACCACCATGCCAAAACCACCAAGCCAACACCACCAGGCCAACACTACCTAGCCAACACTACCATGCCAACACCATCAAGCTAACACCACCAGGCCAAACCCACAAGCCAACACCGCCAGGCCAACACCACCAAGCCAACACCACCAGGCATATACCACCAGGACAACACCACCAAGCCAACACCACCAGGCATATACCACCAGGACAACACCACCAAGCCAACACCAACAGGCCCACACCAGCAAGTCAACACCACCAGGCCAACACCCCCAAGCAATCACAACCTAGACCAACACCACCAGCAAGCGCAGGACCACCTAACCAACACCACTAAGACAACATCACATATCAAACACCACGTAGACATCACCATCAAGCCAACACAACCTGTCTAACATTACGTAGCCAACACCACCCAGTAACAACCACCAAGCCAACACCACAAAGCCAACACCACCAAGCCAACACCACCAAACCAACACTACCAACCCAACACCACCAATCCAACACCACCTAGCCGAAACACCTAGCCAACACCACCAAGCCAACACTACCAAGCCAACACCACCAATCAAACACCACTTAGCCGAAACACCTAGCCAACACCAGCAAGCCAACACTACCAACCCTACACCACCTAGCCAACACCAGCAAGCCCAGGACCACCTAGCCAGCACTACAAAGTCAACACCACAAAGCCAACACCACATATCAAACATCACCTACCCAACACCATCAAGCCAACAGAACCTAACACTACGTAGCCAAGAACACCCAATGAACACCACCAAGCCAACCCCAACAAACCAACACCACTTAGCCAACACCACCAGGCCAAGACAACCTAGCCAACACAACCTATTCAACACCACCGAGCCAACACAACCAGGCCAGCACTACCAGGCCAAATCTACCTAGCCAACACTACCTAGCCAACACCAATAAGCCAAAACCACCAGGCCAACACCACCTAGCCAACACCACCAAGCCAACACTACCAGTCCAAAACCACCAAGCCAACACCACCAAGCCAACACCATGAGGCCAACACCACCAAGCGAACACCACCAGGGCAACACTACCTAGCCAACACCACCAAGCAAGCACCACCAGGCAGCCACCACCAGGCACACACCACCAATTCTACACCACCAAGCCAACACCAACAGGACAACACCAACAAGCCAAAACCACCTAGCCAACATCACCAATGCAGCACCACGTAGACCAACATTAACACCACCAGCAAGACATGTACCACCTAGCCAACACCACATATCAAACACCACCTAGCCATCACCATCAAGCCAACACGACCTATCTAGCACTACGTAGCCAACACCACCCAGTGACCACCACCAAGCCAAACCCACCAAGGCAACACCACCAAGCCAACACCACCAAGCCAACACCACCAAGCCAACACTACCAAGCCACACCACCAAGCCAACAACACATAGCCGACACCAGCAGCCCAACACCACCAAGCCAACACTACCAAGCCAAAACCACCTAGCCAACATCACCAATGCAGCACCACGTAGACCAACATTAACACCACCAGCAAGACATGTACCACCTAGCCAACACCACATATCAAACACCACCTAGCCATCACCGTCAAGCCAACACGACCTAACTAGCACTACGTAGCCAACACCACCAAGTGACCACCACCAAGCCAAACCCACCAAGCCAACACCACCTAGCCAACACCACTTAGCCAACACCTCCTCGCCAACACTACCTAGCGCACACTGCCTAGCCAGCACCACCGAGGGAACACCACCAGGCCAGCACTACCAGGCCAACAGTACCTAGCCAACACTACCTTGCCAAAACCACCATGCTAAAACCACCAAGCCAACACCACCAGGCCAACACTACCTAGCCAACACTACCATGCCAACACCATCAAGCTAACACCACCAGGCCAAACCCACAAGCCAACACCGCCAGGCCAACACCACCAAGCCAACACCACCAGGCATATACCACCAGGACAACACCACCAAGCCAACACCACCAGGCATATACCACCAGGACAACACCACCAAGCCAACACCAACAGGCCCACACCAGCAAGTCAACACCACCAGGCCAACACCCCCAAGCAATCACAACCTAGACCAACACCACCAGCAAGCGCAGGACCACCTAACCAACACCACTAAGACAACATCACATATCTAACACCACGTAGACATCACCATCAAGCCAACACAACCTGTCTAACATTACGTAGCCAACACCACCCAGTAACAACCACCAAGCCTACACCACAAAGCCAACACCACCAAGCCAACACCACCAAACCAACACCACCAATCCAACACCACCTAGCCGAAACACCTAGCCAACACCACCAAGCCAACACTACCAAGCCAACACCACCAATCAAACACCACTTAGCCGAAACACATAGCCAACACCAGCAAGCCAACACTACCAACCCTACACCACCTAGCCAACACCAGCAAGCCCAGGACCACCTAGCCAGCACTACAAAGTCAACACCACAAAGCCAACACCACATATCAAACATCACCTACCCAACACCATCAAGCCAACAGAACCTAACACTACGTAGCCAAGAACACCCAATGAACACCACCAAGCCAACCCCAACAAACCAACACCACTTAGCCAACACCACCAGGCCAAGACAACCTAGCCAACACAACCTATTCAACACCACCGAGCCAACACAACCAGGCCAGCACTACCAGGCCAAATCTACCTAGCCAACACTACCTAGCCAACACCAATAAGCCAAAACCACCAGGCCAACACCACCTAGCCAACACCACCAAGCCAACACTACCAGTCCAAAACCACCAAGCCAACACCACCAAGCCAACACCATGAGGCCAACACCACCAAGCGAACACCACCAGGGCAACACTACCTAGCCAACACCACCAAGCAAGCACCACCAGGCAGCCACCACCAGGCACACACCACCAATTCTACACCACCAAGCCAACACCAACAGGACAACACCAACAAGCCAACACCACCAGGTCTACAATGCCTAGCCAACACCACCAAACCAACAGCACCAGGCCAACACTACCTAGCCAAAACCATCTAGCAACCGCCACCAAGCCAACATCACCGGGCCAACACTACCTACGCACCACCACCATTTTAACACCGCCAAGCCAACACCACCAAGCGAACACCACCAATCAAACACCACAAGGCCAACACGAACCAGACCAACACCACCAGCAAGCCCGGCACCACATAGCCAACACCACAAAGCCAACACCACAAATCAAACACCACCTAGCCATCATCATCAAGCCAACACCACCAATCTAACACTACGTAGCCAACACCACCCAGTGAACACCACCAAGCCAACACCTCCAAGCCTTCACCAGTAAGCCAACACCAGTAAGCCAACACCACCAAGCCAACACTAACAAGCCAACACCACCTAGTTGACAACACCTAGCCAACACCACCAAGCCAACACCACCAAGCCAACACTACCAAGCCAACACCACCTAGCCAAAACCACCAAGGCAGCACCAGCTAGACCAGCACCACCAACAAGCCCAGCACCATATAGCCAACAGCACAAAGCAAAGGCCACATATCGAACACCAACTAGCCATCACCATTAAGCCAACACCACCTATCTAACTCTACGTAGCCAACACCACCTAGTGAACACCACCAAGCAAACACCACCAGGCCAACACCACCCAGACAACACCACAAAACCAACACGAACAAGCCAACACCAACTGGCCAACACTACCTAGTCAACACCACCAAGCAAACACCATCAGGCCAACGAATGCAACAAGTTTCCTTCCACCCGGTATATGTGCACGTCATTACATAAAAAGATTTATCTCTAAGCTAGTACCTAGCCAAAACCGCCAAGCCAACACCACCAGACCAAGAGCACCTAGCCGACACTACCTAGCCAACACCACCCGAACCAACATCACCAGGCCAGCACTACCAAGCCAACACTACCTAGCCAAAACTACCTACCCAACACCACCAAGCCAACACCATCAGGCCAACACCACAAAGAAAACACCACCACGCCAGCACCACCAAACAAACACCACCAGCCCAACACCGGCAAGCCAAAACCTCCAAGCCAACACCACAAAACCAACACCCACACGCCAACACCACCAAGCCAACACCACCAGGCCAACATTACCTACCCAAAACCACCAACCCAAAAGCACCAGGCCAAAAATACTTAGCCAACACCATCAAGCCAACACCACCAGGCCCACACCAGCAAGCCAACACAACCAAGCCAACACCATCAGGCTAACACCACCAAGCCAACACCAAGTCAACACCAGCAAACCAACACCACCTCGCCAACACCACCAAGCCAACACCACCAAGCCAACATCACCAAGCCAACACCATCGTGCCAACACCACCAGGCCAACACTACCTAGTCAACGCCACCAAACCAGCACCACCAGGCCAACACTACCTAGCCAACACTACCAAGCCAAGATCAACAGGCCAACACTACCTAGCCAATACCACCAAGCCATCAGCACCAAGCCAAGCACCACCTAGCACAACACCACCAGCAAGCCCATCACCACCTATCCAACACCACAAAGCCAACACCACCTATCTAACACTACGTAGCCAAAACCACCCAGTGAACACTATCAAGCCAACACCACCTAGCAACACCACCAATGCAGCACCACCTAGACCTACACCACAAACGTCACCAGGAGGCCCAGCACCACCTAGCCAACACCACCAGGCAAACACTACCTAGCCAAAACCACCAAGCATACACCACCAGGCCAACACCACCAAGCCAACGCCAACAGGCCAACACCACCAACACCAGGCCAACACTACATAGCCCACATCACAAAGCCAACAGCACCAGGCCAACACAACCTAGCCAACGCCACCAAGCTACCACCACCAAGCCAACACCACCAAGCCAACACCTCCAGGCCAACACCACCAAGACAACACCACCAAGCCAACACCACCAAGCCAACACCACCAGGACAATACCACCAAGTCAACACCACCAGGCCAACACCACCAGGCCAACACCACCAGGCCAACACCACCAAGCCAACACCAGAGGGCAAGCACTACCTAGCCGACACCACCAAGCAAACACCACCAGGCCAACAGCAGCAAGGCAGCACCACCAAGCCAACACCACCAAGCCAACAACACCAAGCCAACCCCACCAAGCCATCACCACCAGCCCAACACTACCTAGCCAACACCACCAAGCCAACAGCACCAGGCCAGCACTAACTAGCCAAAACCACCAAGCCAAAACCACCATGCCAACACTAGCAAGCCAACACCACCAACACATCACCACCTAGACCAATACCACCAGTAGGCCCAGCACCACCTAGCCAACACCACTAAGAGAACCCCACATATCAAACACCACCTAGCCATCACCATCAAGCCAACACCACCAAGCCAACACTACCAAGCCGATACCACCAAGCCGAAACTTAGCTGCCAACACCACTTAGCCGACAACACCTAGAAAACACCACCAAGCTAACACTACCAACCAAACACTACTTATCCAACACCACCAAGGCAGCACCACCTATGACAACACCACCAGCACCACCAGTCAGCCCAGCACCACCTATCCAACACTACAAAGTCAACACCACAAAGCCAACACAACATATCAAACACTACCTAGACATCACCATCAGGCCAAAACCACCTATCTAACACTACGTACCCACCAGCACCCAGTGAACACCACCAAGCCAACACCACCAAGCCAACACCACCAAGCCAACACCACCAAGCCAACACCACCAGGCCAACACTACCTAGCCAACACCGCCAAGCCAACACCGAAAGGCCAACACTACCTAGCCACCACCTCCGAGCCAACACCACCAGCAAGCCCAGCATCACCTGGCCAACACCACAGCGGACAACATCACATATCAAACACCACCTAGCCATCACCATTAAGCCAACACCACCTATCTAACTCTACGTAGCCAACACCACCTAGTGAACACCACCAAGCAAACACCACCAGGCCAACACCACCCAGACAACACCACAAAACCAACACGAACAAGCCAACACCAACTGGCCAACACTACCTAGTCAACACCACCAAGCAAACACCACCAGGCCAACACCAGCAAGCCAACAGCATCATGCCAACACCACCAAGCAGACACCACCAAGCCTACACCACCAAGCCAACACCACGAGGCCAACACCACCAAGTCATCACCGCCAGAACCAACAAGACCAGAGGCTCCAGCACCACCTGGCCAACACTACATGTCAAACACCAATAAGCAATCACCATCAAGCCAACACCACCTCTCTAACACTACGTAGTCAACACCACAAAGTGAAACCCACCAAGCCAGCACCACCAAGCGAAAACTACCAAGCCAACACCACCAAGCCACCACCACTTAGCCGAAACAACCAGGCCAACACTATCTAGCCATCACCGCCAAGCCAACACCACCAGGACAACACCACCAGGCCAACACCACCTAGCCAATACCACCGAGCCAACACCACCAGGTCACAACTACCAGGCCAAAACTACCTAGCCAACACTACCTACCCAACACCACCAAGCCAACACCACCAGGCCAATACAACCAAGCGCACACCACCAAGCCAAAACCACCAGGCCAACACCACCAGGCAAACACTACCTAGCCAAAACCACCAAGCATACACCACCAGGCCAACACCACCATGCCAACGCCAACAGGCCAACACCACCAACACCAGGCCAACACTACCTAGCCAACGCCACCAAGCTATCACCACCAAGCCAACACCACCAAGCCAACACCACCAGTCCAACACCACCAAGACAACACCACCAAGCCAACACCACCAGGCCAATACCACCAAGTCAACACCACCAGGCCAACCCCACCAGGCCAGCACCACCAGGCCAACACCACCAGGCCAACACCACCAAGCCAACACCAGAGGGCAAGCACTGCCTAGCCGACACCACCAAGCAAACACCACCAGGACAAAAGCAGCAAGCCAGCACCACTAAGCCAACACCACCAAGCCAACAACACCAAGCCAACCCCACCAAGCCATCACCACCAGCCCAACACTTCCTAGCCAATACCACCAAGCCAACAGCACCAGGCCAGCACTAACTGGCCAAAACCACCAAGCCAACACCACCATGCCAACACTAGCAAGCCAACACCACCAAAACACCACCACCTAGACCAACACCACCAGTAGGCGCGGCACCACCTAGCCAACACCACTAAGACAACACCACATATCAAACACCACCTAGCCATCACCATCAAGCCAACACCACCTATCTAACACTACGTAGCCAACACCACCCAGTGAACACCACTAAGCCATCACCACCAAGCCAACACCACCAAGCCAACACCACCAAGCCAACACCACCAAGCCAACACTACCAAGCCGATACCACCAAGCCAACACTTAGCTGCCAACACCACTTAGCTGACAACACCTAGACAACACCACCAAGCTAACACTACCAACCAAACACTACTTAACGAACACCACCAAGGCAGTACCACCTATGACAACACCACCAGCACCACCAGTAAGCCCAGCACCACCTATCCAACACTACAAAGTCAACACCACAAAGCCTACACAACATATCAAACACTACCTAGCCATCACCATCAGGCCTGCACCACCTATCTAACACTACGTACCCACCAGCACCCAGTGAACACCACCAAGCCAACACCACCAAGCCAACACCTCCAAGCCAACACCAGTAAGCCAACATCACCTAGCCAACACCACCAATCAAGCACCACCTAGACGACACCACCAATACCACCAGGAAGCACAGCACCACCCAGACAACACCACAAAGCCAACACCACCGGGCCAACACTACCTAGCCAACACCGCCAAGCCAACACCGAAAGGCCAACACTACCTAGCCAACACTACCTAGCCAACGCCACCAAGCCAGCAGCACCAAGCTAGCACTACCTAGCCAACACTACCTAGCCACCACCACAGAGCCAACACCACCAGCAAGCCCAGCATCACCTGGCCAACACCACAGCGGCCAACACCACATATCAAACACCATCTAGCCATCACCATTAAGGCAACACCACCTAACACTACGTTACCAACACCACCTAGTGAACACCACCAAGCGCAAACAACCAAGACAACACCTCCAAGCTAACACCACTAACCCAAAACTACCAAGCAAACACCACCGAACATAAACCACTTGGCCAACACCACCTAGCTAACACCACCAAGCCAACACTACCAAGGCAGCACCACCAAGGCAGCACCACCTAGACCAATACCACCAACAACACCAGCACGCACAGCACCACCTAGTCAACACCACAAAGCAAGCACCACATATCAAACACCAACTAGCCATCACCATCAATCCAACACCACCTATCTAACACTACGTAGCCAACACCACCCAGTGAACACAACCAAGCCAACCCCACCAAGGCAACACCACCTAGCCAACACCACTTAGCCAACACCACCAGGCCAGCACTACCTAACCAACACTACCTTGCCAACACCTCCAAACCAACACCATCAGGCCAGCACTACCAGGCCAACACTACCTAGCCAACACTACCTAGCCAACACTACCTAGCCAACACCACCGACCCAGCACCACCAGGCCAGCACTACCAGGCCAACACTACCTAGCCAAAACTACCTAGCCAACACCTCCAAACCAACACCATCAGGCCAACACCACCAAGGCAACACCACCAGGCCAACTCCAACAAGCAAACACCACCAGACCAACACCAGCAAGCCAGCACCTCCAAGCCAACACCACCAAGCCAACACCAACAGGCCAACACCACCAGGCCAACACAACCTAGCCAACACCACCAAGCCAACAGCACCAGCCAACATTGCCTAGCCAACACCACCAGGCGTGCACCGGCAAATCAACACCACCAAGCCAACACGACCAGGCCAACACCACCAGGACAGCAGCAGCAAGCCAACACCACCAAGCCAACACCACCACGCCAACATCACCATGCCAACACCACCAAGCCATCAGCACCAAGCCAACACTACCTAGCCAACACCACCAAGCCATCACCACGAGACCAACACCAGCAAGTCAACATCACAGAACCAACACCACCAAGCCAACACCACCAAGGTAGCACCACCTAGACCAACACCACCATCAACGTCAGGTAGCCCACCACCAACTAGCCAACACCACATATCAAACACCAATTAGCCATCACCATCAAGCAAACACCAACAATCTAACACTACGTAGCCAACACCACCCAGTGAACACCACCAAGCAAACCACACCAAGGCAACACCACCAAGCCAACACCACCTAGCCAAAACCACTTATCCAACACCACCAGGACAACACTACCTAGCCAACACCGCCAAGCCAACACCACCAGGCCAACACTACCTAGCCAACACAACATAGCCAGCACCACCGAGCCAACACCACCAGGCCAACACTACCTAGCCAACACCACAAAGCCAACTGCAGCAGGCCAACGCTACCTAGCCAACACCACCATGCCAACACCACCAGGCAAACAACAGCACGCCAACACCAGCACTCCAACACCACCAAGCCACAACCACCAAGCCAACATCATTAAGCCAACACCACCAGGCCAACACTACCTAACCAACACCACCAGACAGACACCACCAGGCAAACACTACTTAGCCAACACCACCAAGCAAACACTACCAGGCCTACACCACGTAGCCAACACCACCAAGGCAGCACCACTTAGAACAACACCACCAGCAAACCCAGCACCACCTAGCCAACATGACAAAGCCAACACCACATATCAAACACCACCTAGCCATCACCATCAAGCCAACACCACCTATATAACACTACGTAGCCAACACCACCCAGTGAACACCACCAACCCAAAACCACCAAGCCAATACCAGTGAGCCAACACCACCAAGCCAACACCACTAAGCCAACACTACCAAGTCAACACCACCGAGCCAAACAACTTAGCCGACACCACCTAGCCAACACCACCAAGCCAACACTACCGAGCCAACACCACCTAGCCAACACCACCAAGGTAGCACCACCTAGACAAACACCATCAACAACACCAGCAAGCCCAGCACCACCTGGCCAACACCACAAAGCCAACACCACCAAGCCAGCACCACCAAGACAAACACCACCAGCAAGCCCATACCACCTAGCCAAAACCACAAAGTCAACATCACATATCAAACACCACCTACCTATCACCATCAAGCCAACACCACCCGGTGAATACCACCAAGCCAACACCACCAAGTCAACATCAGCAGGCCAGCACCTCCAAGCCAACACCAGTAAGCCAACACCACCAAGCCAAAACCACCAAGTCAACACCTCCAAGTCAACACCAGTAAGCCAACACCAAAGAGGCAACTTAACTAAGCCAACACTACCAAGTCAACACCACACAGCCAACATAACTTAGCCGACACCACCTAGCTAACACTAGCAAGCAAACACTATCAGGCCTACACCACGTAGCCAACACCACCAAGGCACCACCACTTAGACCAACACCACCTACACCACCAGCAAACCCAGCACCACCTAGCCAACATGACAAAGCCAACACCACATATCAAACACCACCCAGCCATCACCATCAAGCCAACACCACCAATCTAACACTACGTAGCCAACACCACCCAGTGAATACAACCAACCCAACCCCACAAGGCCAACACCACAAAACTAACACCACCTAGCCAACACTACTTGGCCAACACCACCAGTCCAACAGTACTTAGCCAACACCGCCAAGCCAACACCACCAAGCTAGATTACCAGGACAACACTACCTAGACAATCCCACCAAGCCATCTCCACCAGGCCAAAACATCCTAGCCAACACCACCAATTCAACACCACCAAGCCAACACCACCAAGCAAACACCATCAAGCCAACACCACCTAGCCAGCACCACAAAGCCAACACCACATATCAAACACCACTTAGCCATCACCATCAAGCGAACACCACCTAGCCAACACCACCTAGCCAACACCACAAAGCCAACACCACTTAGCCATCACCACAAAGCCAGCACCACTTAGCCATCACCACAAATCCAGCACCACCTAGCCAACACCACAAAGCCAACACCACATATCAAACACCACCAAGCCAACACCACCAAGCCAGCACCACCTAACCAACACCACAAAGCCAACACCACATATCAAACACCACTTAGCCGTCACCATCAAGCCAACACCACCTATCTAACACTACGTAGCAAACACCACCCAGTGAACACCACCAAGCCAAAACCATCAAGCCAACACCAAGGAGCCAACACCACCAAGCCAACACCACTAAGCCAACACTACCAAGTCAACACCACCGAGCCAAAACCACTTAGCCGACACCACCTAGCCAACACCACCAAGCAAACACTACCGAGCCAACACCACCTAGCCAACACCACCAAGGCAGCACCACCTAGACCAACACCATCAACAACACCAGAAGCCCAGAACCACCTAGCCAACACCACAAAGCCAACACCACATATCAAACACCAAGTAGCCATCACCATCAAGCCAACACCACCTATCTAACACTACGTAGCCAACACCACCCAGTAAACACCACCAAGCCAACCCCATCAAGCCAACCCCATCAAGCCAACACCACCTAGCCAACACCACTTAGCCAACACCACTTAGCCAGCACCACCTAGTGCAACACCACCAGTAAGCCCAGCACCACCTAGCCAACACCACAAAGCCAACACCACATATCAAACACTACCAAGCCAACACCACCAAGCCAGCACCACCTAGCCAACACCACAAAGCCAACACCACATATGAAACACCACTTAGCCATCACCATCAAGCCAACACCACCTATCTAACACTACGTAGCCAACACCACCCAGTGAACACCACCAAGCCAAAACCACCAAGCCAACACCAGTGAGCCAACACCACCAAGCCAACAACACAAAGCCAACACTACCAAGTCAACAACACCGAGCCAAAACCACTTAGGCGACACAACCTAACCAACACCACCAAGCCAACACTACCGAGCCAACACCACCTAGCCAACACCACCAAGGCAGCACCACCTAGACCAACACCATCAACAACACCAGCAAGCCCAGCACCACCTAGTCAACACCACAAAGCCAACACCACAAAGCAAACACCACAAAGCCAAAACCACATATCAAACACCAATTTGCCATCACCATCAAGCCAACACTACCTATATAACACTACGTAGCCAACTCCACCCAGTGAACACCACCAAGCCAAAACCACCAAGCCAACACCAATGAGCCAACACCACCAAGCCAACACCACTAAGCCAACACTACCAAGTCAACACCACCGAGCCAAAACCACTTAGCCGACACCACCTAGCCAACACCACCAAGCAAACACTACCGAGCCAACACCACCAAGGCAGCACCACCTAGACCAACATCATCAACAACACCAGCAAGCCCAGCACCGCCTAGCCAACACCACAAAGCCAACACCACAAAGCCAACTACACATATCAAACACCAAGTAGCCATCACCATCAAGCCAACACCACCTATATAACACTACGTAGCCAACACCACCCAGTGAACACCACCAAGCCAAAACCACCAAGCCAACACCAATGAGCCAACACCACCAAGCCAACACCACTAAGCCAACACTACCAAGTCAACACCACCGAGCCAAAACCACTTAGCCGACACCACCTAGCCAACACCACCAAGCCAACACTACCGAGCCAACACCACCTAGCCAACACCACCAAGGCCGCACCACCTAGACCAACACCATCAACAACACCAGCAAGCCAGAACCACCTAGCCAACACCACAAAGCCAACACCACAAAGCCAACACCACATATCAAACACGAAGTAGCCATCACCATCAAGCCAACACCACCTATCTAACACTACGTAGCCAACACCACCCAGTAACCACCACCAAGCCAACCCCATCAAGCCAACACCACCAGGCCAACACCACTTAGCCAACACCACTTAGCCAGCACCACCTAGTCCAACACCACCAGGAAGCCCAGCACCACCTAGCCAACACCACAAAGCCAGCACCACACATCAAATACTACCTAGCCACCACCATCAAGCCAACACCACCTAACTAACACTACGTAGGCATCACCACCCAGTGAACACCACCAAGCCAACACCACCATGCCAATTCAACCAAGCCAACACCTCCAAGCCAACACGAGTAAGCCAACACCACCAAGCCAACACCAGTAAGCCAACACCACCAAGCCAACACCAGTAAGCCAACACCACCTAGCCAACACCACAAAGCCAACACCACTTAGCCATCACCACCAAGCCAGCACCACCTAGCTAACACCACAAAGCCAACACCACATATCAAAAACCACCAAGCCAACACCACCAAGCCAGCACCACCTAGCAAACACCACAAAGCCAACACCATATATGAAACACCACTTAGCCATGACCATCAAGCCAACACCACCTATCTAACACTACGTAGCCAACACCACCCAGTGAACACCACCAAGCCAAAACCACCAAGCGAACACCAGTGAGCCAACACCACCAAGCCAACACCACTAAGCCAACACTACCAAGTCAACACCACCGAGCCAAAACCACTTAGACGACACAACCTAGCCAACACCACCAAGCCAACACTACCGAGCCAACACCACCCAGCCAACACCACCAAGGCAGCACCACCTAGACCAACACCATCAACAACACCAGCAAGCCCAGCACCACCTAGCCAACACCACAAAGCCAACACCACAAAGCCAACAGCACAAAGCCAACACCACATATCAAACACCAAGTAGCCATCACCATCACGCCAACACCACCTATATAACACTATGTGGCCAACACCACCCAGTGAACACCACCAAGCGAAAACCACCAAGCCAACACCAGTGAGCCAACACCACCAAGCCAACACCACTAAGCCAACACTACCAAGTCAACACCACCGAGCCAAAACCACTTACCCGACAGCACCTAGCCAACACCACCAAGCCAACACTACCGAGCCAACACCACCTAGCCAACACCACCAAGGCAGCACCACCTAGAGCAACACCATCAACAACACCAGCAAGCCCAGCACCACCTAGCCAACACCACAAAGCCAACACCACAAAGCCAACAGCACAAAGCCAACACCACATATCAAACACCAAGTAGCCATCACCATCAAGCCAACACCACCTATATAACACTACGTGGCCAACACCACCCAGTGAACACCACCAAGCGAAAACCACCAAGCCAACACCAGTGAGCCAACACCACCAAGCCAACACCACTAAGCCAACACTACCAAGTCAACACCACCGAGCCAAAGCCACTTACCCGACAGCACCTAGCCAACACCACCAAGCCAACACTACCGAGCCAACACCACCTAGCCAACACCACCAAGGCAGCACCACCTAGACCAACACCATCAACAACACCAGCAAGCCCAGCACCACCTAGCCAACACCACAAAGCCAACAACACAAAGCCAACACCACAAAGCCAACACCACATATCAAACACCAAGTAGCCATAACCATCAAGCCAACACCACCTATCTAACACTACGTAGCCAACACCACCCAGTGAACACCACCAAGCCAACCCCATCAAGCCAACCCCATCAAGCCAACACCACCAAGCCAACACCACCTAGCCAAAACCACCTAGCCAACACCACTAAGCCAACACCACTTAGCCAGCATTACCTAGTCCAACACCACCAGGAAGCCCAGCACCACCTAGCGAACACTACAAAGCCAACACCACATATCAAATACTACCTAGCCATCACCATCAAGCCAACACCACCTATCTAACACTACGTAGGCAACACCACCAAGTGAATACAACCAACCCAACCCCACAAGGCCAACACCACAAAACTAACACCACCTAGCCAACACTACTTGGCCAACACCACCAGTCCAACAGTACTTAGCCAACACCGCCAAGCCAACACCACCAAGCTAGATTACCAGGACAACACTACCTAGCCAATCCCACCAAGCCATCTCCACCAGGCCAAAACATCCTAGCCAACACCACCAATTCAACACCACCAAGCCAACACCACCAAGCAAACACCACCACGCCAGCACCACCTAGCCAACACCACAAAGCCAACACCACATATCAAACACCACTTAGCAATCACCATCAAGCCAACACCACCTAGCCAGCACCACAAAGCCAACACCACATATCAAACACCACTTAGCCATCACCATCAAGCCAACACCACCCAGTGAACACCACCAACCCAAAACCACCAAGCCAATACCAGTGAGCCAACACCACCAAGCCAACACCACTAAGCCAACACTACCAAGTCAACACCACCGAGCCAAACCACTTAGCCGACACCACCTAGCCAACACCACCAAGCCAACACTACCGAGCCAACACCACCTAGCCAACACCACCAAGGTAGCACCACCTAGACAAACACCATCAACAACACCAGCAAGCCCAGCACCACCTGGCCAACACCACAATGCCAACACCACCAAGCCAGCACCACCAAGACAAACACCACCAGCAAGCCCATCACCACCTAGCCAAAACCACAAAGTCAACATCACATATCAAACACCACCTATCTATCACCATCAAGCCAACACCACCCGGTGAACACCACCAAGCCAACACCTCCAAGTCAACATCAACAGGCCAGCACCTCCAAGCCAACACCAGTAAGCCAACACCACCAAGCCAAAACCACCAAGTCAACACCTCCAAGCAAACACCAGTAAGCCAACACCAAAGAGGCAACTTAACTAAGCCAACACTACCAAGTCAACACCACACAGCCAACATAACTTAGCCGACACCACCTAGCTAACACTAGCAAGCAAACACTACCAGGCCTACACCACGTAGCCAACACCACCAAGGCAGCACCACTTAGACCAACACCACCGACACCACCAGCAAACCCAGCACCACCTAGCCAACATGACAAAGCCAACACCACATATCAAACACCACCCAGCCATCACCATCAAGCCAACACCACCAATCTAACACTACGTAACCAACACCACCCAGTGAATACAACCAACCCAACCCCACAAGGCCAACACCACAAAACTAACACCACCTAGCCAAAACTACTTGGCCAACACCACCAGTCCAACAGTACTTAGCCAACACCGCCAAGCCAACACCACCAAGCTAGATTACCAGGACAACACTACCTAGCCAATCCCACCAAGCCATCTCCACCAGGCCAAAACATCCTAGCCAACACCACCAATTCAACACCACCAAGCCAACACCACCAAGCAAACACCACCACGCCAGCACCACCTAGCCAACACCACAAAGCCAACACCACATATCAAACACCACTTAGCAATCACCATCAAGCCAACACCACCTAGCCAGCACCACAAAGCCAACACCACATATCAAACACCACTTAGCCATCACCATCAAGCCAACACCACCTAGCCAACACCACCTAGCCAACACCACAAAGCCAACACCACTTAGCCATCACCACAAAGCCAGCACCACTTAGTCATCACCACAAATCCAGCACCACCTAGCCAACACCACAAAGCCAACACCACATATCAAACACCACCAAGCCAACACCACCAAGCCAGCACCACCTAACCAACACCACAAAGCCAACACCACATATCAAACACCACTTAGCCATCACCATCAAGCCAACACCACCTATCTAACACTACGTAGCAAACACCACCCAGTGAACACCACCAAGCCAAAACCATCAAGCCAACACCAAGGAGCCAACACCACCAAGCCAACACCACTAAGCCAACACTACCAAGTCAACACCACCGAGCCAAAACCACTTAGCCGACACCACCTAGCCAACACCACCAAGCAAACACTACCGAGCCAACACCACCTAGCCAACACCACCAAGGCAGCACCACCTAGACCAACACCATCAACAACACCAGCAAACCCAGCACCGCCTAGCCAACACCACAAAGCCAACACCACAAAGCGAACACCACAAAGCCAACTACACATATCAAACACCAAGTAGCCATCACCATCAAGCCAACACCACCTATATAACACTACGTAGCCAACACCACCCAGTGAAAACCACCAAGCCAAGACCACAAAGCCAACACCAGAGAGCCAACACCACCAAGCCAACACCACTAAGCCAACACTACCAAGTCAACACCACCGAGCCAAAACCACTTAGCCGACACCACCTAGCCAACACCACCAAGCCAACACTACCGAGCCAACACCACCTAGCCAACACCACCAAGGCCGCACCACCTAGACCAACACCATCAACAACACCAGCAAGCCCAGAACCACCTAGCCAACACCACAAAGCCAACACCACATATCAAACACCAAGTAGCCATCACCATCAAGCCAACACCACCTATCTAACACTACGTAGCCAACACCACTCAGTAAACACCACCAAGCCAACCCCATCAAGCCAACCCCATCAAGCCAACACCACCTAGCCAACACCACTTAGCCAACACCACTTAGCCAGCACCACCTAGTGCAACACCACCAGTAAGCCCAGCACCACCTAGCCAACACCACAAAGCCAACACCACACATCAAATACTACCTAGCCATCACCATCAAGCCAACACCACCTAACTAACACTACGTAGGCAACACCACCCAGTGAACACCAGCAAGCCAACACCACCATGCCAAATCCACCAAGCCAACACCTCCAAGCCAACACCAGTAAGCCAACACCACCAAGCCAACACCAGTAAGCCAAGACCACCTAGCCAACACCACAAAGCCAACACCACTTAGCCATCACCACCAAGCCAGCACCACCTAGCCAACACCACAAACCCAACACCACATATCAAACACCACCAAGCCAACACCACCAAGCCAGCACCACCTAGCCAACACCACAAAGCCAACACCACATATCAAACACTACCAAGCCAACACCACAAAGCCAACACCACATATGAAACACCACTTAGCCATCACCATCAAGCCAACACCACCTATCTAACACTACGTAGCCAACACTACCCAGTGAACACCACCAAGCCAAAACCACCAAGCCAACACCAGTGAGCCAACACCACCAAGCCAACAACACAAAGCCAACACTACCAAGTCAACAACACCGAGCCAAAACCACTTAGGCGACACAACCTAACCAACACCACCAAGCCAACACTACCAAGCCAACACCACCTAGCCAACACCACCAAGGCAGCACCACCTAGACCAATACCATCAACAACACTAGCAAGCCCAGCACCACCTAGTCAACACCACAAAGCCAACACCACAAAGCAAACACCACAAAGCCAAAACCACATATCAAACACCAAGTTGCCATCACCATCAAGCCAACACTACCTATATAACACTACGTAGCCAACTCCACCCAGTGAACACCACCAAGCCAAAACCATCAAGCCAACACCAAGGAGCCAACACCACCAAGCCAACACCACTAAGCCAACACTACCAAGTCAACACCACCAAGCCAAAACCACTTAGCCGACACCACCTAGCCAACACCACCAAGCAAACACTACCGAGCCAAAACCACCAAGGCAGCACCACCTAGACCAACACCATCAGCAACACCAGCAAGCCCAGCACCGCCTAGCCAACACCACAAAGCCAACACCACAAAGCCAAGACCACAAAGCCAACTACACATATCAAACACCAAGTAGCCATCACCATCAAGCCAACACCACCTATATAACACCACGTAGCCAACACCACCCAGTGAACACCACCAAGCCAAAACCACCAAGCCAACACCAATGAGCCAACACCACCAAGCCAACACCACTAAGCCAACACTACCAAGTCAACACCACCGAGCCAAAACCACTTAGCCGACACCACCTAGCCAACACCACCAAGCCAACACTACCGAGCCAACACCACCTAGCCAACACCACCAAGGCCGCACCACCTAGACCAACACCATCAACAACACCAGCAAGCCAGAACCACCTAGCCAACACCACAAAGCCAACACCACAAAGCCAACACCACATATCAAACACCAAGTAGCCATCGCCACCAAGCCAACACCACCTATCTAACACTACGTAGCCAACACCACCCAGTAACCACCACCAAGCCAACCCCATCAAGCCAACACCACCCGGCCAACACCACTTAGCCAACACCACTTAGCCAGCACCACCTAGTCCAACACCACCAGGAAGCCCAGCACCACCTAGCCAACACCACAAAGCCAGCACCACACATCAAATACTACCTAGCCACCACCATCAAGCCAACACCACCTAACTAACACTACGTAGGCAACACCACCCAGTGAACACCACCAAGCCAACACCACCATGCCAATTCCACCAAGCCAACACCTCCAAGCCAACACGAGTAAGCCAACACCACCAAGCCAACACCAGTAAGCCAACACCACCAAGCCAACACCAGTAAGCCAACACCACCTAGCCAACACCACAAAGCCAACACCACTTAGCCATCACCACCAAGCCAGCACTACCTAGCCAACACCACAAAGCCAACACCACATATCAAAAACCACCAAGCCAACACCACCAAGCCAGCACCACCTAGCAAACACCACAAAGCCAACACCACATATGAAACACCACTTAGCCATGACCATCAAGCCAACACCACCTATCTAACACTACGTAGCCAACACCACCCAGTGAACACCACCAAGCCAAAACCACCAAGCGAACACCAGTGAGCCAACACCACCAGGCCAACACCACTAAGCCAACACTACCAAGTCAACACTACCGAGCCAAAACCACCTAGACGACACAACCTAGCCAACACCACCAAGCCAACACTACCGAGCCAACACCACCCAGCCAACACCACCAAGGCAGCACCACCTAGACCAACACCATCAACAACACCAGCAAGCCCAGCACCACCTAGCCAACACCACAAAGCCAAAACACAAAGCCAACAGCACAAAGCCAACACCACATATCAAACACCAAGTAGCCATCACCATCACGCCAACACCACCTATATAACACTACGTGGCCAACACCACCCAGTGAACACCACCAAGCGAAAACCACCAAGCCAACACCAGTGAGCCAACACCACCAAGCCAACACCACTAAGCCAACACTACCAAGTCAACACCACCGAGCCAATACCACTTACCCGACAGCACCTAGCCAACACCACCAAGCCAACACTACCGAGCCAACACCACCTAGCCAACACCACCAAGGCAGCACCACCTAGAGCAACACCATCAACAACACCAGCAAGCCCAGCACCACCTAGCCAACACCACAAAGCCAACACCACAAAGCCAACAGCACAAAGCCAACACCACATATCAAACACCAAGTAGCCATCACCATCAAGCCAACACCACCTATATAACTGTACGTGGCCAACATCACCCAGTGAACACCACCAAGCCAACACCTCCAAGCCTTCACCAGTAAGCCAACACCACCAAGCCAACACCACTAAGCCAACACTACCAAGTCAACACCACCGAGCCAAAACCACTTACCCGACAGCACCTAGCCAACACCACCAAGCCAACACTACCGAGCCAACACCACCTAGCCAACACCACCAAGGCAGCACCACCTAGACCAACACCATCAACAACACCAGCAAGCCCAGCACCACCTAGCCAACACCACAAAGCCAACAACACAAAGCCAACACCACAAAGCCAACACCACATATCAAACACCAAGTAGCCATAACCATCAAGCCAACACCACCTATCTAACACTACGTAGCCAACACCACCCAGTGAACACCACCAAGCCAACCCCATCAAGCCAACCCCATCAAGCCAACACCACCAAGCCAACACCACCTAGCCAAAACCACCTAGCCAACACCACTTAGCCAACACCACTTAGCCAGCATCACCTAGTCCAACACCACCAGGAAGCCCAGCACCACCTAGCGAACACTACAAAGCCAACACCACATATCAAATACTACCTAGCCATCACCATCAAGCCAACACCACCTATCTAACACTACGTAGGCAACACCACCAAGTGAACACCACCAAGCCAACACCACCATGCCAACTCCACCAAGCCAACACTTCCAAGCCAACACCAGTGTGCCAACACCACCAAGCCAACACCACCAGGCCAATACCACCAAGCCAACACCACCAGGCCAATACCACCAGGCCAATACCACCAGGCCAACACCACCAAGCAAACACCACCAGGCCAACAGCAGCAGGCCAGCACCACCAAGCCAACACCACCAAGCCAACAACACCAAGCCAACCCCATCAAGCCAACACCACCAGGCCAACACTACCTAGCCAACACCACCAAGCCAACAGCACCAGGCCAACACCAGCAAGCCAGCACCACCAAACCAACACCACTAAGCCAACACCAGCAAGCCAAAACCACCAAGCCAGCACCACCAAGACAAACACCACCAGCAAGCCCATCACCACCTAGCCAACACCACAAAGTTAACATCACATATGAAACACCACCTATCTTTCACCATCAAGCCAACACCACCCGGTGAATACCACCAAGCCAACACCACCAAGTCAACATCAACAAGCCAGCACCTCCAAGCCAACACCAGTAAGCCAACACCAAAGAGGCAACTTAACTAAGCCAACACTACCAAGTCAAAACCACAGAGCCAACATAACTTAGCCGACACCACCTAGCTAACACCACCAAGCAAACACTACCAGGCCTACACCACGTAGCCAACACCACCAAGGCAGCACCACTTAGACCAACACCACCGACACCACCAGCAAACCCAGCACCACCTAGCCAACACTACTTGGCCAACACCACCAGTCCAACAGTACCTAGCCAACACCGCCAAGCCAACACCACCAGGCCAGCACTACCAGGCCAACACTAGCTAGCCAACCCCACCAAGCCAACTCCACCAGGCCAACACATCCTAGCCAACACCACCAAGCCACCATCACCAAGCAAACACCACCAAGCCAGCACCACCTAGAGAACACCACAAAGCCAACACCACATATCAAACACCACTTAGCAATCACCATCAAGCCAACACCCCCTAGCCAGCACCACAAAGCCAACACCACATATAAAACACCACTTAGCCATCACCACCTAGCCAACACCACCTAGCCAACATCACAAAGCCAACACCACTTAGCCATCGCCACCAAGCCAGCACCACCTAGCCAACACCACAAAGCCAACACCACATATCAAACACGACCAAGCCAACACCACCAAGCCAGCACCACCTAGCCAACACCACAAAGCCAACACCACATATCAAACACCACTTAGCCATCACCATCAAGCCAACACCACCTATCTAACACTACGTAGACAACACCACCCAGTGAACACCACCAAGCCAAAACCACCAAGCCAACACCAAGGAGCCAACACCACCAAGCCAACCCTACCAAGTGAACACCTCCGAGCCAAAACCACTTAGCCGACACCACCTAGCCAACACCACCAAGCCAACACTACCGAGCCAACACCACCTAGCCAACACCACAAGGCAGCACCACCTAGACCAACACCATCAACAACACCAGCAAGCCCAGCCCCGCCTAGCCAACACCACAAAGCCAACACCACAAAGCCAACACCACAAAGCCAACACCACAAAGCCAACTACACATATCAAACATCAAGTAGCCATCACCATCAAGCCAACACCACCTATATAACACTACGTAGCCAACACCATCCAGTGAACACCACCAAGCCAAAACCACCAAGCCAACACCATTGAGCCAACACCACCAAGCCAACACCACTAAGCCAACACTACCAAGTCAAGACCACCGAGCCAAAACCTCTTAGCCGACACCACCTAGTCAACACCACCAAGCCAACACTACCGAGCCAACACCACCTAGCCAACACCACCAAGACCGCACCACCTAGAACAACACCATCAACAACACCAGCAAGCACAGAACCACCTAGCCAACACCACAAAGCCAAGACCACAAAGCCAACACCACATATCAAACACCAAGTAGCCATCACCATCAAGCCAACACCACCTATCTAACACTAAGTAGCCAACACATCCTAGCCAACACCACCAAGCCACCATCACCAAGCCAACACCACCTAGCCAGCACCAACTAGCCAACACCACTTAGCCAACACAACTTAGCCAGCACCACCTAGTCCAACACCACAAAGCCAACACCACATATCAAATACTATCTAGCCATCACCATCAAGCCAACACCACCTAACTAACACTACGTAGGCAACACCACTCAGTGAACACCAACAAGCCAACACCACCATGCCAACTCCACCAAGCCAACACCTCCAAGCCAACACGAGTAAGCCAACACCACCAAGCCAACACCAGTAAGCCAACACCACCTAGCCAACACCACAAAGCCAACACCACTTTGCCATCACCACCAAGCCAGCACCACCTAGCCAACACCACATATCAAACACCAAGTAGTCATCACCATCAAGCCAACACCACCTATATAACACTACGTAGCCAACACCACCCAGTGAACACCACCAAGCGAAAACCACCGAGCCAAAACCACTTAGCCGATACCACCTAGCGAACACCACCAAGCCAACACTACCGAGCCAACACCACCTAGCCAACACCACCAAGGCAGAACCACCTAGACGAACACCATCAACAACACCAACAACCCCAGCACCACCTAGCCAACACCACAAAGCCAACACCACAAAGCCAACACCACAAAGCCAACACCACATATCAAACACCAAGTAGCCATCACCATCAAGCCAACACCACCTATCTAACACTACGTAGCCAACACCACCCAGTAAACACCACCAAGCCACCCCATCAAGCCAACACCACCAAGCCAACACCGCGTAGCCAACACCACCTAGCCAACACCACTTAGCCAACACCACTTAGCCAGCACCACCTAGACCAAAACCACCAGGAAGCGCAGCACCACCTAGCCAACACCACAAAGCCAACATCACATATCAAATACTACCTAGCCATCACCATCAAGCCAACACCAGATATCTAACACTACGTAGGCAACACCACCCAGTGAACACCACCAAGCCAACACCACCATGCCAACTCCACCAAGCCAACACCTCCAAGCCAACACCAGTAAGCCAACACCACCAAGCCAACACCAGTAAGCCAACACCACCATGCCAACACCACTAAGTCAATACTACCAAGCCAACACCACCGAGCCAATACCACTTAGCCTACACTACCTAGCCAACACCACCAAGCCAGCACTACCTAGCCAACACCACCAAGCCAGCACTACCAAGCCAACACCACCTAGCGAACACTACGTAGGCAGCACCAACCAGTCATCACCACCAAGCCAACGCCACCTAGCCAACACCACAAAGCCAACATCACATATCAAATACTACGTAGCCATCACCATCAAGCCAACACCAGATATCTAACACTACGTAGGCAACACCACCCAGTGAACATCACCAAGCCAACACCACCATGCCAACTCCACCAAGCCAACACCTCCAAGCCAACACCAGTAGGCCAACACCACCAAGCCTACACCAGTCAGCCAATACCACCAAGCCAACACTACTAAGTCAATACTACCAAGCCAACACCACCGAGCCAACACCACTTAGCCTACACTACCTACCCAACACCACCAAGCCAGCACCACCTGGACCAACACCACCAGCAAGCCCATCACCAACTAGCCAACACCACAAAGTCAACATCACATATCAAACACCACCTATCTATCACCATCAAGCCAACACCACCCGGTGAATACCACCAAGCCAACACCACCAAGTCAACATCAACAAGCCTCCACCTCCAAGCCAACACCAGTAAGCCAACACCACCAAGCTAACGCCACCAAGCCAAAACCACCAAGCCAACACCTCCAAGCCAACACCAGTAAGCCAACACCAGTAAGCCAACCCCACAGAGGCAACTTAACTAAGCCAACACTACCAAGTCCACACCACAGAACCAACATAACTTAGCCGACACCACCTAGCTAACACCACCAAGCAAACACTACCAGGCCAACACCACGTAGCCAACACCACCAGGGCAGCACCACTTAAACCAACACCACCGACACCACCAGCAAACCCAGCACCACCTAGCCAAAATGACAAAGCCAACACCACATATCAAACACCACCTAGCCATCACCATCAAGCCAACACCACCAATCTAACACTACGTAGCCAACACCACCCAGTGAATACAACCAAGCCAACCCCACCAGACCAACACCACAAAACCAACACCACCTAGCCAGCACCACTTGGCCAACACCACCAGTCCAACAGTACCTAGCCAACACCGCCAAGCCAACACCACCAGGCGAGCACTACCAGGCCAACGCTACCTAGCCAACCCCACCAAGCCAACTCCACCAGGCCAACACCTCCTAACCAACACCACCAATTCAACACCACCAAGCCAACACCACCAAGCTAGCACGACCAAGCCAGCACCAACTAGCCAACACCACATATCAAACACCACTTAGCAATCACCATCAAGCCAACACCACCTAGCCGGCACAACAACGCCAACACCACATATCAAACACCATTTAGCCATCACCATCAAGCCAACACCACCTAGCCAATACCACAAAGCCAACACCACTTAGCCATCACCACTTAGCCAGCACCACCTAGGCCAACACCACCAGGAAGCCCAGCACCACCTAGCCAACACCACAAAGCCAACACCACATATCAAATACTACCTAGCCAATACCATCAAGCCAATACAACCTGTCTAACACTACGTAGGCAACACCACCCAGTGAACACCACCAAGCCAACACCACCATGCCAACTCCACCAAGCCAACACCTCCAAGCCAACACCAGTAAGCCAAAACCACCAAGCCAACACCAGTAAGCCAACACCACCTAGCCAACACCACAAAGCCAACACCACTTAGCCATCACCACCAAGCCAGCACCACCTAGCCAACACCACAAAGCCAACACCACATATCAAACACCACCAAGCCAACACCACAAAGCCAACACCACATATCAAGCACTACTTAGCCATCACCATCAAGCCAACACCACCTATCTAACTCTACGTAGCCAACACCACCCAGTGAGCACCACCATGCCAAAACCACCAAGCCAACACCAGTGAGCCAACACCACCAAGCCAACACTACTAAGCCAACACTACCAAGTCAACACCACAGAGCCAGAACCTAGCCAACACCACCAAGGCAGCACCACCTAGACCAACACCATCAACAACACCAGCAAGCCCAGCACCACCTAGCCAACACCACAAAGCCAACACCACAGAGCCAACACCACATATCAAACACCAAGTAGCCATCACCATCAAGCCAACACCACCTATCTAACACTACGTAGCCAACACCACCCAGTGAACACCACCAAGCCAACCCCATCAAGCGAACACCACCAAGCCAACACCACCTAGCCAACACCACTTAGCCAACACCACTTAGCCAGCACCACCTAGACCAACACCACCAGGAAGCCCAGCACTACCTAGCCAACACCACAAAGCCAACACCACATATCAAATACTACCTAGCCATCACCATCAAGCCAACACCACCTATATAACACTACGTAGGCAACACCACCCAGTGAACACCACCAAGCCAACACCACCATGCCAACTCCACCAAGCCAACACCTCCAAGCCAACACCAGTAAGCCAACACCACCAAGCCAACACCAGTAAGCCAACACCACCAAGCCAACACCACTAAGTCAATACTACCAAGCCAACACCACCGAGCCAACACCACTTAGCCTACACTACCTAGCCAACACCACCAAGCCAGCACTACCAAGCCAACACCACCTAGCGAACACCACCAAGGCAGCACCACCTAGACCAACACCATGAACAGCACCAGCAAGCCCAGCACCACCTAGCCAACACCACAAAGCCAACACCACAAAAGTCAGCACCACAAAGCCAACACCACATGTCAAGCGCCACCGAGCCATCACCATGAAGCCAACACCACCTATCCAACACTACGTAGCCCACACAACCCAGTGAACACCACCAGGCCAATCCCACCTAGCCAACACCGCCAAGCCAACACCACCATGGCAACACTACCTAGCCAACGCTACCTAGCCAACACCACCGAGCCAACACCAGCAGGCCAGCACTACCAGGCCAACACTACGTAGCGAATACTACCTAGCCAACACCACCAAGCCAACACCATCAGACCATCGCTACCTAGCCAACACCACCAAGCAAACACCACCAGGCCAACACCAGCAAGCCAACACCGCCAAGCCAAGACCGCCAAGCCAACACCAACAGGCCAACACCACTAAGCCGACACCACCAGGCCAACACTACCTAGCCAACACCATCAAGCCAACACCACAAGGCCAACATCACCAAGCCAACACCACTAGGCCAACACCACCAAGCCAACACCACCAAGCCAACACCACCAAGCCAACACCTGCAAGCCAACACCAACAGGCCAACACCACCATGCCGACACCACCAGGCCAACACTACCTAGCCAATTCCATCAAGCCAACACCTCAAGGCCAACACCAGCAAGCCAACACCACCAAGCCAACACCACTAGGCCAACACCACGAAGCCAACACCACCAAGTTTTTCTGTCCGTCTGGGTGTCTGTCTATCTGACTCGTATGCCTGTCGTTTTTGCTGTCTGGCGGTCTGTCTGTCTGGCGGGCTTTCTTTCTGACTGTCTGACTGTCTGTCAGTCTATCTGTCCATCTGACTGTTGGTCTGTTTGGCTTGTGTGGATGTCTGGCGGTCTGTCTGGCGGACTGTCTAGCGATCTTTCTGGCTGAGTGTCTTTCTGTCTCTCTGACTCTCTGGCATTCCTTCTGTCTGGCTGACTTGCTGGCCGTCTGTCTGTCAGGCTGTGTCTCTCAATGGCTGTCTAGCTGTCTATCTGCGGTCTGTCTGTGTGCCTGTCTGGCTGTTTGTCTGGCTGTCACTGTCTGTCTCTTTTCGGCCATTCTGTCTGGCTGGCTCTCTGGCTGTCTGGTTGTCTGTCTGCTTTCTTTCTGTTCGTCTGGCTGTCTTTCTGGCTGTCTCTCTGGCTGTCTGTCTGGATGGCTCCCTGTCTGTCTCTGTGGCTGTGTGTCTGGCTGTCTGTCTATCTGGCTGTCCGTCTGCCTGGCTGTCTTTCTGGCAAAGTGGCTGTTTGTCTGGCTGTCTGGCGGTCTGTCCGCCGGTCTGTGTGGCGGCCTGTCTGTATGTCTGACTGTCTATCTGGCTATCTGGCTGTTTGTCTGTCTGCCTGGCTGTATTCTGTTGTCTGGCTGTCTTTCTGGCTGTCTGTCTGGGTGTCTGTCTGGCTCGCTGTCTGTCTCTCCGTCTGGCTGCCCGTCTCTCTGGCTGTCTGTCTGGCTAAGTGGCTGTCTGGCGGCCTGTCTCTATGTCTGCCGGTCTGTCTGGCTGTCTGTCTGCCTGACTGTTTATCTGGCTGCCTGGCTGTCTGTCTGGCTGGCAGTCTGTCTGTCTATCAGGCGGTCTGTCTCTCTGGCTTTATGTGTGGCTGTCTGTCTGATTTTCTGTCTGTCTATCTCTCTGTCTGGCTCTCTGCCTACCTGGCTGTCTGTGTGACTGTCTGTCTGACTGTCAGTCTTATTGTCGGTCTGGCTATCTGTCTGGCTATCTGTCTGGCTGCCTGTATGGCTGTCTGTCTCTCTGTTTGTCTGTCTATTTCTCTGTCGGGCTGTCTGCCTGCCTAGCTGTCTCTGTGGCTGTCTTTCTGACTGTCAGTCTGACTGTCTGTCTGGTTATGTGTCTGGCTCTCTATATGTCTGTCTGGCTGTCCGTCTCATTGGCTGACTGTCTAAGTGGCGGTCTGTCTGGCTGTCTGGCGGTCTGTCTGGCGGTCTGACTGTTTATCTGGCTGTCTGGCTGTCTGTCTGTCTGTCTGTCTGGCTGTCTGTCTTTTTATCTGTCTGACGTTCTGTCTGTCTGGCTGTCTGTGTGGCTGTCTGACTGGCTGGCAGTCTGTCCGTCTATCTGGGGGTCTGTCAGACAGTCTGGGAGTCTGTCTTGCTTTGTGTGTGTCTGTCTGTCTTGGTTTCTGTGTGTCTGTGTATCTCTCTGTCTGACTGTCTGCCTGCCTGGCTGTTTGTGTGATTTTCTGTCTGACCGTCAGTCCGACTGTCTGGCTGTCTGACTGGCTGTCTGGCGGTCTGTTTGTGTTGCGTTCTGTCAGCCGATCTGTCTGACGGTCTGTCTGTCCATCTGTCTGACTGTGTAGCTGTCACTCTGTCTATCTGGCTCTTTGTCTGGCTGTCTGGTTTGTTGTCTGAATGTCTGTCTTTCTGGCTGTCTCTCTGTCTGGCTGGCTGAATGTCTGGCTGTCTGGCTATCTGTCTGGCTGTCGGACTGTCTGCCTGAATCTCTGGCTGTCTGTCTTGCTGTCTGTCTAGCTGTGTGTCTGTCAGGCTGTCCGGCTGTATGGCTGTCTGTCTTTCTCTCTGTCTGGCTGTTTAGCCATCTGGTTGTCTGGCTCTGAGACTGGCTGTCTGTCTGGCGGTATGTCTGGTTGTCTGTCTGGTTGTCTGTCTGGCTGTCTGTCTGGCTGTCTGTCTGGCTGTCTGTCTGGCTGCCTCTCTGTGTCTCTAACGGTTTGTCTGTCTGTGTGACTGGCTGTATGCCTTTTTGTCTGGTTGGCTGCCTGTCTGGCTGTCTGACTGTCTGTGTGGCTGTCTGTCAGTCTGCCTCTCTGTCTCGCTGTCTGTCTGGCTATCTGTCTGTTTGGCGGAATGTCTGGCGGTCTATCTGGCTGACTGTCTGTATGTCTGACTCTGTCTGTCTAATGTCTGGCTGTCTGGCTGGCTGCTTGGGTGTCTGTCTATCGGGCTGGATGTCTGGCTGTCTATCTGGCTGTCTGTCTGTCTGCCTGTGTGTTTCTGTCTGTCTGGCTGTCACTCTGTCTGGCTGGATCTCTGTCATTCTGTCTGACTATCTGGCTGGTTGCCTGACTGTCTGGCTGTCTGGCTGTCTGTCTGCTTTTTTCTGTCTGTCTGACTCTCTGGTGGTCTGTCTGGCTGTCTGGCGGTCTGTCTGGCGGTCTGACTGTTTATCTGGCTGTCTGGCTGTCTGTCTGTCTGGCTGTCTGTCTGTCTTTCTATCGTCTGATTTTCTGTCTGTCTGGCTGTCTGTGTGGCTGTCTGACTGGCTGGCAGTCTGTCTGTCTATCTGGGGTATGTCTGTCTGGCTGTCTGTCTTGGTTTCTGTGTGTCTCTTTATCTCTCTGTCTGGCTGTCTGCCTGCCTGGCTGTCTGTCTGATTTTCTGTCTGACCGTCAGTCCGACTGTCTGGCTGTCTGCCTGGCTGTCTGGCGGTCTGTTTGTGTTGCGTTCTGTCAGCCGGTCTGTCTGACGGTCTGTCTGGTGGTCTGTCTGTCCATCTGTCTGACTGTGTAGCTGTCACTCTGTCTATCTGGCTCTTTGTCTGGCTGTCTAGCTTGCTGTCTGGCTTGTTGTCTGAATGTCTGTCTTTCTGGTTGTCTCTGTCTGGCTGGCTGAATGTCTGGCTGTCTGGCTATCTGTCTGGCTGTCGGACTGTCTGCCTGAATCTCTGGCTGTCTGTCTTGCTGTCTGTCTAGCTGTGTGTCTGTCAGGCTGTCCGGCTGTATGGCTGTCTGTCTTTCTCTCTGTCTGGCTGTCTGGCTGTCTAGCCATCTGGTTGTCTGGCTCTGGGACTGGCTGTCTGTCTGGTTGTCTGTCTGGCTGTCTGTCTGGCTCTCTGTCTGCCTGTGTGTTTGTCTGGCTGCCTCTCTGTGTCTCTAACGGTTTGTCTGTCTGTGTGACTGGCTGTATGCCTTTTTGTCTGGCTGGCTGCCTGTCTGGCTGTCTGTGTGGCTGTCTGTCAGTCCGCCTCTCTGTCTCGCTGTCTGTTTGGCTATCTGGCGGTCTGTCTGTTTGGCGGAATGTCTGGCGGTCTATCTGGCTGACTGTCTGTATGTCTGACTCTGTCTGTCTAATGTCTGGCTGTCTGGCTGGCTGCTTGGGTGTCTGTCTGTCTATCGGGCTGCATGTCTGGCTGTCTATCTGGCTGTCTGTCTGTCTGCCTGTGTGTTTCTGTCTGTCTGGCTGTCACTCTGTCTGGCTGGATCTCTGTCATTCTGTCTGACTATCTGGCTGGCTGCCTGACTGTCTGGCTGTCTGGCTGTCTGTCTGTCTGCTTTTTTCTGACTGTCTGGCTGGCTGTCTGTTGTCTGTCTTTCTGGCTGTCTGATTGGCTGTCTGTCTGGCCGCTTTCTGTCTGTATGGATTTCTGTTGTCTATCTGACTTTCTGGCTGTCTGTCTGGCTGTCTGATGTCTGTCTGTCTTTATGGCTGTCTGTCTGGCTGTCTGTATGGCTGTCTGTGTGGCTGTCTGTCTCTCTGTCTGGCTGTCTGTCCTGCTGTTCGTCTGTCTGGCTGTCTGTCTGGCTAACTGTCTGTCTGTTGGCGGTCTCTCAGTCTGTCTGGCGGTCTGTCTGGCACTCTGTCTGTCTGAGTGTCTATCTGTCTGTCTGGCTCTGTCTGACTGTCTGTCGTTCTATCTGGCTATCTGCTTATGGGTCTGGCTGTCGGTCTTGCTGTCTCACTGCCGGTCTGTCTGTGTGTCCGGCTGTCTGGCTGTCTGTTTGACTGACTGTCGCACTGTCTGTCTATCTGTCTGTCTGGCTGTGTGGCGTCTGTCTGGCTGTCTCACTGTTGGTCTGTCTGTGTCTCCGGCTGTCTGTCTGACTGTCCGTCAGTCTGTCCGTCTATCTGTCTGTTTCTCTGGCTATTTGGCTGTCGGTCTCGCTGTCTGGTGGTCTGTCTCGCGGACTGTCTGGCGGTCAGTCTGGCTGACTGTCTGTTTGGCTCACTGTTTGTCCTGTCTGGCAGTCTGGCTGGGAGTCTGGCTGGCAGGCTGTCTGTCTGTTGGGCTGTCTTTCTGGCCGCCTGGCTCTCTATCTCGTTATCCGGCTGTCTAGTGGTCCGGCTGTCTGTCTGGCTGCTTTCTTTCTGTGTGTCTGGCTGGATGTGTGTTGTCTGGATGTGCGTCTGGCTGGCTCTCTGTTGTCTGGCTGTCTGTGTGTGAGTCTGGCTGTCTGGCTGGCATTCTCACTGTCTGTCTGTCTGACTGACTGGCTGGATGCTTTCTTTCTGGCTGTCTGGCTGGCTGTCTGTTGTCTGGCTGGCTGTCTGTCTGTCTCTCTGTCTGGCTGTCTGTCTGGCTGTCTGTCTGGCTAATTGGCTGTCAGGTCCGGCTGTATGGCGGTCTTTCGGACTGTCTGGCGGTCTCTCTGGCGATCTGTCTGGCTGCCTGTCTTTCTGTCTATCTGGCTGTCTGCTGTCTGTCTGGCTCTCTGTCTGACTGTCTGTCTTTCTATCTGGCTGTCTGGCTGAGCGTCTGGCTATCTGTCTGGCTGTCTGGCTGTTTGTCTGGCTGTCTCTCTGTCAATCTGGCTGTCTGTCTGGCTGTGTGGCTGTCTGGCTGTCTGCCGGTCTTGCGGACTGTCTGGCGGACTGTCTGGCTGACTATCTGTCTCTCGGACTGGCTGTCCTTCTGTCTGGCTGTCTGGCTGTGTGGCTGTCTGTGTGTCGGGCTGTCTGTCTGTGTGTCTGTCTGCGGTCTGACTGTCTGTCATTCTGTCACGCTGTCTAGCTGGCTGTCTGACGGTCTGTCTGGCTGTCGGTCTGTCTGGCTAAGTGGCTCTTTGTCTGGCGGTCTGTCTGCCGGTCTGACTGGTGGTCTCTCTGGCGGTCTGCCTGCCTGACTGTCTATCTGGCTGTATGGCTGTCTGTCTCTCTGGCTGTCTCTCTGGGTGGATGTCTATAGTCTGGCTGTCTCTCTGGCTGTCTGTCTGGGTGGCTGCCTGTCTCTCATTCTGGCTGTTTGTCTGGCTGTCTGTCTATCTGGCTGTCCGTGTGTCTGGCTGTCTGTCTGTCGAAGTGGCTGTTTGTCTGGAGGCCTGTCTGGCGGTCTGTCTGTCTGCCTGACTGTCTATCTGGCTGTATGGCTGTCTGTCTGTCTGTCTGGCTGTCCGTCTGTCTGGCTGTATGTCTGGCTGTCTGTCTGGCTGGATGTCTGTAGTCTGGCTTTATTTCTGGCATTCTGTCTGGGTGTCTGTCTGGCTGCCAGTCTCTCTGTCTGGCTGTCTCTCTGACGGACTGTCTGGCTGTCAGTCTGTCTCTCTGACCGTCTGTCTGGCTTTCTGCCTGTATGTGTGGCTGTCTGTCTGGCCGTCCGTCTGTCTCTCTGTCTATCTCTCTGTCTGGCTGTCTGTTTGGCTGTCTGTCTGGTTGTCAGTCTGGCATTTGTCTGGCTATCTGCCGGTCTATCTGGCGATCTGTCTGGCTGCCTATCTGTCTGACTGCCTATCTGGCTGTCTCACTGTCTATCTGGCTGTCCGTCTGGCTGTCTCTCTGGCTGTCTGTCTGGCTTTCTGTATGTCTGTTTGTCTGTCTATCTCTCTGTCTGAGTGTCTGTCCATCTGACTGTCTGTGTGGCAGTCTGGCATTCTGTCTGGCTGTCTGGCTGTCTGTCTGGCTGTGAGTCTGGCTCTCTGTCTGTTTGACTGTCCGTCTGGCTGTCTCTCTAGGTGTCTGTTAGGCTATCTGGCGGTCTGTCTGGCTGTGCGTCTGTCTGGCTGTCTGGCTGTCTGGCTGGCAGCTTGGCTGGCTGTCTGTTTATCGGGCTGCCTATCTGGCTGTCACTCTGGCTGTCTGTCTGGCTCTCTGGCTGCCTGACTGTCTGTCTGGCTGTATCTCTGGGTGTCTGATAGGCTATATGGCGGTGTGTCTGTCTGGCTGTGCTTCTGTCTGGCGGTCTGTCTATCTTTCTGGTTGGCTGGCTGTCTCTCTGTCAGTCTGCGTGTCTGGCTGGCTGTCTGGCTGGCTGTCTGGATGTCTGTCTGGCTGTCTGTCTGGCTGTCTGTCTGTCCGTCTGGCTGTCTGTCTGTCCGTCTGGCTGCCTGTCTGGCTGTCAGTCTGGGTGTCTGGCCGTCTCCCTGGTGGTGCAGTCTGGCTGGCTGTCTTGCTGTCTGCCTGGCTGGCTGGTTACCTGACTGTGTTTATGTCTGGCGTTCTGGCCGTCTCTTTCTCTCTGTCTGGCTGTCCGTCTGTGAGGCTGTCTGGCGGTCTGTCGGGAGGTAAGTCTGGCGGTAATTCTGTCTCGTGGTCTGTCTGGCTGTCTGTCTGTCAGTCTGCCTGGCTGTCTGCCAGTCTGGCTGTCTGCCTGTCTGACTGTCTGTCTAGCTGTCTATCTGGCTGTCTGTCTGTCTCTCAGGCTGTCTGCCTGACTGTCTGTGTGGCTGTTTGTCTGTCTGGCTGTCTGTCTGGCTGCCTGTACGTCTGGCTCTCTGTCTGGCTGTCTGGCTGTCAGTCTGTCTGGCAGTGTGGTTGTCTGGCTCTGACCCTGGCTGTCCGTCTGGCTGTCTGTCTCGCTGTCTGGCGGTCTGTCTGTCTGACGGACAGTCTGTCGGTCTTTTTGGCTGACTGTCTGTCTGCCTGTCCTCTCTGGCTGTCTGGCTGGCTGTGTGGCTGGCAGGATGTCTGTCTGTCTGGCTGCTATCTTTCTGTCTGTCTGGCTGTCTGTCCTTTGCCAGGCTGTATTTCTAGCTGTCTGTCTGGCTGTCTGTCTGGTTGTCTGTCTGGATGTCTCTTTCTCTTTATGTCTGTCTGGCTGTCTGTCTGGCTGTCTGTTTTGTGTCTGTCTCGCCATCTGGCTGTGTCTGTCTGTCTGGCTGTCCGGATGTATATCTGGCTGTCTGTCTGGTTGTCAGTCTGGCTGTCTGGCTGTGTATCTGGCTCTCTGGCTGTCCGACTGTCCGTCTGGCTGTCTCTCTGGGTGTCTTTTAGGCGATCTGGAGGGCTGTCTGTCTGGCTGTGCTTCTTTCTGGCTGTCTGGATGGCTGCCTGGCTGCCTGACTGGCTGTCTGTTTATCGGGCTGGCTGTCCTGCTGTCTGTCTGGCTGTTTCTCTGTAAGTCTGCGTGTCCGGCTGTCTGTCTGGCTGTCTGTCTGTCCGTCTGGCTGTCTGCCTGGTTGTCAGTCTGGGTGTCTGGCCGTCTGTCTGGCGGTACTGTCTGGCTGGCTGTCTTGCTGTCTGTCTGCCTGGCGGTCTGGCTGTCTGTTTCTCTGTCTGGCTGTCGGGCGGTCTGTCTGGCGTTCCTTCTGCCTGGTGGTCTGTTTGTCCGTCTGTCTGGCTGTCTGTCTGACTGTCTGCCGGTCTGGCTGTCTGTCTGTTTGTCTGGGGTTCTTTCTGGTGTCTGTCTGGCTGGCTGTCTAGCTGTCTGGCTGTCCATTTGTGTGGCTGTCCGGCGGTCTGCCTGGCGGTCCTTCTGTCTGGTGGTCTGTCTGTCCGTCTGTCTGGGTTTGTGTCTGGCTGTCTGCCGGTCTTGCTGTCTGTCTGGCTGTCTGCCGGTCTTGCTGTCTGACTGGCTGTCTGTCTCGCTGTCTGGCTTACTGTCTGTCTGGCTTTCCTGTCTGGCTGTGCGGCTGGCAGGAAGTCTGTCGGGTTGACCTATCTTTCTGGCTGTCTGGCTCTCTGACTGGCTGTCTAGCTGTCTGACATTCTGTCTGTCTGGCTGCTATTTTTCTGTCTTTCTGGCTGTCTGTCTAGCTGTCTGTCCTTTCTCTGGCTGTCTTTCTAGCTATCTAGATATCTAGCTATCTGTTTCTCTGGCTTTCTGTCTGGCTGTCTGTCTATCTGGCTGTTTTCTGGCTTTCTGTCTGACTGTCTGTATGGTCGACTGTCTATCTGGCTATCTGGCAGTCTGGCTGTATGGCTGTCTGTCTGGCTTCCTGTCTCTCTGTCTGTCTGTGCATAATGCTATCTGTCTGGCTGTCCGTCTGTGTGGCTGTCTGTCCAGCTCAGTGGCTGTCTGTCTGACTGTCTGGCGGTCTGTTTGTCTGGTGGTCTGTCTGGCTGTCTGTGTCTCTTTCTATCTGGCTGTCTGGCTGTCTGTCTGGCCGGCAGTCTCTCTGTCTGACTATCTATGTGTCTATCTGTCTGTCTGTGTTGGTGGCTATCTGTCTGGCTTTCTGTTTGGCTGGGTGTCTGTCTATCTCTCTGTCTGGCTGTCTGTGTGTCTGGCTGAAGGGGTGGCTGTCTGTCTGGCTGTCTGGTGGCCTGTGTCTCTTGCGGTCTGTCTGTCTAGCGGTCTGTCTGTCTGCCGGTTTGTCTGGCGGTGTGTCTGGCTGTCCTTCTGTGTGACTGTCTATCTGGGTGTCTGACTGTCTATCTGGCTGTTTGGCTGTCCGTCTGTCTGGTTGTCTGGTTATCTGGATGTCTGTCTGGCTGTCCGTCTGTCTATATGGCTGTCTGGCTGTCTGTCTGTCTAGCTCTCTCTCTCTGGCAGACTGGCTGTCTGTCTGGCTGAATATCTGGCTGTGTGTCTGTCTGACTGTCTGGCATCTGTCTCGCTGGAGGTCTATCTGGCTGTCTGGCTGTCTGGCTGTCTGGCTGTCTGTCTGGCCGGCAGTCTCTCTGTCTGACTGTCTATCTGTCTATCTGTCTGTCTGTGTTAGTGGCTATCTGTCAGGCTTTCTGTTTGGCTGGGTGTGTGTCTATCTCTCTGTCTGGCTGTCTGTGTGTCTGGCTGAAGGTGTGGCTGTCTGTCTGGCTGTCTGGTGGCCTGTGTCTCTTGCGGTCTGTCTGTCTAGCGGTCTGTCTGTCTGCCGGTTTGTCTGGCGGTGTGTCTGGCTGTCCTTCTGCGTGACTGTCTATCTGGGTGTCTGACTGTCTATCTGGCTGTTTGGCTGTCCGTCTGTCTGGTTGTCTGTCTATCTAGCTTGCTGTGTGGCTGGCTGTCTCTTTGTCTGCCTGGATGTCTGTCTGACTGTCTGTCTCTCTGGATGTCTGTCTGGCTGTCTGTCTATATGGCTGTCTGGCTGTCTGTTTGTCTAGCTCTCTCTCTGGCAGACTGTCTGTCTGGCTGAATATCTGGCTGTGTGTCTGTCTGACTGTCTGGCATTTGTCTCGCTGGAGGTCTATCTGGCTGACTGTCTGGCTGTCTTGCGGTCTGTATGTCCGGCTGTCCTTCTGTCTGGCTGGCTGTCCGGCTGTCTGTCCGGCGGTCTGGCTGTCGATCTGTCCATCTGGCTGTCTGGCGGTCCGTCTTTCTGTCTGTCTGGGTCTACGTCTGGCTGACATTCTGTCTGTCTCTCTGTTTGGCTGTCTGTCTGTCTGTGTCGCTGTCTGTCTGGCTGTCTGTCTGGCTGTCTGACTGGCTGTGTGGCTTTGCGTCTGTCTGGTGACTGTTGTCTGGCTGGCTGGCTGTGTGGCTGTCTGTTTGGCTGGCTGTCTCTCTCTATCTGGCTATCTGTGTGTCGGGCGGTCTGTCTATGTGCCTGTCTGTCTGTCTGGCTGTGTGTCTGGCTGTGTGTCTGTCTGGCTGTCTGGCACTCTGTCTGTGTGTCTGGCCGTCTGTCTAGCGGTCTGTATGACGGTCTGTCCCGCTGACTAGGCTGTCTAGTGGTCTGTATGTCCCGCTGTTTTTGTGTCTGGCTGTCTGTCTCGCTGTCTGTGTGGCTGGCTGTCTGTCTGTTTGTCTGAATGTCTTTCTGACTGTCTGTCTCTCCGTCTGGTTGTCAGTCTGGCTGTCTGTCTGGTTGTGTGTCTGGCTCTCTGGCTGCTTGACTGTCTGTCTGGCTGTCTCTCTGGGTGTCTGTTAGGCTATCTGGCGCTCTGTCTGGCTGTGCGTCTGTCTGGCTGTCTGGCTGGCAGCCTGGCTGGCTGTCTGTTTATCGTGCTGGCTGTCTGGCTGGCTAAGTGGCTGCCTATCTGACTGTCACTCTGGCTGTCTGTCGGGGTCTCTGGCTGCCTGACTGTCTGTCTGGCTGTCTCTCTGGGTGTCTGTTAGGCTATGTGGCGGTGTGTCTGTCTGGCTGTGCTTCTGTCTGGCGGTCTCTCTATCGGTCTGTCTGGCTCTCTGTCTGTCTGACTGGATGCCTCTTTCTCTGAATGTCTGTCTGGCTGTCTGGTGTTCTGGCTGTGTGTTTTGTGTCTGTCTGGCCATCTGTCCGTGGCTGTCTGTCTGGTTGTCTTTATATCTATCTGGCTCTCTGGATGTCTATCTGGCTGTCTGGCTGGCTGGCAGTCTGGCTGTCTGTCTGGTTGTGTGTCTGGCTCTCTGCCTACTTGACTGTCTGTCTGGGTGTCTCTCTGGGTGTCTGTTAGGCTATCTGGCGCTCTGTCTGTCTGGCTGTGCGTCTGTCTGGCTATCTGGCTGTCTGGCTGGCAGCCTGGCTAGCTGTCTGTTTATCGGGCTGGCTGTGTGGCTGGCTAAGTAGCTGCCTATCTGGCTGTCACTCTGGCTGTTTGTCTGGCTCTCTGGCTGCCTGACTGTGCGTCTGGCTGTCTCTCTGGGTGTCTGTTAGGCTATCTGGCGGTGTGTCTCTCTGTCTGGCTGTGCTTCTGTCTGGCGGTCTGTCTAACGTCTGGCTGGCTGGCTGTCTCTCTGTCAGTCTGCGTGTCTGGCTGTCTGTCTGGCTGGCTATCTCGATGTCTGTCTGTCTGTCAGTCTGTCTGTCCGTCTGTCTATCTGACTATCAGTCTGGGTGTCTGACCGTCTCTCTGGTGGTACAGTCTGACTGGCTGTCTTGCTGTCTGCCTGGCTGGCTGGCAGTCTGGCTGTCTATCCGGCTGTCTTTCTCTCTCTCAGGCTGTCTGCCTGGCTGTCTGTGTGGCCGTTTGTCAGTCTGTCTGTCTAGCGGTCTGTGTGTCTAGCTGTCTGTCTGGCTGTCAGGGTGTCTGGCTGTCTGTCCGGTTGTCTGGTAGTGTGGTTGTGTCGCTCTGGGCTGGCTGTCTGGCTGGCTGTCTGTCTGGCTGTCTGTCCGCCTGCCTGAGTGCCTGCCTAACTGTCTATCTGGCTGTCTGTCTGCCTGTCTGTCTGTCTGGCTATCTAGCTGGTTGTATGTATGTCTGTGCAGCTTTCTGGCTGTCTGGCTGTCTGTCCATCTGGCTGTCTGTCTGGCTGTCTCTCTGGCTACCTGTCTGGCTGGCTGTCTGTCAGTCTATCTGGCTCTCTGGGTGTCTATCTGTCTGTCTGGCTGGCTGTCTGTCTGGCTGTCTGTCTGGCTGTCTGCCTAACTGGGTGTCTGTCTGGCTGTCTTTCTGGCTGTCTGTCTGGCTGACCGTCTCTCTGGCTGTCTGTGCGGCTGTCTCTCTGGCTGTGTGGCTGTCTCTCCATCTGGCTGTCTGTCTGTCTGCCGTATTTCTAGCTGTCTGGCTGTCAGGATTTCAATGTGGCTGTCTGTTTCGCTGTCAGTCAGTGTATCTGGTTGTCTGTCTGGCTGTCAGGCGTTCCGTCTATCTGTCTGACTGTCTGTCTGACTGGCTGTTTCTCTCTCTGGATGTCTGTCTGACTGACTGTCTGGCTGTCTGTTATCTGTCTGGCTTGCCATCTGTCTGTAGCTGTCTGCCTGGCTGTCTGCATGTCTATCTGACTGGATGTCTGTGTGTCTGGCTGTGTGTCTGGCTTTCTGGCTGTCTGTATGCCTGGCGGTCTCTCTGGGTGTCTGTATGGCTGTCTGGCTCCAGACTACCAGCAAGCCCAACACCTCCTATACAACACCATCAAGCCAACACAACCAAGCCAACACCATCAAGTCAACACCACCAAGCCAACACCACCATGCCAACACCTCAAAAATCACCTTGCCCAACACCGCCTAGCCAACACTACCAAGCCGTAAACCACCAAGCCAACACCACCTAGACCACCAGCAAGCCCAACACCACCCAGCCACCACCACCATGCTTAACACCACCTAGCCAACACTAGTAAGGCCAGCACCACCTACCCCACACCGCCAAGCCCAACACCACCAAGCTGATAACACCTACACCAACATCACCAACACCGTCAGCAAGCACAATACCACCTTGCCAACACTAGCTAGCAGACACCACCATACCCAACACCACCAAGGCAACACCACCCAGGAACACACAACCAAGCCTAAAACCACCTAGCAAACACAACCTATCCAATAGATGAAGCCAACACCACATATCTAACTCCAGCAAGCCAACACCACAAACACCACCTACCCCAACGCCACCTACCCAAAACCACTAAGCCAACACCAACTCCTCAAAACCACCAAAACCAACACCAACTATACCAACACCAACAAGCCAACACCACCTAGCCCAACACCACAAACACCACCAGCAAGCAGGAAACCACCTACACCAACACCACCAACACCACCTAGCCAAAACCACCTAGACAACACCACAAAGCCAACACCAACTATCAAACTCCACCCAGCCATCACCATCAAGCAAACACCACCTATCTACACTGCCTGGACAACACCACCCAGTCAACACCACCAAGTGAACACCACCAAGTGAACACCACCTACCCAACACCACCAAGCCCACACCACCTAGACAAACACCGCCAACACCACCAGCAAGACCAGCACCACCTAGCCAACACCACAAAGCCAACACCACATTTCAAACACCACTTAGCCATCACCATCAAACAAACACCACCTATTCAACACTACGTAGCCAACACCAAGCCAACACCACCAGGTGAACACCAAAACGCCAACCATAGCAAGTAACTCCAACCAGCAAACACCACCTATTCAACAACAACAAGCCCAAAACCACCTACCCAACATAACCAAGCCAGCACCACCAAGTCAACACCACCTAGCCAACACCACAAGCCAACACCACCTAGACCAACACCGCTTTCAAGCCCAACACCACCTATAAAAAACCACTAAGCCAACACCACCAAGCTAACTCAAGCAAGCTAAAAATGGCAAGCCAACTCCACCAAGCCAACACCACCTAGCCAACACCGCCAAGCCCAACACCACCTATCTAACACTACCTAGCCAACACCACCTACTCAACACCAACATCCCAGCACCACCAACACCAACACCGCTTAGCCAATACCACCAAACCCAACATCACCAAGCCAACACCACCTATACCAACACCACATAGTACACACCACCTAGCCATCACCACCAAGCCAACACCACCAAACCAGCACCACCAAGGCCAACACCACCAAGCCCAACACCACCAAGCTAACACCACCTATACCAACATCACCTATCTAACACTACCTAGCTTACACCACCAAGCCAACACCACCAAGCCAACACCACCAGGCCAGCACCGCCAAGGCCTACACCACCTACCCAACACCACCCAGCCCAACATCACCTATGTAACACTACCTAGCCGACACCACCTAGGTAACACCTCCAAGACAACACCACCAAGCCACACCACCTAGAAAACATTACCTAGCGAACACCACCTAGACCAACGCAACCAACACTCCCAGGAAGCCCAACTCCACATAGCCAACACCAACAAGCCAACACCACCAAGCCAACACCACCAAGCCACCACCAAGCCAATACCATTAAGCCAACACCACCGAGCCAACATAACCTAACCAACATCACCAAGCCCATCAGCAAGCCCAACACCACCTTGCACACAACATCATGCCACGCACCAGTACGGGAACACCACGCAGCCAACACCATCAAGCCCAAATCACCTAGCCAACACCACAAATCCAACACCACCAAGTCAACACCACCAACACAATTCCATCTAGCCAACAAGACCTAGCCATAACTAGCGTGCCCAACACCACCAGGCCAAAACCACCTAGACCAACACCACAAGCAAGTCCAACACCACCAAGAAAAGACAACCTATCCAATACATCGAGCGAACACCACGTAGCCCAACACCACCTAGCACAAAAGCACCCCTCCAATACCACCAAGCGCACACCACAAATACCACTTATCCCAACTCCACCTAGCCGAAACCACCAAGGCAACACCACCAAGCGAACACCACCTAGGCAAAACCACTTAGCTAACAACACCAAGCCCAACACTACCAACAGCACCAGCAAGACCAACACTACCTAGTTAACACCAGAAAGTAAACACCACCAAGCCAACACCACCAAGCCATCCCCACCAACCTACACGACCGGGCCAACACCGACAAGCAAACACCACCTAACCAACACCACCAAGCCAAACATCAAGCCCAACACCACCTAGCCAACACCTCCATGCAGACTCCACCATGCCCAGCACCACCAAGGGAACACCACCCAGCCAACACCTTCGAGCCCAAAGCCACCTAGCCAACACCAGAAATCCAACACCACCAAGCCAACACCATCAAGCCAACAAGACCTAGCCATAACTACCGTGACCAACACCACCAAGCCAACACCAGATACACCAACACCACAAGCAAGCCCAACACCACCTAGCTAACACCACCAAAAAAACACCACCTATCCTATACACCAAGCCAACACCACCTAGTCTAACTCCACGTAGCACAAGACCAACTCTCCAATACCACTAGGCCAACACCACAAACACCACTTAGCCCAACTACACCTAGATAAAACCACCAAAGCAACATCACCCAAGCCAACACCACCTAGCCAACACCACCTAGCTCAACACCACCAACAGCACCGCAAGACCAACACCACCAAGCAAACACCACCTTGCCAGCACCACCAAAAAACACCACATAGCAAACACCACCTAGCCATCACCATCTAGCCAACACCACCAGGCTAACACCACCTAGACCAACACCACCAACACCAACAGCAAGCCCAACACCACCTAGGCAACACCACCAAGGAAACACCAGCTATCCAATACCACCATGACAACACCACAAACACCACCTAGCCCAACACCACCTAACCCATTCCACCAAGCCAACATCACCAAGCCAAGACCAAGAAGTCAACTCCACCTAGCCAACACCACCAGGCCCAACACCACCTAGCCAACATCGCCTAGACAACAACACCACCAAGCATAACACTTACAAACCCAACACCACCAAGCCAACCCCAATCAGAGCAACACCACCTACACCACTATCAAGCCATACACCACCTAGCCAACTTCACCAACACCAAAACCAGCAATCCAACACCACCAAGCCCAGCACCACCTAGTAAACATCACCTAGCTAAAACCACCAAGCCAACACCACCGAGCGAAAACCACCTAGACAACACCACAAAGCCCAAAACCTCCAAGCCAACACTGCTTAGACCAACACCTTCAACAACACCAGCAAGCCCAAATCCACCTAAATAACACCACCTAGCCAATACCACCAACACTACAAGGTGGCCCAACACCACCTACCCAACACCATTAAGCCAACACCACCAAGGCAACAGCACCAGGCCAACACCGCTTACCCAACACTGACTAACCAACACCACCAAGCCCAACACCACCTATCTAACACTACCTAGCCGGCACTACCTAACCAGAACCACCAACCCAACACCACCAAGCCAACATCACCAAGACCAACACCACCAAGACACCATCACCGAGCCAACACCACCAAGACAACACCACCGAGCAACATCACTAAGACAACACCACCGAGACCAACACCACCTACACTCCCAGGGGGCCCAACACCACTTAGCTAACACAACCTAGCTAACACCACCAAGCCAACACCACCAAGCCAACATCACTAAGCCAAAAAAACCTAGCCAACACCTCCAAGCCAACGCCACCAAGCACAAACCACCAAGCCAACACCACGTAGCCAACACTACCAAGGCCAACACCACCAGCAATCCCAACACCATCAAGCCAACACCAACAAACCAACACCACCAAGCAAACACCAACTAGCCACCACCGCCAACACAATACCACCTAGCCAACACGACCAAGCCCAACACCACCTATCTAACAATACCTAGCCGACACTACCTGGCCAAAACCACCAACCCAACACCACGAAGCCAAACCACCGAGACCAACACCACCTTCACTCCCACCAAGCCCAACAGCACCTAGCCAGCACCGCCAAGCCAACACCACCAAGCCAACACCACCAAGCCAACACATCCAAGCCAACACCACCAAGCCAACACCACCAAGCCAACACCATCTACCCAACACCACCTACCCAAAACCCCCAAGTCTAACACCACCTAGGCTAACACCACCAACACTGCTAGCAAATCCAACACCACCTAACCAACTCCACCAACCCAACACCACCCAATCAATATAAACTAGCCAACACTAACAAACACCACAAAAACCAAATAGCCCACACCACCTAGCCAACACCACCTAACCAACACCACCTGCCAACACTACAGAGTCAAGACCCGACAAGCCAAAGTCACCCAGCCAAATACACAAGCACCACATAGCCCAACACCACCAACCCAACACCACCTAGCCAAACGCTACCAAGCCCAAACCCACCAAACCCCTCAGCAAGCCCAACACCACCTAGCCAACACCAAATAGCAAACATCACATAGCCAACATCATCTAGCCAAAACCACCAAGCCAACACCACCAAGCGCAACACCACCTATCTCACACTACCTTGCCGACACTACGTAGCCAAAACCACCAAGCAAACACCACCAAACCAACAACACTGCAAGGAGACCCAACACCACTTACCCAACACCACCTAGCCAACACCACCTAGCACAACACCACAAAACCTAAGATCACCTAGACAAAACCAGCAATCCAACACCACCAACACCACCATCTAGCCCAACACCATCAAACCAAAGGCAGCTAGCAAATTCCAACTAGCCAACACCACCCAGACGACACTACTTAGACAAAACCACCGAGACCAACGCCACCAACACTCTCAGCAAAGCCAAAACCAACTAGCCAAAACCACCAAGCCAACACCACCAGCCCAATACCACCTATCCAACACCACCTAGCCAATACCCCCAAGCCCAACACCACCTAACTAACACAACCGAGACCAGCACCACCAAGCCAAAACCACCTAGAACAACAGCACCAACACTCCCAGCAAGCCCAACACCAGCTAGCCAACACCACCAAGCCAACACCACCAGGCCAACACATTGTACCCAACAACACCTAGCTAATACCACCAAGCCAAAACCACAGATCCAACAGCACCAAGCCAAAACCACATAGCAAAACCACCAACCAAACACCACCAGACAACACCACCTAGCCAACACCACCTAGCCAACACCACTAAACAAACACCACCTCGCCAACACTACATAGCCAATACCATATAGCCAACACCACATACCAACACCACAAACGAATACCACCTAGCCAACACCAACTAGCCCAACACCACCAAGCAAAATCCACCTAGCCGACACCACCTAACCAACACCACCTAGCCCAACACAACCAAGCAAACAGCAACTAGCCCACACCACCTAGCCAACATCTAGCGATAACCACCTAGCAAACACTTCCCAGCCAACACCACCTTGCCCAACACCACCTAGCCAACACCACCAAGCCAACATCAGCTAGCCTACACCAACAAGCCAACACCACAAATCCAACACCACCAACTCAACACAACCAAGCCAACATCACCAACCCAACACCACCAGGACTACATCACCCAGCCAGCACCACCAAGCCCAACTCCACCAACACTGCCAGGAGGCACACCACCTATCTCAGACTACCTAGCCCACACTACCTTGCCAAAACCACCAAGCCAACACCACCAAGCCAACACCACCAAGCGAACACCACCAAGCCAACACCACCAAGCTAACACCACCAAGCCAACACCACCAAGCCAACACCACCAAGCCAACATCAGCTAGCCAACACCAACAAGCCAACACCACCAACTCAACACAACCAAGCCAACATCACCAACCCAACACCACCAGGACTACATCACCTAGCCAGCACCACCAAGCCCAACTCCACCAAAACTGCCAGGAGGCACAACACCACCTATCTCAAACTACTTAGCAGACACTACTTTGCCAAAACCACCAAGCCAACACCACCAAGCCAACACCACCAAGCGAACACCACCAAGCCAACACCACCAAGCCAACACCACCAAGCCAACACCACCAAGCCCAATACCACCAACACTGCAAGGAGGCCCAAAACCACCTACCCAACACCACCTAGCTCAACACCACAAAATCCAACACCACCTAAACAACACCACCTAGCGTACACCACCAGGACTACATCACCCAGCCAAAACCACCAAGCTCAACTCCACCAACACTGCCAGGAGTCCCAACACCACCTACCCTACACCACCTAGCCAACACCAGCTATTACACACTGTGAACCCACCATCACCAAGCCGACACCACCAACACCACCATCTAGCCCAACCCCATCTAGCCAACGCCAACAAACCAACACCACCTAGCAAACACCAACTAGCCAGGACCACCTAGCCGACGCTACTAAACCAAAACCACCGAGACCAACACCACCAACACTCCCACCAACGCCAAAACCACCTAGCCTAAACCACCAAGCCAACACCGCCAAGAAAAACCACCAAGAAAAACCACCAAGATCAACACCACCAACACTCCCAGCAAAGCCAACACCACCTATCCAAAACCACCAAGCCAACACCACCAAGCGAACACCACCAATTCAATACCAACAGGCCAAGACCACCTAGCCAACACCACCTAGCCAACACCACCTAGGCAAAACCTCCAAGCCAACACCACCTAGACCAACACCGCTTTCAAGCCCAACACCACCTATCAAAAACCACTAAGCCAACACCACCAAGCTAACTCAAAAAGCTAAAAATGGCAAGCCAACTCCACCAAGCCAACACCACCTAGCCAACACCGCCAAGCCCAACACCACCTATCTAACACTACCTAGCCAACACTACCTAGCCGACACTACCTTGATAAAATCACTATGCCAACACCACCAAGCAAACACCACCCAGCCCAACACCACCAACACTGCAAGGAGGCCCAACACCACCTACCCTACACCACCTAGCCAACACCAGCTATTACACACTGTGAACCCACCATCACCAAGCCGACACCACCAACACCACCATCTAGCCCAACCCCATCTAGCCAACGCCAACAAACCAACACCACCTAGCAAACACCAACTAGCCAGGACCACCTAGCCGACGCTACTAAACCAAAACCACCGAGACCAACACCACCAACACTCCCACCAACGCCAAAACCACCTAGCCTAAACCACCAAGCCAACACCGCCAAGAAAAACCACCAAGAAAAACCACCAAGATCAACACCACCAACACTCCCAGCAAAGCCAACACCACCTATCCAAAACCACCAAGCCAACACCACCAAGCGAACACCACCAATTCAATACCAACAGGCCAAGACCACCTAGCCAACACCACCTAGCCAACACCACCTAGGCAAAACCTCCAAGCCAACACCACCTAGACCAACACCGCTTTCAAGCCCAACACCACCTATCAAAAACCACTAAGCCAACACCACCAAGCTAACTCAAAAAGCTAAAAATGGCAAGCCAACTCCACCAAGCCAACACCACCTAGCCAACACCGCCAAGCCCAACACCACCTATCTAACACTACCTAGCCAACACCACCAACTCAACACCAACATGCCAGCACCACCAAGGCCAACACCGCTTAGCCAATACCACCAAACCCAACATCACCAAGCCAACACCACATATACCAACACCACATATTACACACCACCTAGTCATCACCACCAAGCCAACACCACCTGGCCAACACCACCAAACCAGCACCACCAAGGCCAACACCACCAAGCCCAACACCACCAAGCTAACACCACCTATACCAACACCACCTATCTAACACTACCTAGCCAACACCACCAGGCCAGCACCGCCAGGGCCTACACCACCTACCCAACACCACCCAGCCCAACATCACCTATGTAACACTACCTAGCCGACACCACCTATGTAACACCTCCAAGACAACACCACCAAGCCACACAACCTAGAAAACATTACCTAGCGAACACCACCTAGACCAACGCAACCAACACTCCCAGGAAGCCCAACTCCACATAGCCAACACCAACAAGCCAACACCACCAAGCCAACACCACCAAGCCACCACCAAGCCAATACCATTAAGCCAACACCACCGAGCCAACATAACCTAACCAACACCACCAAGTCCATCATCAAGCCCAACACCACCTTGCACACAACATCATGCCACGCACCACCACGGGAACACCACGCAGCCAACACCATCAAGCCGAAATCACCTAGCCAACACCACAAATCCAACACCACCAAGTCAACACCACCAACACAACTCCATCTAGCCAACAAGACCTAGCCATAACTAGCGTGCCCAACACCACCAGGCCAAAACCACCTAGACCAACACCACAAGCAAGTCCAACACCACCAAGAAAAGACCACCTATTCAATACATCGAGCGAACACCACGTAGCCCAACACCACCTAGCACAAAAGCACCCCTCCAATACCACCAAGCCCACACCACAAATACCACTTATCCCAACTCCACCTAGCCGAAACCACCAAGGCAACACCACCAAGCGAACACCACCTAGGCAAAACCACTTAGCTAACAACACCAAGCCGAACACCACCAACAGCCCCAGCAAGACCAACACAACCTAGCTAGTACCACCAAGCAGACACCACATAGCAAACACCACCCAGCCAACACCATCTAGCGAACATCAACAAACCCAACACCACCAAGCTAACACCACCTGGACCAACATCACCCACAACATCAGCAAGCCTAACACTTTCTAGCAGATACCACTATAACCATAACACCGCCGAGCCAACACCACCAAGGCAACACCACCCACGAAACACCACCAGGCCCAACACAATCAAGCCACACCATCAATAAAGAACCACAAAGCTCAAAACCACCAAGCCAACACCACCTAGACTAACACCACCAAACAAACATCAGCTATCCAATGCCACCAAGACAACACCACAAACAACACCTAACACAACACCATCGAGCCCACACCACCAAGCTAACACCACCAAGCAAAGACAAACAAGCCAACACCACCCATCCAACACCACCAAGCATACACCACCAAGCCACAGCACCGAGCCAACGTTACCCAGCCAACCCCACCTAGTCCAACACCACCAGCACTCCCAGCAAGCCCAAGACCACATAGCTAACACCAGAAAGTAAACACCACCAAGCCAACACCACCAAGCCATCCCCACCAACCTACACGACCGGGCCAACACCGCCAAGCAAACACCACCTAAGCAACACCACCAAGCCAATCATCAAGCCCAACTCCACCTAGCCAACACCACCATGCAGACACCACCATGCCCAGCACCACCAAGGGAACACCACCCAGCCAACACCTTCGAGCCCAAAGCCACCTAGCCAACACCAGAAATCCAACACCACCAAGCCAACACCATCAAGCCAACAAGACCTAGCCATAACTACCGTGACCAACACCACCAAGCCAACACCAGATACACCAACACCACAAGCAAGACCAACACCACCTCGCTAACACCACCAAGAAAACACCACCTATCCTATACACCAAGCCAACACCACCTAGTCCAACTCCACGTAGCACAAGACCAACTCTCCAATACCACTAGGCCAACACCACAAACACCACTTAGCCCAACTACACCTAGCCAAAACCACCAAAGCAACATCACCAAGCCAAAACCACCTAGCCAACACCACCTTGCTCAACACCACCAACAGCACCAGCAAGACCAACACCACCAAGCAAACACCACCTTGCCAGCACCACCAAAAAACACCACATAGCAAAGACCACCTAGCCATCACCATCTAGTCAACACCACCAGGTTAACACCACCTAGACCAACACCACCAACACCAACAGCAAGCCCAACACCACCTAGGCAACACCACCAAGCAAACACCAGCTATCCAATACCACCATGACAACACCACAAACACCACCTAGCCCAACACCACCTAACCCATTCCACCAAGCCAACATCACCAAGCCAAGACCAAGAAGTCAACTCCACCTAGCCAACACCAGCAGGCCTAACACCACCTAGCCAACACCGCCTAGACAACAACACCACCAAGCATAACACTTACAAACCCAACACCACCAAGCCAACCCCAATCAGAGCAACACCACCTACACCACTATCAAGCCATACACCACCTAGGCAACTTCACCAACACCAAAACCAGCAATCCAACACCTCCAAGCCCAGCACCACCTAGTAAACATCACCTAGCTAACACCACCAAGCCAACACCACCGAGCGAAAACCACCTAGACAACACCACAAAGCCCAAAACCTCCAAGCCAACACTGCTTAGACCAACACCTTCAACAACACCAGCAAGCCCAAATCCACCTAAATAACACCACCTAGCCAATACCACCAACACTACAAGGTGGCCCAACACCACCTACCCAATAACATTAAGCCAACACCACCAAGGCAACAGCACCAGGCCAACACCACTTACCCAACACTGACTAACCAACACCACCAAGCCCAACACCACCTATCTAACACTACCTAGCCGGCACTACCTAACCAAAACCACCAACCCAACACCACCAAGCCAACACCACCAAGCCAACATCACCAAGACCAACACCACCAAGACACCATCACCGAGCCAACACCACCAAGACAACACCACCGAGCAACATCACCAAGACAACACCACCGAGACCAACACCACCAACTCTCCCAGGAGGCCCAACACCACTTAGCTAACACAACCTAGCTAACACCACCAAGCCAACACCACCAAGCCACCATCACTAAGCCAAAAAAACCTAGCCAACACCTCCAAGCCAACGCCACCAAGCACAAACCACCAAGCCAACACCACGTAGCCAACACTACCAAGGACAACACCACCAGCAATCCCAACACCATCAAGCCAACACCAACAAACCAACACCACCAAGCAAACACCAACTACCCACCACCGCCAACACAATACCACCTAGCCAACACGACCAAACCCAACACCACCTATCTAACAATACCTAGCCGACACTACCTAACCAAAACCACCAACCCAACACCACGAAGCCAAACCACCGAGACCAACACCACCTACACTCCCACCAAGCCCAACAGCACCTAGGCAGCACCACCAAGCCAACACCACCAAGCCAACACATCCAAGCCAACACCACCAAGCCAACATCAGCTAGCGAACACCACCAAGCCAACACTAACGAACACCGCCTAGCCGAGCAACACCTTGTCAAACACCACCAAGTCAAAACCACTAAACCGCCACCACCTAGCATACACCAGCATGCCTAACACCACCATGCCAACACCACCTAGCCAATCAGCAAGCACACTCCACCTAGCCAACACCAGCTAGCAGACTCCACCATTGCCAACACCACCTAGCTGACACCACAAATCCAACACCACTAAGCTAAAACCACAAAGCCATCACCACCAAGCCAATACCACCAAGTCAACACCACCAAGCCAACACCACAAACACACTCCAGCCCAACACCACCTAGCCCAACACCACCTAGCCCAAAACCATCTAGCCAACACCAACAAACCAACACCACCCAGCAAACACCAACTAGCCAACACCACCTAGCCGACACTACCTAGCCAAAACCTCCGAGACCAACACCACCAACACTCCCAGTAAAACCAACACCACCTATCCAAAACAACCAAGCCAACACAAACAGGCCAAGATCACCTACCCAACATCACCTAGCCAAAAATACCAGACCAACACCACCTATCCAAAACCACTAAGCCAACATCACCAAGCCAAACCACTGAGACCAACACTACTAACACTCCCAGCAAAGCCAACACCACCTAGCCAAAACGGCCAAGCCAACACCACCAAGCCAACACCACCAGTCCAACACCAATTATCCAACACCACCTAGCCAACAACCCCAAGCCCAACACCACCTATCTAACACCACCTAGACCAACACCACCATTGCTCCAAGCAAACCAAACACCAACTAGCCAACACCAGCTAGCCAATATCACCTAGCCAACACCACCAAGCGAACACCACAAACACCACCTAGCCCAACACCACCTAGCCCAACATCACCTAGCCCAAAACCACCAGGTCAACCACCATACCAACACCATCAAGGCATCCCCTTCCAAGCACATCACCACCAACACCACCATCAAGCTCAACACCACCAAGCTAACACCACTAAGCCAACACCACCAAGCCAACACCATAAACACCACCTAGCCCAACACCACCTAGCCTAACACCACCTAGCCCAAAAGCACCAACTCAACTACCAAGCCAACACCATCTAGGCATCACTACCAAGCACATCACCACCAACAACACTATCAACCCCAACATCACCTACCCAACACTACCCAGCCTGGATCACCAAGCCAACACCACTAAGACATCACCACCTAGCCAATTCCTCATAGCCAGCACCACCAAGCCCAACAACACCAAGCCAAACAACCACAGACACTCCCAGCAAGCCCAACACCACCTAACAAACATTACCAAGCCAACACCTCCAAGCCAACACCTCCAAGCCAAACCACCAAGACCAACACCACCTATCTCACACTACCTAGCCGAAACTACGTAGCCAAAACCACAAAGCAAACACCACCCAGCAAACACCAACAAGCCAACACCAACAACACTGCAAGGAGGCCCAACACCACCTACCCAACACCACCAAGCCAACACCATCTAGCCCAACACCATAAAACCCAACATCACCTAGGCAAAACCACCAAGCCAACACCAACAACACCACCATCTAGCCCAACACCATCTAGCCAACACCATCAAACCAAAGGCAGCTAACAAAAACCAACTAGCCAACACCACCTATCCGATACTACCTATCTCACACTACCTAGCCGACACTACCTAGCCCAAACCACCAACCCAACACCACCAAGCCAAACCACCGAGACCAAGATCACCAACATTCCCAGCAAAGCCAACATCATTTACCCAACACCACCTGGCCAACACTCGAAGCCCAACACCACCTATCTAACACCACCTAGACCAACACCACCATCACTACCAGCAAGCCCTACACAAGCTAGCCAACACCACCATGCCACCGCCACCAAACCAACACCACAAGCCAACAAAATCAAGCGAATACCACCAATACAATATCACCTAGCCAACACCACCAAGACAACACCACCTAGCCAGCACTACGAAGCCCAACACCATCACCACCAGCAAGCCCAACACCATCTAGACAACACCAACAAACCAATCCGCCTAGCAAACACTAAATAGCCAACACCACCAAGCCAAACCACAGAGACCAACACCGCCAACACTCCTAGCAAGCCCAACACCACCCAGCCAACACCAAGCCAAAACATCCAGGGCAACACCCCCAAGCCAAACACCACCTATTTAACACCACCTAGACCAACACCACAGACACCCGCAGCAAGCCCAACACAAGCTAGCCAACATCAGCAAGCCTACACCACCGAGCAAACGCCACCAGGCCAACACATCTTACCCAACACCACCTAGAAAACACCACCAAGCCAACACCAAAAACACCACCTAGCCAAACACCACCTAGCCAAACACCACCTAGCCCAACACCACCTATCCCACTACCACCTAGCCCAAAACCACCAAGTCAACCACAAAGCCAACACCATCTAGGTATCCCCTTCCAAGCACATCACCACCAACACCACCATCGAGCCCAAAACCACCAAGCCAACACCACTAAGCCAACACCACTAAGCCAACACCACTAAGCCAACACCACCGACCAACACCACAAACACCACCTAGCAAAACTCCACCTAGCCCAACACCACCTAGCCCAACACCACCTAGTCCAAAACCACCAAGTCAACCACCAAGAAAACACCATCTAGGCATCACTACCAAGCACATCCCCACCAACACCACTATCAACCCCAACATCACCAAGCCAACACCACAAAGCGATCACCACCTAGCCGATACCACATAGCCAAAACCACCAAGCCCAACAACACCAAGCCAAACAACCGAGACCAACACCACAAACACTCCCAGCAAGCCCAACACCTCCTAACCAATATTACCAAGCCAAAACCTTCAAGCCAAACCACCAAGACCAACACCACCAACACTACCAGCAAGAACAACACCACCTAACAAACACCACCAAACCAACACCACCTATCTAACACCACCTAGGCCAACACCACAGACACTCCCAACAAGCCCAACACCAGATGGCCAACACCACCTAGCCAACACCACCAAGCCAACATCCCCACTCCACAAACACCTAGACCAACACCATCAACACTCCCAGCAAGCCCAACACCACCTAGCCAACACCAGCAAGCCAACACCACCAATACCACATCAGCTAGCCAACACCACCAAGCTAACCCCACCAGGCCAACACCGCCTACACAACACCATCTAGCTAAAACCTGCAAGCCCAAATACACCTATCTAACACCACCTAGAGCAACACTACCAAGCCAACAACACCAAGCCAAAAACATCCTACCCAACACCACCTAGTCAACACCACCAAGCCAACACCACCAAGCCAAAACCACCTAGACCAAGACCACCAACACTCACAGTAAGCCCAGCACCACCTAGTCAACACAACTAAGCCAACACTACCAAGCCAACATAAGCTAGCCAACACCACCAGGCCAACACCACGAACACCACCTAGCCCAACACCACCAAGCACAACACCACCAAGCCAACACCACCAAGCTTACACCATCTAGCCAACACTACCAAGCCAAAAACCACCAACAAAACCTAGCCGCCTCCACCACCTAGCATACACCACCATGCCCAACACCACAAAGTCAACACCACCTAGCTAATATCACCAAGGTCAACACTACCTAACCAACACCATCAAGCCAACACCACCTATTTAAAACCACCTAGACCAACATGACAGACACCCCCAGAAAGCCCAACACCAGCTAGCCAGCACCAACAAGCCTACACCACCGAGCCAACGCCACCAGGCCAACGCATCCTACACAACACCACCTAGAAAACACCACCAAGTCAACATCACCAAGCCAAAAAAACCAAGACGAAAACAACCAACACTCCCAGTAAGCCCAACACCACCTAGGTAACACCACCAAGCCAACACCACCAAGCCAACACCACCAAGCCAACATCAGCTAGCCAACACCATCACGCCCACACTAACGAACACCAACAAGCCTACACCACGGAGGCAACGCCACCAGGCCAACACATCCTACCCAACACCACCTAGAAAACACCACCAAGCCAACACCACCAAGCCAAAAATCCAAGAAGAACACCACCAATACTCCCAGTAAGCCCAACACCACCTAGGTAACACCACCAAGCCAACACCACCCAGCCGCCACCACCTAGCATACACCAGCATATCCAACACCACCATGCCAACACCACCTAGCCAATCAGCGAGCAAACTCCACCTGGCCAACACCATCTAGAAGACACCACCATGCCCAACACCACCAAGGCAACACCACCTAGCTGACACCACAAATCCAACACCACCAAGCTAAAACCACAAAGCCATCACCACCAAGCCAATACCACCAAGGCAACACCACCAAGCCAACACAGCAAACACACTCCAGCCCAACACCACCTAGCCCAAAACCACCAACCCAAAACCATCAAGCTAAACCACCGAGACCAACACCACCAACAATCCCAGCAAGCCCAACACCACCTAACACCACCAAGCCGACGCCACCAAGCCTGAATCACCAAGCCAACACCACAAAGCCAACACCACCAAACCAACACCACCAAGCCAAAACCACCAATCCTAAACAACCTAGACCAACGCCACCAACACTCCCAGAAGCAAAACACCACCTAGCCAACACCACCAATGCAACATCAGCTAGCCAACACCACGAACACTACCTAACCAACACCACCAAGCCAACACCACCCACCCAACACCACCTAGCCAAAACCCCCAAGCCCAACACCACCTATCTAACACCACCTAGACCAACACAACCAAGTCAACACCCCCAAGCCAAAACCACCTAAACCGACACTACCAACACTCCCAGCAAGCCCACCACCAGCTAGTCAACACCACCAGGTCAACACATCCCACCCAACACCACCTAGCCAACACCACCTAGCCAACATCTCCAACCCAACAACACCAAGCCCACACCACCATTCTAACACTACGTAGCCAACACAACCCAGCCAACACCACCAAGCCTACACCACCAAGCCAACACGTCCTAGAAATTATTACCAAGCCCAACACCACCTAGCCAACACTACCAAGCCCAACCGTTAGCCCAACTCCACGTAGCCAACACCAGCTAGCAGACACCACCATGCCCAACACCACCAAGTCAGCACCGTCAAAGTTAACATTACCTACCCAACTCCACAAATCCAACACCTCCAAGCCAACGCCACCAAGCCAACATCACCAAGCCAACAGCACCAAGCCAAGAGCATCAAGCATACACCACCAAGCCAACACCACCAAACTGACAACACAAAGCCAACACTACTGACACCACCAGCAAGGCCAACCCCACCAAGCCAATACCACCCAGCCAACACCACCAAGCCAAAACCACCTAGACCAACACCAAAACATTCCGCGCAACCCCAACACCAGCTAGCCAACACCATCATTCCGACACCACCGATCCAACACATTCTACCCAACAACACCTAGCCAAGACCACCAACATTCCCTGGTGGCCCAACACCACCTAGCCACCACCATTAAGCGAACACTACCAATCCAACAGCACCAGGCCCACACCGCCTACCCAACACCACCTAACCAACACCACCAAGCTCAACACCACCTATCGTACACTAACTAGCCAACACCACCAAGCCAACACCGCCAAGCGAACACCACCAAGCCAAGACCACCGAGACCAACACTACTAACACACCCAGGAGGCCCAATACCACCTAGCCAACACCACCAAGCCAACACCATCATGCCAACACCACCTATTCAGCACCAGCTAGACCAAGACCACCAACACTCCCAGCAAGCCCAAGTTAATCTAGCCTACACCACCAATCAGGCAACACCACCAAGCCAACATCCCCTAGCCAACGTCACCAAGCCAACTCCACAAACACCACCTAGCCCAACACCACGTAGCCCAACACCACCTAGCCCAAAACCACCAAACCAGCACCACCTAGCAAACACCAACTAGCCAACACCACCTAGCCGACACTACCTAGCCAAAACCACCGAGACCAACACCACCAACACTCCCAGCAAAGCCAACACCACCTATCCAAAACCACCATGCCAACACCACCAGGCCAAAAACACCTAGCCAACACCACCTAGCATAAACCACCAGACCAACACCACCTAGCCAAAACCACCAAGCCAACACCATCAAGCCAAACCACTGAGACCAACACCACCAACGCTCCCAGGAAAGCCAACACCACCTAGACAAAACCGCCAAGCCAACACCACCAAGCCAACATCACCAGTCCAACACCACCATTACTCCAAGCAAACCAAACACCAACTAACCAAAACCACCTAGCCAATACCACCAAGCGAACACTTCAAACACCACCTAGCCCAACACCACCTAGCGCAACACCACTTAGCCCAAGACCACCAAGTCAACCACCAAGCCAACACCATCTAGGCATCCCCTTCCAAACACATCACCACCAACACCACCATCAAACCCAACACCACCAAGCCAACACCACTAAGCCAACACCACCAAGCCAACACCACAAACACCACCTACCATAACACCACCTAGCCCAAAACCACCAAGTCAACCACCAAGCCAACACCATCTAGGCATCACTACCAAGTACATCACCACCAACACCACCATGAACCCCAAGATCACCTACCCAACACCACCAAGCCTGGATCACCTAGCCAACACCACTAAACCAACACAACCTAGCCGATACTACATAGCCAACACCACCAAGCCCAACAACACCAAGCCAAACAACCGAGACCAACACCACAAACACTCTCAGCAAGCCCAACACCACCTAACCAACATTACCAAGCCAACACCTCCAAGCCACACCACCAAGACCTACACCTCCAACACTGCCAGCAAGAACAACACCACCTAACCAACACCACCAAGCCAACACCACCAATCCAGAACCACCTAGACCAACTAAAAAACATTCCAAGCAAGCCCAACACCAGCTAGCCAACACCAATAATCCGACACCACCAATCCAACAGCACCAGGCCAACACCACCTACCTAAGACCACCATGCTCAACACCACCTATCGTACACTTCCTAGCCAAAACCACCAAACCAACACCACCAAGCCAACACAACCAAGTCAACACCACCAAGCCAACATCACCGAGCCAACACCACCACGCCAACACCACCGAGACCAACACCACTAACACTCCCAGGAGGCCCAACACCACCTATTCAACACTACCAACTCAACATGACCAAGCCAACACCACCAAGCCAACACAACCTAGCCAAGTCCACCAAGTCCAACACCACCTACTCAGCACCAGCTAGACCAAGACCACCAACACTCCCAGCAAGTCTAACAGCACCTAGCCTACACCACCAAGCCAACACCAACAAGCCAATAACACCTAGCTAACGTCACCAAGCCAACTGCACAAACACCACCTGGCCACACAACGTACCCCAGCACCACCTAGCCCAAAACCACCAAGCAAACACCAAAAGCACCTGCTAGCCCATTAGCGACTAGCACAACACCACCTAGGCCAAAACCACCAAGCCAACCACCAAGCCAGCATCATCTAGCCAACACTACCAAGCACAACACCACCAACACTACCAGTGAGCCCAACACCATCTAGCCAACACCAACAAACCGACCACACCTAGCAGACACCAACTAGCCAACACCACGTAGCCGATACGACCTATCTCACACTTCCTAGCCGACACAACCTAACCCAAATCACCAACCCAACACCACTAAGCCAATACACCTATCTAACACTACCCAGCCGACACTACCGAGCCAAAATCACCATCCCAAAACCACCAAGCCTAACCACCGAGACCAACACCACCAACAATCCCAGCAAGCCCAACACCACTTATCCAACACCACCAAGCCAACGCCACCAAGCCTGCTTCACCAAGCCAACACCACAAAGCCAACACCACCAAACCAACACCACCAAGCCAAAACCACCAAACCAAAACAACCTAGACCAACACCACCAATGCAACATCAGCTAGCCAACACCACGAACATTACCTAACCAACACCACCAAGCCAACACCACCAAGCGAACACCACCCACCGAACACCACCTAGCCAAAACCCCCAAGCCCAACACCACCTATCTAACACCACTAAGCCAACGCCACCAAACCAACACAACCAAGCCAACAACCCCAAGCCAAAACCACCTAAACCAACACTACCAACACTCCCAGCAAGCCCACCACAAGCTAGCCAACACCACCAGGACAACACATCCCACCCAACACCACCTAGCCAACACCACCTAGCCGACATCTCCAACCCAACACCGCCTAGCCAACATCACCAACCCAATACCACCGAGCCAACAGCACCATGCCACTACCACATAGCAAACACCCTCTAGCCAACAACACCAAGTCCACACCACCATTCTAACACTACGTAGCCAACACATCCCAGCCAACACCATCAAGCCTACACCACCAAGCCAACACGTCCTAGAAATCACTACCAAGCCCAACACCACCTAGCCAACACTACCAAGCCCAACACCACCAACAAAACCTAGCCGCTACCACCTAGCATACACCACCATGCCCAACACCACCAAGTCAACATCACCTAGCCAATATCACCAAGGTCAACACCACCTACCCAACACCACCAAGCCAACACCACCAAGCCAACACCACCAAGGCAACACCACCAAGGAAACACCATCAAGCGAACACCAGCAGGTCAACACCGCCAAGCCAACACTACCAAGCCAAACCGTAAGCCCAACTCCACCTAGCCAACACCAGCTAGCAGACACCACCATGCCCAACACCACCAAGCCAACACCGTCAAAGTCAACATTACCTACCCAACTCCACAAATCCAAAACCTCCAAGCCAACGCCACCAAGCCAACATCACCAAGCCAACAGCACCAAGCCAAAAGCACCAAGCAAACACCATCAAGCCAACACCACCAAGCTGACAACGCAAAGCCAACACTACTGACACCACCAGCAAGCCCAACCCCACGAAGCCAATACCACCAAGCAAACACCACCAGGACTACACCACACAGCCAACACCACCAAGCCAAAACCACCTAGACCTACACCAAAAGATTCCCAGCAAGCCCAACACCAGCTAGCCAACACCACCAATCCGACACCACCGATCCAACACCACCAGGCCAACACATCCTACCCAACAACACCTAGCCAAGACCACCAACACTCCCTGGTGGCCCAACACCACCTAGCCAATACCATTAAATGAACACCACCAGGCCAACAGCACCAGGCCAACACCACCTATCCAATACCACCAAGCTCAACACCGCCTATCGTACACTACCTAGCCAAAACCACCAAACCAACACCACCAAGCCAACACCACCAAAACAACACCACCGATACCAACACCACCAAGCCCAACACCACCTATTCAGCACCCGCTAGACCTACACCACCAACACTCCCAGCAAGTCCAACAGCACCTAGCCTACACCACCAAGCCAACACCACCAAGCCAACATCACCTAGCCAACGTCACCAAGCCAACTGCACAAACACCACCTGGCCCAACACCACGTAGCCCAACACCACCTATCCCAAAACCACCAAGCCAACCACCAAGCCAGCATCATCTAACCAACACTACCAAGCACAACACCACCAACACCACCAGCGAACCCAACACCATCTAGCCAACACCAACAAACCGACTCCACCTAGCACACACTAACTGGCCAACACCACGTAGCCAATACCACCTATCTCACACTTCCTAGCCGACACAACCTAACCCAAACCACCAACCCAACACCACTAAGCCAATACACCTATCTAACACTACCTAGCCGACACTACCGAGCCAAAACCACCAACCCAAAACCACCAAGCCAAACCACCGAGACCAACACCACCAACAATCCCAGCAAGCCCAACACCACCTAACCTTCACCACCAAGCCAACGCCACCAAGCCTGCATCACCAAGCCAACACCACAAAGCCAACACCACCAAACCAACACCACCAAACCAAAACCACCAAGCCAAAACAACCTAGACCAACAACACCAACACTCCCAGGAACCCCAACACCACCTAGCCAACACCACCAATGCAACATCAGCTAGCCAACACCACGAACACTACCTAAGCAACACCACTAAGCCAATACACCTATCTAACACTACCTAGCCGACACTACCGAGCCAAAACCACCAACCCAAAACCACCAAGCCAAACCACCGAGACCAACACCACCAACAATCACAGCAAGCCCAACACCACCTAACCTTCACCACCAAGCCAACGCCACCAAGCCTGCATCACCAAGCCAACACCACAAAGCCAACACCACCAAACCAACACCACCAAACAAAAACCACCAAGCCAAAACAACCTAGACCAACAACACCAACACTCCCAGGAACCCCAACACCTCCAAGCCAACACCACCAAGCCAACACCACCAAGCCAACACCACCTACCCAACATCACCTAACCAAAACCCCCAAGCCCAACACCACCTTGCCAACAGCACCAAGGCCAACATCACCAAGGCCAACACCACCAAGACAACACTACCAAGCCAACACCACCAAGCCAACACCACCAAGCCAACACCAAGCCCAACAGCAGCTAGCCAACACCACAAAGTCCAACACCACCTGGCCTATACCATCTACCCAACACCAAGAAGCCAACACCTTCAACTCCAACAACACCTACCCAACATCACCAAAACCAACCCCACCTAGCCAACAACACCAAGCCAACACCACCAAGCCAAGACCACCTAGCAACACTACCTAGTCACCACCACGTAGCCAACACCACCAAGCCAACACCAAATAGACAACACCACCTTGTCAACACCGCCAAGCCCAACAGCATATAGCCAACACCACCAAGCCCACACCACAAAGACAACACCACCAAGGCAACACCACCTAATCAACACCGCCAAGCGCAACATCAGCAAGCCCAACAACATCTAGCCAACACCACCAAGCCAACACTACCAAGCCCAACACCAGTAATCCAACACCACAAAGACAACAACACCAAGCCAACACCACCTAGCCAACACCCCAACCTCCAGCACAAGCAGCACCAACAACGTGGCCACCAGCACTACTGCCAACAACACCAACATCAGGACCACGAAATCCACCAACGCCGCCGACGCCACCAACACCTGAACACCAAAAGCGACGCAACTGACCCTACCACAACCACTAACATCACAACCAGCACCACCAACGACACCACCACCACAAGCAGCAGTTACACCTCCAATAACACAACCAACATCACCAAGAGCACGACCAACAACACGACCACCAACACGTTCACCAACATCATGACCACCAACATCAGTACCATCATCGCCACCAGAAACAACATCACCACCTGCAACGCCACCACTAACAACATCAACGCCATCACCAACAAAAGCGCCACAACCACCAAGGCCAGCAACGCCAACAATAACGCCTCCAAGGCCACACCACTAACACCAGCACCACCATGATCAACACCACCGGTACCACCACCACCAAAACCTTCACCAACACCACTATCAAAAGCACCACCACCACCATCGTCCCCAAACCCAGCAAACCACCAGCATCACCACCACCAAAATCAACGCCATGAACGAAAGCAACGCCACCCCTACCAACGTCACCAACGCCTTACGTTACCAGTGCCAGAAACACAAGCAGCGCCCCCAGTACCACCAAAAAAGCCATCAACGCCACGAACGCAACTACAATACAACAAACACGAACAGTACCATCGACACCACCACTACCAGCACCAAAACCGCCAACACCACCACCAACACCAATAGCAACACCTCTAACACCACCACTTCCACCAACGCCACCACCACTACTAGCGTCACAAACAACGGCATCATCTCCAACACCACCAGAAACATCAACACTAATACTACCAGCACCACCAACACCACCGGCACCGCTGACACGAAAACCACCACCACTACCACAAGCACCATCAGCACCAACGTCACCGATGCCAAAACCACCACCGCTAACACCTCAAACAACACCACCATTAACGCCAGCAACACCACCAGCAACTCTGCCACCTCCACCAACATCACCAGCACCACCAACACCATCACCTCCAACACCACCAACACCACCAACACCTCTAACAACACCACTAGCCCCACCACCTACACCACCAATACCACCAACGCCACCATCAGCATGAACACCAACGTCACCACCAATACCACTACACTACACTACTAACACAACCAACACCAGCACCACCAACATCGCCACCACCAATACCACTACACTACACTACTAACACAACCAACACCAGCACCACCAACATCGCCACTACCAACGTCAACGCCAGCACTACCAGAAACGCCACCACCAACAGTACCAATACCACCAAGACGGCCTACACCACCAGCACCATCAACACCTTTACCAGCACCACCATAACCACCACCAACACCAAAAACACCAGTAACAGCACAAACCAACATCACCAACACCTCCACTAACCCCACAATAACGAACACAACCAAAACCATCAAAACTAACAATACTATCACCACCAAGCACCAAGTCTACCACCAACACAACCAACACCAATACCACTGACGCCAACACCATCACTAACACCACCAACAGCAACTCCAGCGCCGCCGCCACCTGCAACATCACCACCACCATCACGACAACACCAGCGCCACCAGCATCACTTACGCTAACACCACTGCCAACACCATAACCCCCACCAGCAACACCACCAATATCACTACGACCAACATCACCCTCACCTACACTAACAACCCCAGCACCACTGATACCACCAAAGCCACCACCATCACCACCAGAAACCCCAGATCCATCAACTCCACCGACACCACTAACACCAACAACCGCAGAACACAAGACCACCACCAACAACACCAGCAACACCACCACAAGCAGCACCAGCATCACAACCAACACGTCCAGCAACACGAACACCAACACCACCACCAACACCACCACCATTACTATCTGCAACGCCATCACCACCAACACTAGTACCACCAAATCCAGCACCAACATCAACCCCAATATAACCAGCAACGCCACCATCAGCAAAGGCACCAATACTATCAAAACAACGAACACCACCAACACCACACCAACACCACCGCCACCAGCACCACCAACAGCACCACCACCAAAAACAAGGCCAACCGCAGCGCCACTAGCACCACCACCAACGCCACCATCACCACCACAGCCACAAAAGCCACCACCATCATCAAGAAAACCAAAATCACCCACGACACCACCACCACCCCCAAAACCACCAACATCACCACCATCAACACCATAAACACCAGCAACGCTACTACTACCAAAGCTACCAACGCCACTAACACCGACACCACCAATACCACAAAGACGAACACCACCATGAACACCCCCACAAGCACCGAAACCGTCCTCACCACCAATAACACAACCACCACCAACTTCACCACTCACACCACCACCATCACCGCCAACACTACCACCAACACACCACCAACACCAACACGAACAGCAAAACCACCACCAACTTCGCCACAGACATCACCAGCAACAACACAAATACTACCACCAGCAACACCACAAACACCACTAGGACCAACATCACCACCACCACTTCTATATCCACCACCATCACCACAAGAACTACAAACACCAACACCACAAACACTAACACTACCACTAACACCACAAACACCATCACCACCTACACCACAACCACCACCACAAGCACCACCATCAACACCACCACCAACATAATCCCTACGTTCACCACCAGCAGTACCACCGTCACCAACACCATACCACAATACCACCACCAACCCACCACCAACGCCACAAACACCACCACCAGGCACATCACCAACAGCACCAACATCATCAACACCACCATCTGCCCCAACGAAACCGCCGCAAACACCACCAGAGTCAACACCACCAACGCGAACATCATCTCCTCCACCAGCTGCACCAACAGTGCAGCTGTTGGCAGTGGTCAACACCACTGCCAACACTACCAATATCAGGACCACGAAAGCCACCAACGCTACCGACGCCAACAACACCTGAATACCAAAAGCGACACAACTGATATTACCAACACCACTAACTTTACAACCAGCAGCACCACCGACACCACCACCGACACCACCACCAACACCACCACCACAAACAGCACTTACCCACACCTCCAATAACACAAGCAACATCACCAAGAGCACGACCAAGAGCACCATCAACACCACCACCACGAACACCATCGGCATGAACATCACCCTCTGCAACGCCACCACCAGCATCAACGCCATCACCACCAAAGACGCCACAACCACCAACACGACTACCAACAACACCAACACCATCACCACCAACATAAGCGCCATCAGGGCCACCACAAACTCCACCACCAACATCAACGCCATCACCACCAAAAACAACCACCAAAGTGGCAACCACCAAAGCCAACAACTAACGCCCTCAACGCCACCAACGCCAACACCACAAACACCACTAACAGCAGCACTACCACGCTCTACACCAACAGCACCACCACCATCAACGCCATCAACACCACTACCAAAACCACCAGCACCATCGTCCCCAAAACCAGCAAACCACCACCATCACCACCACCAACATTAACGCCATGAATAAAAGCATCGCCACTAATGCCAGAAACACCAGCACCACCACCATCACCACCACCACCACCAACACACCAAGACCAACACCACTAGCACAAGCACCACATCAACAAACACCACCAAAACATCTACGAAGACCTCCACTAACACCAACTCCAAAACCAACACCACCAACCCCACCACCAGCAGCACCACCAACACCACCAGCACCACTTTCAACATCACCACCAACACCATCACCACTAACCTCACCACAAACACCACCATCAACACCAACATCAACCCCACCATCACCGTCACCACCAGCAACCACACCACCTAACCATCACCACCGCAACCACCAAAGCCACCACCATCACCACCACCAACACCAGTACGACCAGTAACACCTCCAATACCACCACCAAAGCCATCGACGCCACTTACACCCACAACGCCTTCACCGACTGCACCAACACCAAACCACCAACAGTACCACCAACACAACCACCATTACCACCATAAACAACACGACCAATAACACCACCAACACCAATAACACCGCCAACGCCACCGTCGCCTTTGATACCAACGACACCAAAACCACCACAAACATAGCCAACACCACCGCCGCCACCACCACCAGAAACGCCACCACTACAACCAAAGCCACCAACAAAAGCCACCAACGCCACTAAACACTACTGCAAACTCCGACGCCACCAACAACGACACCACCAACACAAACACCACCAATTCACCAACAACACCTTCACCACCAAAAACAACACGACCACCAACAGCACCACGACAACCAACACCACCAACACCAATAACACGGCCAACGCCACCGATGCCATCCACACCTTCAATAACGACATGACCAATACCACCGCGAACGCAACACCACCAGGAACACCATCACCACCAGCAACGCCGCCACCACAACCAAAGACACCAACGCCATCAAGCTGCCACCAACAACACCAACGCACCAACAATGCCATCAAAACCAACACCACCAGCAACGACACGATCACAAATTTCACCACTACAACCAACACCATCAACACTACTACCAAAATCACCAACAACATAACCACCAACACCACGAACAACACAAACATAAACACCAAGAACACCGCCACCAAACCTACCCTCGCCGCTACCAACACCAACGCCATCACAAATAGCAGCGCCATCACCAGCAAAAACGCCCCCCCACCACCAAAGCCAACACCAACGCTACCAGCACCAACACCAACACTAGCAAAACCAGCACCACCACCAATATCAACACCATCAGCAACGCCACGACCAACACAAAAGCCAGCAACGCCACTAATACCACCATCACCGGGACCACCAACACCGACACCACCAACTTCAGCAACACCGTCACCACAAGCAGCACCACCAGGTACATCAGCAACACCACCTAAACCACAAATACCAACAACAAAACCAGCAACACCACAAAGAACACCACCAGGCTCATCAGCGAAACACCACCAATACTACAAATACCACCACTAGGACTACCGCCAGCACCACCAACATCACCACCAACACCATAATAATCACCACGTCGGTCTGGGTGGCTCAGTTGGTTAGACGCTGGCCTAATGTTCCCAATGTCGTGGGTTCAAATCCGGCCCAGATCGATGGTTCTTAAGTGTGCTTAAAAACGACAGCTCCATGTCAGTAGATTTACTGGCATGTAAAAGAACTCCTGCGGGACAAAATTCCGGCACACCGGCGACGCTGATGTGATTCTTGCAATTGACAGCGTCGTTAAACAACAAAATCATTTTTTTTCATAATTACCACCACCACCAAAACCACAAACTACATCACCACAACGACCAACTTCAACAACACCACCAAACACTCCAACACCACCAGCGCGAGCAACATAACCACCAACAAATCAACCAGCAACACCACCACCCCGAGCAACACCAGCATCGCAACCAACGCGGGCACCAACACCACCACCAGCACCACTAGCAGACATCACGAACACACCACCAACGTTACCACCATCACCGCCAACACCACCACCACAAGCAACACCGCCAACACCAACAACAACACCACCACTAACACCACCTCCAACAGCACCGGAAGCACCGCCACCGTTAAAGCCACCGCCAGGAAGGCCACCACCACCAACGCAATTTACGCCATCGACACCACAAACACCGCCAACATCGACACCACCAACACCACCACCAACGCCATCACTCCAATCACCTATGCCACCAACACCGTCACCCCCGCCAAAACCCTCCCCAAAACCACCACCAGAACCACAAACAACAGCAGCAGCACCAACGATACCACCAACACCATGAGCACTACCACCAACGCGGCCACATAAACCACCACCAACACCCCCACCAACACCTGCACCATCACCAACACAACCAAGAACACCAGCTATAATAGCGACACCAACAACACCAGCATTACCACCACCAACACCACCATCTCAACCTGCAACCTCACTATCACCATCGTCAACAACGATACCAACCCCAATACCACCAACACCAACTACACAACCAGCAACAACTCCACCGGTAAAACACCACCTTCACCACAACCAACACCTTGACCACCACCGCCACCAATACCGCCACCAGTAACACCATCACCAACAACACCACTAAGAGCACCACCAACACCACCACCAACACCACCACAAACACCACCAACAACACCACCACCAATACTAGCACCATCAACATCACCACCAACACCACTACCTTTATCGTCACTAGCATCGCCAACAACACCATCAACGCCAACACCACCAAAACCTACAACACCGCAGTAACAACACCAATTCTAACGCCATCAGTACCAACACCACCAACACCAGAACCAACACCTTGACCACCAACTCCATCACCACCAACACCAACGCCATCCACACTACCTCCAACACCAAAACCACTAGCACCACAAATACTACACCACCATCAATACCACCACCAACACCCTCACCAACAATCCAACCACCATCGACACCACCACCAATACCACGGCCACTACCAAAACCTCCATTATCACCAACAGCAACGCCAACACCACCGATTCCAACTCCATCATCACCACCAATGACACAAAAGTCACCAACGCCATCAACACTACCACCAACACTGACACCACCAACAACACCATCATTAACACCACTAGCTCACCCACCAACACAACTACCAACATATCAACGAACACAAACATGACCACCAAAACCACAAGCAACACACTCACAACCATCACTACCAACACAACTACCAAAACCACCTCCACCAACAGCACCACAAATCAAAATCACCAACGCCACCGCCAAGACCAAACCAACGCCACCACCGGCATCTCCAACACCAATACCACAACCAACACCACCTCTAAAACCACCAATACCACCACCAAAACACTATCAACTACACCTGCAACACCATCACCAACCACACAACCACCACCTTCACGACCAACTCCACTACCACCAACATCACTACCACCAGCACCATTACCACCAACACCACCCCGCAAAACCCTCAAAACTGCCACCTACACTACCAACAACACCACCAGCATCACCACGAACATCAAAACCACCATGAAAACCACTAAAAACACCACCAGCAGCAGCAACAACGCCACCAACGCCAACACCACCAACACCTACAACACCGCATTACCAACATCACCAGTACTAACGCCATCAGTACCAACACCAACACCTTGATCACCAACTCCACCACCACCAACACCAACGCCACCAATACTACCTCCAACACCACAAATACTACACCACCATCAATACCACCACCAACACCACCACCAACACTCTCACCAACACCCTGACCAACACCCTCACCAACACCCTCACCAACACTCCAACCACCATCGACTACACCAACAATACCACTGCTACTACCAAAACCTCCATTATCACCAACAGCAACGCCAACACCACCGACTCCACCTCCATCATCACCACCAATGACACAAAAGTCAACAACGCCATCAACACTACCACCAACACTGGTACCACCAACAACACCATCATTAACACCACTAGCTCACCCACCAACACAACTACCAACATAACAACGAACACAAACACCACCACCAAAACCATAAGCAACACAATCACAACCACCTCCACCAACAGCACCACAAACCAAAATCACCAACGCCACCGCCAAGACCACACCAACGCCACCACCAGCACCACCAACACCAGTACCACCAACACTACCGCCACAAACAACACCACTGCCACCAACAACACCACCGCCACCAACAACACCACCGCCACCATCACCACCGCCGCTACGACGAACACCACCACCATCACCACCTGCAACGCCAGCACCACCAACGCCAACTCTCAGGCCACCGATACCACCAACGTGACCAACGCTAAAACCACCAACACCACCACCACTACCACCACTTACACACACTGCTACTACTACCCACACACAACACCACTACCGCGACCTAGACCCCACCACCTACTCACACACCACCTACACACACCAACACCTACAGACACCACCAGGACCACCTAATCACACCACCATAACCACCTCGGGCACAACCACCACATACACACAAACATCACCACCACAGATACGAACACCACCACCACACATATGTACAACCACCACCACCACCTACACACACCACCACACAAACATCACCACCTACACACAAACACCACCAACACACATACAAACACCAGCATCTACACACCACTACCAGCTGCACACACCACCAGCACCTACACACACCATCACCACCAACACACACACCACCATCTACAGACACCACCACCAACACACACCAACACCACATCACCGCCATATACATCACCATCACTGCGCTACCACGACACACCACCACCATACACCCTCACCACAATACACCACCACGACACACAGCGCACACATAACCACAACCATGCTCATGGGGCAGATGTCAGGCTAACACTCCCGCAGCCAGAACATGGCCCCGCTCTCGCAGTCGCCTTACCGCAGCGCTACCAGCTGTAGCAGTCGCTATTATTGTAAGAGAGCACAGGTTAGCGGAGAAATTGAGTTAACGGCGATGAAGTCTCAAAATCAACTACAATAACAACAAAAATAATAACAAGAATAACAGTAATAATAACAATAATAGTAGCAATAATTATAATTATAATGATGATAATGATAATAATGATGATAATGATAATGATAATGATAATGATGATAATGATAATGATAATGATAATGATAATGATAATGATAATGATAATGATAATAATAATAATAATAATAATAATAATAATAATAATAATAATAATAATAATAATAATAATAATAATAATAATAATAATAATAATAATAATAATAATAATAATAATAATAATAATAATAATAATAATAATAATAATAATAATAATAATAATGATGATGATGATGATAATGATGATGATGATGATGATGATAATAATAACGGTGATAATGATAATTATAATGATAATGACAATTATAATGATAAGAATGTAATTAGAAGGATAATATTTATAATGATAAAAATGATAATGATGATGATCATGATGATAATAATAATGACGATGATAATGATGATAATAATAACAATAAAATAATAGTAATAATAATAATAGTTGTAATTCTCTACAAATTTCTAAAATACCTTCCTTGTCAAGACTTTCTAACGCAAAAAATATGATTCTTCCATATATACATTGTAAACCATGCTTAACATCAGCTGTGCATGACCCACATACATATAACAGTAATGAGTTTATAGCGGTACCCTTGAATGTGGGTGTTTGAAGGAAAATATTAGTCTTGGAGAAATGACTGACAGTTAAGTTAGGCGCTTTCACTGTTTGGTTTTTAGTAGTTGTAATGAATATCTTAGTAAGTTTGCGCTTATAGAAATAGCTCTCTTTTGCTGCATTCATAAGAAGGCGAGAAATGTTGGAAGACTATGCGAAATAAATTAGCTTCTGTAAAGGAGAATCTTTATCAGAAATATATTCCATTAATTTGTACAATTTTATATTCTCCCAGGTTATATCAGTCATGTTCCCGTTAAGAAGGAAAGAAGAAGAAAAAAGACGAGTTAAATGGGATTCGATCTGAGTTTATACCAACACTGTGGATTTAGAGTAACATGCTTTAACGAGTTCAGCTGTACGTGTACGGAAACCACGTGTTGCTGATTAAGCTTACTTTTGTAAACAAGCACAACTCCGCCAAAAGTATGGGTAACTCATTGTGCAGGAATCGATGATACACAGCACCTGTTAATCTGTTCGGTAAAGTGTATGGTCCTAGGAGTCTGTCACCCACAATTCCTGCCCACTCACACAATGGGACTAAAGCGATGCTGGTACTTAAACCAAACATTTAATGGACATGGATTGGTCGAGGAGGTCCAGTAGCATGGCCTCCACGTTCGCCGGTCCTCAAGCCATTGGATTTCTGGCTATAGGGACATTTAAAGACGTATTTGTTTACGGACATACGTTTATAGGAAGATTTGTTTCTAGTTTTGACCAACCTCCGATAAAGTTGCAATATCGGACACTTTTCTTAAACACTGTGTATACAATTTGAGGCCCCCTAAATTCAAGAAAATAATTTTTACGAAAAGGTTCCTGTGTGTGTGGGTCACTGTGTGAACAGCATACCTTAAAGAGAAAAAGTCTGTTAAAAACCCACGTTGGTATTCAAGTTAAATGTCTTTCAAGGATGCGACATGAAGATTTTGAAGACTTACCCCAGACTACCTTTTAAACTGTGTTTTGTTCGAAAATTTTGATTTTCTTCAAAATGGCTCTAACGATTTTAATTAAAATTCCATACTTTTCAGATATTTTATTTAAACGAAATGTATATTTTGAATTTTCTGGCTATTGCCTATGCCGTACTGTTTACTCTGGATGACTTTTGCATAACTGGAAAACTGTAGGAGATAAACCAAGTCTTGCTATATAAAAATGTAGATTTTGCTAAAGCACCCAATTTATGTCCAAATACATTTATTTTTTTAGGGAGATGTTCCTGGTTATTTGTGTGAGTTTCGAAACACAAGCTATCGTCAAATGGAAGATTTTTATTCATTCTTTATGTTAGCAGTGCAAAGAGAACATAATTTTAAAGCTTTAAGAGATTTTACTATCGCTCAAAGTCTGATGTATTTCAATATTTCCCTTTTAACTACAAGAAAATAAGCAATAAGATAATTTCTGCAAATTTTATCTCAACTAACATGAAGATATAGGAACAAGAGTATGGTTAGTACAAAAGTAGAGAATGTCATGTGACTGCCACACGTCAGATTTTTATTTATAGATTGCAACTTTATGGAAACACAATAGGAATATATTTTCTCCAGAAGTACTGCAGTTGGATTTGCAATACTTACCCGCTGAGTAGATGCTGAAATATCGCTTCTCAAAGCTGCGAGGTGAACCGGTCTGTCATTCTCTGTGAACAGTAAGGTGACCATATTATGAATTTCATTCTCATATGCAAGAAGCCTGATAATTAGGTGACTTTCCCGCAGGTCTCACAGAAGTTGGTATTTACTATCGTGGTAGACAGTGCAGTGGGAAGATAAGAATACAGCATACTGAAGCGACTTTCAAGATTTTAAGAGCTATTCACTATATGATGGCTTTGAAATTTTAGTCTCCTTACATGGCTAGGACAGAAAAAACACTTCCTACTTGAGAAGAGTATACATAAGTATTAGAAAATTCACATCTCGAAAATAGTTAAGCAAGCCATATAGTGCATTTTAAAGAGATCTTTATTTTCTTTGCAGTAATATTTTATCCATCGCTTATGCTTTACACGTTATTTACAAGGAAGTTGACTTCAGAGCCTAATCCCAGAAAATACAAGATTATATTTCATTTTCATGAAAGCATCTTAAGTAGGTGGCATTATAGTCAAAACCACTAGTGCTTTTTGGGGGGGAATCAGACTTTTTCTAAACATTTTCCGTGCAAAGGGCAATTTGGTGAGAGCTTTTCTTGAAAGTATTTGTACCGCATTCTTGGAAGGAACATAAGTACCAACTTTGGCATTTAACCAATATATCGATCTTGAATTACGCTGTTCACACACACACGCACGCACACACATATACACACATACACAGAGAGAGAGACATACACGTTTCTAAAAATGATTTTTGATTCAAGGAGCCTAAAGATATTCCGTTGAAGTCAGTATGAAGTTTTTGGTTGAAATACTATACCTTCTACTGTAAAAGGTACACAAAATCCTACAACACAAAAATTATAATCTCTTTAAGGCTATATATGACTGAATTTTGCAACTTCTATATCTTGTAATCAATTTTGATGAAATTTTGTGTGCATATTTATATTGTAACCATATTATGCTGTGCAAAGTTTCAACTCTGTATGTTGCTTGGTTCAAGAAATATCACAAATTATTTAAATAAATTAAATAGTCGCACTTGAAAAGTCCCTTGGGACAAAGTTTTCATCCAATCATTCTAAAATTTTCTAGAGATGCACTTTAAACCTTACAAAAAATGTAAATACTTATATTTTATTATTTTTAAAAAATATGGAGTAACAGCCTGTTCTGAAGGATAAAAAACACACTAAAATCCATCTGATATCAAAACCCAATATAATTTTCATTTATAGTACATATTACTACACACTGTGCAAGTTTCAAGCCATTATGATAAGAAATGCTCTGCAAGGAACATTTTGTATAGAGCAAAATGCTGAAAAATTGCAAACTGAGAAAAAGGCAAAAGAAAATAAACTGACCTCAGAATTGCCCTGGACCATATGTCTCCCCCTCGGACCACTTGTTTCTTTCTTCAGATGATATTTTCAATTACATTACCAATGGCAGTAGCTAATCATTAGCAAGTTCAAAATAGGAGTGACATGGCACAGTAACAGTTATATCGTAAAAATGGGCATATATGGACATTTAAATACCACGCAAATGAAGTTAAAGGATGGCTTCTGTTAGCTTTAAAAATGGCGGAACTGAAAAAATAATGGATGCATATAATAGAGGAAAAATTGTAATATTTTTAACGCTAAAATAAAAAAATTCAATTTTTTTTACAAAAAATAGTCAAAACTCAGTCATATGTATCCTTAAAGCATACCATTCAATTGAAGAAATTGTGCTTTGTATTATTTTTATCAAGTGGGATGGTACTCCTTATTTCTTACTATCCGCCTTAAAATAGGTCTATTCATTCTATCTAATGCCCTTTCGTACTCAATAAATGCAAACATGTGGGGAAGTTAAACTCTTTCCACTTTTCCATAAGATCCTTATTGAGGTAAGTGACCAAATAGTTGCGAAGACCGCATTTTCCCGCCGGGAAAGATCGGAACGCTGACCACATCCCACTCTTCAGTACTGCACTCCACTGATGTTGCCTATTCTGGGCAGAGATGGGAGATGCAGTGGCCAGACTATAGTCCTTGGTCCGTAAAGGACTGTTAGTTTTATTTAAACGTGCACTACACCAAGAGGGATCGATACCTCAGCCAGTGCCGGAAGCAAAGGCTATACTTTCTTCAGATATGCAGCCAGCACGCGATACTAAAGCCCGCGAGTGTACATCTACATTTATTGGACCATTGCGTAGCGCACTCTATGCTATTACATGTATTTGCATTTATAGATATAGCATCCTGCAGAGTGGGACATTCTAATTGTATTGGAATGCAGCAGTGAAGTCAAATTATATGCTTGACTGTATTTTTGCACACATCTCTGTTGAACGAACGAGGGAGGGTTCGGTAGATCAGCGCTTCGCAGCTAATGATGTGGATATGCACACACAAATGTACTGTATCTACTGCACAATGCGCATTCATCAATGACTACTGTTGAAGAGGCTTCCCACAGATATATTATCCTTTGTACTCTCAGGCAATACGAGTTAATTTCAGCGTAAACCCACTAAACTAAGGGAGCTTCCGGTCGGCTCGACCCACTGTTTGTTATTCATGCTCCAATTGTCTAACTTTCACAGGAAGACTTGAAAGAGGTGAAAATTGTGGGTATAGAAACAACTGCTAACCACTACAACTTCACTGGACTGGAGTATATCTCTGTGTCTTGTTACGGAGGGGATTCCGGCACGTTGGCCGATAGCATATTATGCGTCAGACCCTGGGAGGAAGGACGAGATGAAAGTACCCTATAGGCGGCCAGAGCGCATCGCAGATGGGGTTCTTAACAGATGCAGACAGCTCTTCAACCTGTAAGCCGGGCCCTTCTGTACCGGCACCAGGCAAATTTTTCCTCAATAAAATAAGTCTAAGTCTAAGTCAACCTGAGTTGGAGGCCGCCCCGTAAGGCGCGCTACCATCCAGGTCCGGTTGGGTAGACAGGCCCCCTGGCGGTAACTAGCCGACCGGAGCGCCTCCCTTGAGTCGAACACAGTATTTCCAGAGCGCAACCGTGCTGACACTTTCAACCTGGAAAGACCGGACAGAGAGAATGAAATGAAATGAAAGGGGATAAAACTTGGGTGATGTAAAGTAAAGATCCTTTCCAGCATTCCCTGAGTGACCCAGGAAAAACCCTAAAAAATCCAAGGTCAAGAATATCGGCCGCAGGAATCCAACCTGTGACCTCCCGAATGCGGACCACATACATTATCCCCTCAGCTGTCCCTTGTTGGACTGTAGTATAGTACTGACGAAATCGGATTACAATTTCCCTGGACACTCCCTATAAGAGGGTGGTTCCGACCACTACAGTTGCCGTGATGTGGGTCCTGTTAACCCTTAGCACTCGCGGTACTTGTCAAGTAAGAATTACCTCGAGTCGATCATTCGAGCTCCTCCCGTAAGGGAATTGATCGGTTTGGGTTGGTCTCGGCGGGACAACGATTCGCGATACCCATGGAATGTGTGTACCTTTGGACTCCACTCAGCTGAGGTTATGAGGCTCCTCAACGTTCTCAGCACTAACCTGCAGAGCTATTATCGGTCTCAAATCTTTCCTGAACATACATAGCGGTAGCCAATAGCAGCGCGCAGCAACGTAGCCATGTGCTGTGCTTGTGCGTGAACGATAGAGACATGATAGCATGTGCCCAACGTAAGAATAGTGTTTCGCTGTACGTCTTACAGAGAGCTATTAAGTAGAACTGTAGATGAAAACTTCAATAAAATTTGGCTAATCAGTTAAACTGAATGTCAGCTCCTCTATTCGTGGCTAAATCTTCAATAGTGCGAGTATTAATTAATACTAATTCTTGATTCAAGATATTTCTGGCTTTGTTTTGATTGCTGCCAATATAGAGAAACCCTGCTCACACAAGTAGGAGTGCAATGGAAGTAATATAATGGCAATATCACTAAACTTAGTGTACTCCTTCCGTGAAGAATACCAAAAATAAACAATTGAAATGTTTCCGGTTTTTATTTCCAATGAATTTTCAGCAGACATTTCCAGAATACTTTCTTTTAGCTTTATGGGCACATCAAATGAATAGGTTGTTGTGGAGTAAAAGGATTTGTAATACATTCTTGTGAATTATTGTTTTGTCAATATATGGAAAGTAATTCAAAAACTTGGAACGTGAGATTTTGTAGGTGAGATTTCGAAATGTACATCAGCGATATTAATTAACGTAAGCAAAGGGATTCTTGGACAGAGGGCAATTCAAATGTCTCTGTCTGATGTTTTTCGTTATTTATCATCATTCAGGAGACTGTATGAGTATTTTAAATTTTATGTACCCCCTAAGAAGCCTTCACGTTCCCCAGGATGAATATGTCAGGTTTAGACTTTACTGCAGCCAGCACCAGTTCATGATCCCTGGAAGCAATGCGACGAATCAGTACATCAGTAAACAATTCTAGGTACACAGCGATATGTAAAGATCGCCTTGTGCTTCTGTTTGCCCCTAATATAAGCTCAATCATAAGCATGAGTCCAGCTTCAGATATTGCTGCGTACCTAAAATTATGCATTGATGTACTGACTCGCATTTCTGTCAGGGCCATGAGCTGGTGAATAAACTGTACCTTCACGGTAGTCAAACTCCGCCACTCCACCAGAGAAATCCGTCAACCGACGCGGCCGCCTACACAGAAAGAGCTTTCTTGGAGGCACAGTGTACCAAAGGCGTACCAAAGGACCTCTCGTACCGCATCCTGCTGTGACTCTCAGGAAAGTGGGCTACAGGCATCAAGTGTAGACGACGCCTGACGACGCTGGGGCACAGAGCGAGCTGGTAAGACACAACCTGCGATTTTTCCATCCATACAGACAGACAAACCAAGCAGACTACCAGAACCACACAAGAAAAACTTCTCACAACAGAAAACATCCAGCAATAAACAATAAACGATAATTCAAAACGTTTACTTCTTCACAATCATTTATCTTCCCGAGTCTGACAGCTTCATACTCGCGCCGGCGCAGTGCCATTTACCTTGGTCACGGAAGGAAAACGGAATTTTAAAGAAATCACACAGTGACCTGCTGTTGAAGGATGATTGTCACTTAAGCCTTCTGTATTCCCTTAGTGCCATTGTACCCACAAAGAAATATATGATATAACCAAATTTACAAATCTTTACTTTGATTAACATGATTGACATGGAAGTAAAGCTTATGTGACAATTTTTTGAATAAGTTGTGCGAATGAAACGCATCATATTTAAATAATTTTGTGACAGTTGCATTATTATCTTTATTGTTCCATTTGTAAGCTCTCTTTAACATCTGAGGTCATATCGGTGATCTATCACCTCTAACATATTGTGACATTGGATCGTTCAACATACGGGCAAGAGGAGGCCTGGTGACACTGGATAAATAAATAAAAACTGGAATTTGGGTTGGTAAAACCAAACCCAGGCAGTTTAGGGTTTAACCCTCTTCAACCTAGTCTTTTAAATTTTTTTTTTTTTTTTTTTTTTTTCTTTTTGTCTTGTTACGTGAATGGAGAATCTTTCAGCGTGTACGTAAGGCAGATTGTTGTAGTTATTAGGATGTGTAAATATGCTTCTCGTTGTCATTATCATGTTTATATATATTTTTTTATTTATATATTTTATTTTTGTTTTTTGTTCTGTTTCATTTTTGCTTTTGTTTTTTTGCTATTTGTATTATTATTTATGCACATTTACACATTTACAATATTAAGTGTGTTTGTCAAGACCCGGGTCCCACAACATGCCGCCGTCTCTGCTTCTACCTGCAGACGTTTTGTTTGATGCGTGTTTTTTTGGGTTCGTTTGTCAGGTCAGCCTTGTAATTTTTATATTATTTGTGGTTCTTGTTCCCTTGTTTCGGGAGGGTGATGATTACTAGATGTTTACTAATGCTTGAAGATATTGTTCCACTTGTTGTTTCTGTTGCTCTTGATGTTTGTCATAAATGTGGATTAATGTTAGTAGTGTTGGATTTTCTTCTTGTTCTTCAGGAGGGAGTTTTCTCATGGTTTGGGCTGTTCTTATTAATAATCTTCTGTAGGGTCTGGTATGGGCGTTGTCTATATAGCTCAGCATCAGATTTGCGATATACTTGTCTATTGGCGTTGTCCTTGAGTACTCATGGATTAACGTGTTTTTATAATTAGGGAAGAGCTTGTTGGCAGTCGTAAACATCTACGCTCAAAGGCTTGAATCCTCGTCATAGTTGTTTTTAATATGAGTGGCATCAGGGCCACTGCTCCATATGTTAGACAGGGACGTATTAGCGCTTTGTATAATCGCGTCAGTATATGTGAGCTAGGTCCTGTTTGGTTGAGCCTGGCGAGGGACATGAGCGTGGAATGTATTGCCCTTGTTTTGTTAAGGAGAGTTTTGTAATGTGGTCCTACTGTAACTTTTGTGTTGATTTCTATGCCAAGATATTTGATTGATTTTGCACATGGAATTATGGATTTATTAAATTTCAAGGTGAGGTTGTTGTGCAGGAATTTTCTCTTTTTTCTGATGATTATGGCCTGTGTTTTTTCTGTATTGATGGATATGCGCCATTTTTGGTCCAATCAAGGTATTTTTTAAGTTGTAGTTCTAGTTGATGTTTGGCCTGGAGGGTACGGGGGCTTGTGCACCAGTACGCGGTGTCATCAGCGTACTGGGCAAGTTGGATGCTGGGATGAATTGGCTGTGGTGTGTCTGCTGTGTACATGATATACAGGAGACCTGATATGGCGCTCCCTTGAGGTGTGCCTGCTTGCAGCGTAATGGATCTGGATAGGTTGTTTTCGATCTTTATGTTGGCTGTTCTGTCTGACAAAAAGCTGGCAATCCATCTTGTTATTCTTGGATGTATTTTGTAATCTGTAAGTTTATATAAGAGACCATTGATCCAGCATTTGTCAAAGGCAGATTTGACGTCCAGAAACGCTGCAACCGTTGCTAATCCTATGTTGTAGCTGTTTTTGAATTCCGACATCACTCGAACAAGTTGGTCTTGGATGGTAATTTCGCTGCGATATCCGGCTTGTGTTCTTGGAATGAGATGTTTTTCATTGCATATTTTTGTTAGTCCTTTAACTATGACCCTCTCAAATATTTTGGAGAGGGTTGATGTTAGCGATATTGGCCTATAATTCCGATGATCGGTGTTGTCTTTCCCAGGTTTCTGGAACAGTAGAATATGCGCTGTTTTCCAGTTTGTAGGGTGGTAGCCGAACCGGAGCATGTTGTTATATATATTTGCTAGTACTTGTAAGGTTTCTGTTGGCAGATTTTTTATCATCTGATATGTAACGCTGTCCGGTCCGGAGGCTGTATTTTTTGTGTTTTTGACTGTTGCCAATATGTCATCACTGGTGAAGGGTGTTTCTGCTTCATCATCAGGATTTAGCTCTTGTATATCTAGTTGTGGGGTGTATAGTTGATGTTGTAGCTGGACATGGAAGTTAATTCTATTGAAATATTTTTATTGAAGTCTGGACTATGTGGTGTTTGGAAAACTTCGTTGTAGTATGTGCGGAAGATTTCGAGTTTTTCGTGGGTGTCTGTGACAATTTTTCCATCTTTTTAATGGGGTAGTTGGGGGCAATTTTTTTCCTGGTGCTTTTGATTAATTTCCAGAACTTTGCTGGGTTTTGCTGATGCGACTGTGTTAGATCTTGAAGCTTTCTGTCCCAGTGTTGGCGGTTGTGTACTTGTATGGATTGTTTGACATCTTCTTGCATTTTGTTTAGGATTGTTTTGTCTGCTGGGTTATGTGTTTTCAGGTAGTTCCGGTGTGCCTTTCTCTTCTTTTTTATTAGATGTATGATTTCTTTGGGGAGTGGTCTGCTGTACGGATTTATTTGCACGGTCTTGGTGGGAATTGCTACTGTGTGTGCTTCCATGATGATGTTTGTAAGTGCTTGTGCTTGTTGATCCATATCACGTGTTGTCGTTGGTGTGGCTTGTACTAAGTTTCTTGTTAGTTCCAATGCTGTTTCTTTGAAGAGTTTACAATCTGCGTTATCATAGTCTTTCACTATTATTGTTTTGGAGACTTGTGTTTTCCACGGACCGGTTTTTAAGGTGACTATGACTGGCATATGATTGGTATCTGGTGGCGCGTCTGTTGTAATGTCTTGCACTAGAGGGTATGTATGTTTGGATACTAATATTTTGTCCGGTGAACTGTTTTTCTGAGAGCCTTGTCCTATTCGTGTGGGGCCTGGTGTGAGGATTAGTTTCAGTTGAGTATGTTTCAGATTCTTCACCAGTTCTTTTCCAAGCCTGTTTGTGTGTTCGTCGAGTAGTTCTTTGTGATTTGCGTTGAGGTCGGCTGCTATTACTAGGTTTCTGTAATTGTCATGAAGGTAGTTGAGTAAGGTGGTGGGGAGATTTCCATCTGGGGGAACGTATATTGTGGCAATGTGTAATTTGGTTCTGTTTATGGTGATCTGGATTAGTAGGAACTCGTGTTGTTGAAAGGCTTGGGGTATGGCTATTTGCGTTGGATTTAATTCGCTCTTTACAAGCACGATGACTCCGCCTCCATTTCCATGTTGCCTGTCTTTCCTGAAAACTGTGAGAGGTTGGAAAGTGAAATTTCTTCTTTTATTCAGTTTGGTCTCATTGACGGTAATTATGTCTGCACAGTGGTGTGATAGGAGATCCTGTAGTTGTTGTCTTTTTCCGGTTATTCCATTGATGTTGATATGCAGTAATTTGATGTTATGTTTTACTTGCTTGTGTGCTCTTATTGTCGTCACTTCCGGATGTGATTTATTTCTTGCATGGTGTTTGCTTGTTCTATTTCCTGATGTCCTGTATAAATATGGCGAGTTGATTTCCTAACTTTGCTGTATCGATGGATTTTTTTCAAAGTTTTCTGTGCTGTTATTTTGATGTTGTGTAACAGCCTTGCCCGTTGATTTGGTGGGGTGGAGTCATATAACGGTGGGATAATGGTGGACGTTATTTGTGCTGTTATTGTTTGTGTTACTTCGTTGATATATGTTATATTTTCCTGGATTTTGCTGATTTCACTCTGTAGATTTTGTATTTGCTCTTTTGAGTGTTCTATCACCTGTTTCATTTTGCCAACTGTTTCTTTGGCAGTCAGTTCCTTTTTAGTTGCTGGTATGGCGGGGAAATTAAGTGCAGTCCAGTTTGTGCTTTGTTTCGGTTGTGGGGGAGTTGGGAGATTGTGCGGAAAAATATGAGTTTCTGCAATTTGTGTTGTTTTGGTTGGTGCTGTCCTAGGATATTTGGGGCACTTAACTTGCCCGGTAAAATGCCCGAGTCTTTCGCAGGTGGCACAGTATGGTGCGGCGTGCTTTATGTGTTTGCACTTTTGTGTCTGTGACTTTTGGCCACAGTGGAAGCATGTAGGGATTGTTTCAGTGCAGTTCTCCCTCTGATGCCCATACTGTTGGCACTGCCGACACGGAATGTGTCGTTCAGAGTGGCGCGAAGGTTCTGTGCGAAATATTTGCTTCTCAATTATTGCCCCTTGGTGAATGGTTGTGGTGATGGTGGCGACATCAGTGCTAAAAACTCGCACTAGAGGTGTGGGCTTGTCGCGACGAGCGGTTGTGTGTGTGTGTGTGTGTGTGTGTGTGTGTGTGTGTGCGCGCGCGCGCGTAATAATGGTGGCGAGATCTGGAGGAGGTCCGGGGCTACAGGAGAACTAGCGACTGTGTATGAGATCGAACAGCGTGATAACACCGTGGTGTCCAGCAAGCTCTAGAATCTTCTTTTCTGAGTCATTACACACGTGCAGTGGAAAACACTCGAAGCAGGTTACGTCACGCCGGCTCATGTATAAATGACATTGAGCAGTAATCAGTTTTTAGAGTTGAGTGTTAGAGTTGAATGAACGTTACAGTTGAGTTGTTTTTGTCGTCGTGTACAGTTAGTTTTAGTTGCGAGAGTGAGTCGGGCAGCCTGTCAGTAAGTACGTATGTGTCGTCGAGTGATTGTATCGTAATAATAAAGATATGCGACAGTGAAACTGGACAAAGACATTGAAAGACTGAGAAAAATACCATCGGAAGAACAACTGTGAATTGTAATAGTAGAGAAGAGTGTGTTAGCAACGAGAAGGAAATTGTACATTGTAGTAAAGTTTAGAGGAAAATAAAGTGTTAGAAATGTAAACGGACTGCGCATTTTGCGAAATTTTGTTACAATATTGTCTATATACAATGGTATTAACTGGTATACAGTGTGGTTTTAGGTATTTAGATTTTGTACAGTACATCACAAACATTCACTCTTTCATTCATAGCTCCAGATTTTGGGGAGAATAGGGAATAAATTTGGATAAAAAGAACTCCCACCTCCGGACCCGGTGCACTGGGGCAGTCCAAACGACTGAGCAACCGGGCCATTTAACTGCATTATCACTGGTGCCCGCGAGAAATATCGCCACACGCCAATGAATCCATATCCTTTTCAGAGATGGCGCTGCAAGCCTTTAAACGTCACAAAGGAGAATTTCTTCTGATTTTATATCGTTGTTAGAAAAGCCAAAGATAATATTGCTTTCTTTTGATCTAGTATCTACATTTAATGTAATGTATACAGGCAAATTGTGATAATATAACTGTTGTAAAAATATAGACCAATAAATACTACGCCCTTTGGAAAGAAATCTTCCCGAAGGTATATAAGTATTATGCAATGAAACTCGTAGGACTTATTGCATAAAGACCTACGCATGGACATAGTGCACGAGTTTATTAAACGACTAGCCTATAATATGTACAAAGCAACTGAGAACCACCACAACCCTCTCATACAGCAATTTGGTAACTACGAAACCAACAATGATAAGCACAAGCGCCCTTTCTCCCTATTTGACCGCACCATGCCAGTTAACAAACACGACACTGTCACCAACCAGGAAATACAACAATACTTACAAAGCCTAGTCCCACTATAGACAACACCTCAATATAATTAACAGGCTCGGGAAACCCCCCCCCCCCCAGGACACGCCACAGGTACCCTAAATTAGGCTAAATTAAATAGAAGTAATAATATTTTTTAAAAAAAATTACACCTCCCACGGACACGAGTACCTCGTTACTCCACATTCATCCCTGTAAATAACCTAATGAACCCTCTTTTTATGATTTTAGGACCAGCAGCACTGCTGCGGATAACGCAATCAGCACCATCTCCAGCTGAAGCCACAGGACACGGTATAGTATCAACCATCTTTTAAGCATTTACTTCACCCCGTATCCTGCCTTATGCATGTATACCTCTACTGACACTTAGGTACTGGTCTGGGCGCCTGCGTCAAGATCAGTACCTAACCCCACTCTCTGTCTGTCTACTCTCTTGTAGGCAGGCGCTCTTTTTAGTAATCACCCACTAACATCAGGTTTGCTTCGGCGGTACCTGACTCCACTTTACCCACTCCTCGCTTCCCCATTGTAGCGTAGTTAGTGCATGGTAGGGGAGGCGATGTATATCCCTTTCGGATGATCGTTACCAGGTGTGGCGGAGGCGGAGCCACACCTATAAAAAAAAAATAATAAAAATCGGTACCAAAAGTTAGACCCGCAGTCATTATAGCATTTTCAAATAAGCATTAATTCAAACGCTTTCTGTTGTCTATACACCTATCTGTCTGCGTGGCAGCACTTGCAAGGAAAATAATGAAGTGAATGAAGGACGCCTATGTTGTCTGCAACTTATAGATAATAATATACATTCGGCGAAGTAACTTTCATTGTCACGGACTAACAGTTATTGAAATAAGGTGTACTTGAAGGAGCATTTTTTATAATTAATAAATAATAGGTAAATAATGAAATAAAGGCAACAAAAAGCATTCATTTCGTAAAATATGAATTTATATTTAAAAAGGCAGAAAAAGGCAATTGTGGAATTTCAATCATAAAGGTATGATCCGTACAGATTCACTTTCAAATTGAAGATAGATTTCACACATTTAAAAAGGCGTTCTGCCTAATTTCCAGTCTCTCTCTCGTCATAACTAATAACTCCCAACACAAAGCTTTCAGAATATGCAAATCTGCAATCTTCTCAAAGCTTCACATTAACGCACCACATGAGAATAAGCTTAGAGGGAATGTGCTAATCTTAGATCAACGCTGCATTCCAGCATTCGAGAACAGGTCGCACAGGTTCTCCTGTACGGGGTGTTACATCTACACAGCACCTAGCCGCTTAAAGCGACTTTATCTGTGCAGTATAGTAGGGATTTCGTAACGCTGACCGACAGACCTTCAGCCCGAGGTATGTCATTCCTGTACCTGCATTTAACCACTTTATGACAGGATGTAGGGGTTTTGCAGGGTTGTGGGAAGAGAGAAAGTTTTGCTCCTCAACGGCTGCTAATCAGTGTGTAACTTTCGTTGGACACTGCTGGTGTGTGTATCCAAATATGAAGGTTAGAATTTTGAATTTTGAATCTAAGGATATCTAGGAAGGACTGGGAACTTGGGAGTTCAGGTTTCTCTGTTCCTGGTTTAGCCCCGCTGTTACCGGGTTGCCCGCCAGCCAGTCGGGGAACTCGCTATGCGTGCCTTCTCTGGGATTATAGTCCCCAAGAGACCGAACCAGGGCGCTCCGATGTTGTGGTAAAAGATCGTAAAATTTTGTAGCCCGGCGGTTAATTTCGTCCTCCACATACGGAAGAGATGATGGCTCGTGCAAAGGTATGACAATACAAAATACGCTGCTTTGCGAAGTTTAAAAGCTCTTTAGTGCCATCTATGGAAGGCGCAGGGAACCAGTGGCGTGTGGTGATATTTCTCAAACTGGACCAGCAATAATGGGACTGCCTTACTCGGTAGCACTCTGCCTGCAGTGTGAGGTGTTGCGGGTTTGATTCCCGGCTGGAGGTGGGAATTTTTCTCTAGCCAAGATTATTCCCGTTTGTGCCCAGGGTCTGGAAGTATGAAGGAGAGAGGAAGAGAATGCGTGAGATCTAGTGTACCAAACCTAAATAGTGTCACCGCGCCCGCCGCATCTAATTGCCGACAACAGCAGTGTCACCCATCGCATTATTGTCGGCACTACCGCAAAGGAGCCGAAGGAAAGAGACAGAGAATGGCCGCATTTTTGGGGCGCTTGCCGAAAGAGAGAAAAGGATAGAGGCTTCTGGAATCTTCTACTTTGTATCTCACCGCAATAACTGAACGTTCCTGAAGCTTCCAGAATAGTGCCTGGGAGATATAAATAGCGGTAAAGTGCGACAGAAGAGGCAGTCAGACGTATGTGAAGCGTTGAGTAGTCGTGCCGACGGAGACGGACAGACGATGTGAAGCGTTGTACCGACGGAGTGCAACGAGTGTACAAGCTACTGTTTACGGAAATAAAAGTGTTTCTTTATCTCGACTACATCTGTCGTCTTTACTTCACACCCCACCAAAAAGTCACAATACCCAAAAACACTGTATGCGAGTTAACACAGTAGGCAATACGTCCCAAAGGTGAGAGGTCGTTGATATGACCCCTGAAGTTAAAGGCTAGATATAAGTGGAGCAATAACAAAAATAACGTATCCATCACGACATTGTTTATATATATGTTATATTGATATAACATTTTACCCTCTCGTGAGGTTTTCCTCTGTGTAGCTCACATTAATCGAGGTAAACATTTGTAGAAATAGTCTTATTACATTGTATTTCCTTAAAGGTACAATGGCAATATGACTATACAAGGGCTTATGGGACAGCCACCTTTTTACAGCTAGTCACTGTGTAATGACCTTGAAACTCCGTTCTTTTTGCAATGTCCGGGAGAAAGAATCTAAATGGTTGCACTCTTATTACCAGCTGAGGTCTCTAGCAAAACTATTTTTCGTAAAGGCTTATTGCTCTCTAAGCTTCATAATGGAGATAAGCTATTACAGAAATTGTCGTATTAATATATTTCCTTGTGGGTACAATTGGAGTAGGAGAATACAACATGCTTAGGCGACAGTCAAATCCTTTCAAAGATCGTCTTTACGTGATGGCTTTATACAGAGCATCAAATGTCTAAGAATTTCCCATTTGAGAAAAGGGTAAAGGTTTTGTAATACATGGATTTCACCATCTACTGTATACAGCCAAGAAATTCCACCAAGTGAACGACCAATTTGTGTGAAAAAACGTGCAATTTCTATTACTTCGATAGAGCTCTTAGAGTAAAAATGGACGTGTTACACAATTTCTTTATTGTGTGGTATTTGCAAACATTTCGGAGACTCTATTTCCCCAAGGTGTAGTATTATTTATTGGTTTGTACTTGCGCAACAGCCTATTCGTTGTTGTTTGCATCGATGTATCGTACTAAATGGAGCTAGTACTCACAACAAAACAAATTTATTATCAGGTTTTTTACAAAGCTATAAAAATGAACAATTCTCCTTTGTTAGGTTTGGAGACTGTTAGTGCCATCTGTGAAAGATACATGGAACCAGTAGAGAGCGCTGATATTTCTTAGTGGGACCATTAACTGGCTGGCTCCTTTAGCTCAGTCGGTGGAGCTCCTACCTGCACTGCGAGAGGTTGATATTGCACCTTGGACCCAAAAAGAAAATGGATGTTTTAGTTTTTGATGTCCTTTCCGTTTATTTTAGTGCGCTGATTCCAAAATGATATCACTTTTATTCTATCACGTCCAGGTTAAGCAAAATTAAAACCAAGTTTTGTACTTGCGCATTACCAATGTATTCACAATAACATTGTGTTGCTTAAAGCATAAGTGTAAACTAGAATTATATAATTTCAAATAAATTATACGTACATCTGACAAGAGCTAACAATTGATAAAAGCGACCTTATTCACCTAAAAAACGGAAATTGCCTTTCTTATTCACTTTTTCCACAAGCATGAAAACTACTTTCCCTATTCACGGACCAATATTAATCTGCGACCCTGTTTACAACAACCGACATGCTAACTTCCCTCAGTGTGTTTCAGATCTTAGTGAGAACGTTCGCCTATTCCTCGCGATAAAACCCAGACAACTATCTGCAATGTATTTAATGTGAACATGCAGCAAGTGTAACTTCAAACTCATTTTACATCCGAGTTTTCTCAAATTTTGCAACATGATGCTCACAATGATCTTGTAATCTGGAATTCTTCTGTTTCCTAGGAATGTCTTTACATCTTCTTAATTATGTCATATTTGCTTCTATGTTTGGCTCATTGTATGCTCAAACTTAGGGTTACACGTTAAATGTTTCATCCTAAGTGCAATGAACCGCACGTTTTCAGCTTATGTAGGGTAATTTCTTGATAAACACTACATATGTACTTAGAAGACCGGCTGTCCTTGTCTAGGTTATGTACAAACCGAATCATGATATCCAATTGTATGTGCTGTGGAGGGAGAAGTGTTTTTGTGAGTTCCACAAGGGGCGCATGTAGGACATCCCGTGTTCCAGCTGTCAAGGTTCCTCTGGTTGGCCACTTCCACCTTTACCACTGACTATGTCTGTATCCACTATCCCATTCCTACAGGAAGGAAGACATTTTTGGGTAAAGCATTTGTAGTCGCAGTAAAACTGAAATTTGAAGTCGCTACATAAAGTTCATCTACACTCAAGTCACGTGAGTCCCATTCCTTTCGATGTTACCAGCTGTAACACAAAAAACAAATGAATTACTGCTACCAGACCACATAAAATGGTTTAACCTCACTTTATCGATAGATACTTCTCGTGTCCTACTGTGATATATAAACGGGACTGTTATGAAACACAAATATTTGGTCTTCTAAAAATCTGATGTGTTGCACTCACATGACTTTCTCTACTCTTGTACTAACCATTCTTACAAACTCTTATTGCTATATCTTCTTCATGTTAGTTGAGATAAACATTTGTACAAATTATCTTATTGCTTATTTCCTAGTAGGTACAAGGGGAATATTAGAATACATTAGGCCTTGTGCGATAGTCAAATCTTTTAAAGCTTTGAGAATCTGTTCTGTTTGCACGCTTAACATATAAAAAGATGAACAACGATGTTACGTTTCACGAAAGCTTTTAAGTTTTCCTAAACTCACACGCATAACAAGGAACATCTTCGAAATGGTTCACCCTACAATAAAATTTATTGAGACATAATTTGTGTATTTTAGCGAGATCTACATTTTTGTATAGTATAATTTGGTCTATCTCTAACGGTTTATGAGTTATGCAAAAGTCGTCCAGAGTAAATACGACTACAGGGGCTATGGGGGAAACTTCAAGATATACATTTCATTTGTCATAAAAATATCTCCAACATATGACCTTTTAACCAAAATCGTTAGAGCCATTTTCAAGAAAATCAAAATTTTCCATGTAAAGGGTAGTTTAGGGTGGGGCTATTTTCTTCAAGGTCTTCGTGTCGCATCCTTGAAACACATTAAACTTAAATACCAACTTTGGTTTTTAATCGACCTTTCGTTTTTGAGTTATGCTGTCCACAGACACACAGACACACCTTTTTTGGATTCAGGGGGCCTCAAAACATATATTTCCGGTGAAATCTCGACATCGAATTTTTGGGTGGAAAATAATACTTTTCCGTACTTACCAGTAGAGAAAGTAAAAAACGCCGACCTGATTGAAAAGAATTAATTTCAGCGTTCAACTTGGCACAAAAAATCGACAGGATAGCAATAATTCTATCGAAAACAACTTTTGATGCAGAAGTATGTAATTTCGGCAGTTACTAATGAAAATATCAATTACATAATGGTATTGCGTTTGGCAGACATTCAAGGAGCACTTGAATGTGATGATATCCTTTTCTTTTACTCCTTAATTTAGTTTGCAGAAAGAATAAAGGATATTGGAATTTAGGTTACGTGCTATGTCGTTTCATTTTATGAGTTTTATTTTTAAAAATGTAGATGTGATGTGTAGTGTTTACAAAATTATGTTATATGGATTTGGTAGAGCAACTTGTTGATGCAATGTCTGACTGTTTCACCAACATTTTAAACTAAACGAGAAAAATGAGAGTACTGAAATCCATTTTAAACACAATTTCAAGTCTTATATAACAACTTGTCTAAAATGCAAGAAAAATATTTTTCTTTCAATGCCACACACGAGACAATTGGAAAATCTGCAAAATTAAAAACATCAGAAATACTAATAGAATAAGAACTCTTTGAAAATGCCAGAGCAGGGAAATTAATATACTGGGTTTCTCCATATTTAAATTTACAAGTGTCCTTTCATTAATTAAGGATAGATGAATGTTTTTCCAATCACCGTATGTGATAATCAAGTCACATAAAATCCACTAGAGACTTCCAACATTATTAATTTGCCATCTGGAATACAATAGTGACTTTCAAGATCACTTATGATCAAATTTGCAATATTTATTTGTTATGTGTTAATGTTTCCTTGTCATGGCCATTAGCACTGTGCTACTTGGGATAGTACACGAGCTGTAATTTAAAAAAAGCAAAGAGAAAAGAAGGAAAACAGATGACTCCGACTTAAAAGGATTTTGTGGCATTTGTATGCTGCATTTATATGGCACTTTGCAATGGGACTTTTCATTCTCCATACCATATACTTGCTATTGTTCAACGTGTAAGGCGTTTCTGTAACAATCAGCAGATATAGCCATAATGTTGGAGTCAGGTATACAACTGGATTTCACACACTATCGATATAAACGGCGCTTATCTTGCCACAGCTCAGCATTTGGTTGTATATATTCATAAATGTAAGGCGCGATGCAGATCGATGTATAATTTTCAGCAGAATACGTCGTAAAAGATAACCGAAATCCAGAGCAAAGACCAAACACAACGTACGATCGTCCAAAGTCTGTATCACTCTTCAAACTTATAACAAACACTTTAATTCAAATTATCACACTTAAAATAGTTTTATTGAAGGATTATTTTAATGTTGATGTACTTTATTTCACAGTATATGTACTATGGTATAAATTGTTGCACTATAAATCAATGTCAATTCGGTCAATCTTGTTTATGAAACAAGTAAAGTCAGCTTCTGTTTTAGTGGTTATAAGGCTTACCCAAGAAACTGCTTAAACCTTTAACATCCAAGATCTTATCGGTGGGTTTTTGCCTTTGAAATAATAATTGTTCAACTCATTTATGTTGACTCGCTTACAGTGGTGTTAGTCTTTGGGTGTGAATTATGTACATTTGCATCCCATATTAAATTCACACTTACATTCACATTTTCATTCATACTTCCGCACTTTAGAAAGAATGGGGAATGATTCTCCATAATAGATACTCCCATTCCTGCAGCGGGAGAGAAACATGGGAGTTCTTGCATTTGAAGGATTGTAACCACCGAAATAGAAAGACATTCTTCACTAATGGCCTCCCTACACACGACCACCAAAGTTCAGATATAAGCCATACAACTGTACAACGTTCTTAGCGATGTACATCTGGGTAGCTTGTTGACTCCTAATTTGTTATTGTATTTACAAGGGATTTTGAGTTTATTTCAATCTGCCTCAGCCCCCCCCCCCTCATGTGTAACACGTGTATACTTTTGGATGTATTATCTCCCTAAAGTGCATTAGTTATTGATCCGTATTTCTACACCCATCAATAATTTGTCTCTACGTAGTATATTAAATGCAAATAGTAAATAAAAATGAAACAATATCATCTTCGACTTTTCTCACAAAGCTATAAAATTAGAACAAAATCCACCAATACTAAGTTTAAAAGCTCATGGTGACCTCTCTGATAAGTATATGGAACCAGTGGCATGTGGTGATATTTCTCAGGTGGGACCAGCAATAAATCAACTGCCAGGCTCGGTAGCTCAGTCGGTAGTACTCTGCACGCAGTTTGGAGAGTTCAGTGTTTGATGCCCTGCTCGGGAGCGGGAGTATTTTTCTCTAGTCAAGATTATTCCGTATCATACAGTGTCTGGAAGTATGAGTGAGGGGAGGGAATCTATGTGATATAAAGCACATACCCTGAGGACCTAAACACCCCTGTGTAACAGCGAACACTATCGTATACAGGCAATATGTTCCAAATATAGGGAGATAGATCGCCGATATGACCACTGAAGTTAAGAGCGAGGTGTAAATGGAACTACAACAAAAATAATGAATGTAGGATTTGAAGCTTTCACGGCGAACGTTAGTGATAACAGCTTCACGGGTGATCAGCCGTGTTAAAGTTAAGTCCAATAATGAAGTCGAGTTGTTATTTTGAGATGACTTCCTTTGTAACAAAATACAAACCATATCGAGTTTTATGATACGACAACCGTACTGAACTTAAGAGATTTGCCACCTGATTGTTGAACGCTATTTTATTTACGTCAAGATGCTGAGAGGCAGATTTGTAATACTATACCAGGAAGGACATTTATTAGCTGAGTTCACAGTTTTGGTGCTGACTTATGGATTTAAAAACATGCTGAATAACAGTGCAACACAGGATTGTAACAGAAACATTTGCTCAGGTCTTTCTCTTCTGTGAACTATTTTTAGGTATTAAAGAATAGTCGCTAAAATGTAAAATATATGCGCAAATGAGTTAATCATGCAATAACTCCTTGCATATGCACTTGTAAGCATGTGTCCATCAAGGAGTAATCTGGTAATTATGTTAAAGTAACATACATTCACACTATTGCATACTTTCAGACCCAAGGGAGAATGTGGAATAAACCTGACTACAGACCCAGTCCCACCTTCGACTCAGGGACCTCGGACTGAAGATTAGTCTCTCAACCTCCAACCACAGAGACAAAGATTTTCACAATTAGCCCTAACGTTCTAGTTCATGTATAAGATTGCACACTAATGAACCTCCTTTTATTGGATTCAGATTCAGATTATTTTAGTAAGGAATATTGCCTGGTGCTGGTACAGTAGGCCCAACGTACAGATTTAAATTTACATTGTACTTACAATTATTTATATTCACAGGATATATGCAGCGGGTTTCTCAGGAAACCCATACAGTGGCCCTCTTTGGGTCACCGAGAACAGTTCCCTTCAGTATTGTTTTTGATTTATATTTTGAAATGTTTTTGTTTTTGTCTTTTCTTCTTTATACACATATATTACAATTTATTTACACACATGCACTCCCGCATTCACTCTGGTATCTCATGAGATACGCCCCCTCACACACACGCACACGCACACACAGTAGGCACTCCAGATTGAGCGTCCCACTCGTACATGTTTGCTGGGCGCACCAAGCCTTGCGTCCCAGCACATTAAAACACTCACTATTTACACACGTTATTTACACTATATACAGTTCCGCGGTTTTCCTGAGCGGGCAGGTTGCAGCTCCTGAATGATTCCCTGGGGTGCAGGCCTCTGAGGTAGCGTGTGTGTGGCCTGGGGCCTGTGGTTGCGTGGGCGCACATTAGTCGGTGAGCCGAGTGACGTCTAAAACATTTTGATACGTGTATGTTTACGATGCTTCGGCTCACCTTTGCCAATATTGGCAATCACGTAGTTGTTGTGACTTCTGATGCGCGCCCATGCTGCTGTGGCTTTCTTGGTTATTGCCTCAGGGATCGAAAGGATCTGGGTTTCCAGGTGAAGGGTTTCGTTAGTGGTTAATAGAGGAGCGGAGAGGATTTTCCGGAGGGAGAGGTTTTGAAGCTGTTTTAAGGCAGTTTTTGAGGCATTTGCCCAGGGCACACACGCGTATAGAACCAGTGACAGGATGAAAGTTTTGTACAAGACGAGTTTGGACTTCAATTGCAGCTGTTTGCTGCGGAAGATGGGGGCGCATAACTTTAGCCGCTGTCTGCCTTTGTTGGCGCTATTTTTTATTGGAATTTTTCATTGCTTGACATCTGTATACTTTTGGTAAGGTTTCCTTCCCAAATGTGTAGCGTTTATTGATCTGTATATACAATACTCTTATTGCCATCATTTCCTTGGATATGTGACATTAAATGCACATAGTAAATAAAAAGGACAGAATATAATCATCGGTCTTTCTTATAAAGCTGTAGAATTAGAACAAAAAATTCCTTTGTTCAAGTTTCAAAGCTCCTTGTGCCATCTCTGAAAACTATGGTGAACCAGTTGCGTGTGGTGCTATTTCTCAGGTGAAACCAGCAACAATGCAACTGCCTGGCTCGGTAGCTCAGTCGGTATCGTTCTGTGCGAAAGTTGAAGTGTTCCGAATTTGTTCCCTACTCCAGGATAGGATAATTCTTTTCTAGATAAGATATGCTCCATTATACAGAGGATCTGGAAGTGATAGGTCGGCGATATGACCACTGAAGTTAAAGACGGGTTAGAAGAGGAATAATAGAAATAACAGTACAAATGTTACGGCATTGTTTAAATATGACGCGTTTCATTCACAGCTAATTCAACAAATTATTCTCACACAAGTTTTCCTTCTATCTCGTCTTAATCGAGATAAACAATTGTAGAAATAGTTGTATGCTGTATATCTTTGTAGGTACAATGGCAGTAAAGGTTTGGAGTATGCTTAAATGACAGTCATCTTTTAACAGCTGGTCGCTCATACTTCGTTAAAATTCCCATTGCATGTTCGGGATAAAAAGAAAAGAAACGAAAATGTGTTGGGTTGCATTCGCATGACTTTCTCTAATCACTCTTTTTTTTATGTTTACTTAGACTCACAAAAGTAAATACCCAACTCCATCACCTAACCCAGGCCTTCTTATGTTGATGGTATGAGAACTAAATTAGCCATATGTTTCTCTTGCTATTCAGAGGCGTGGCAGTCATTGGCTCACCTCGCAGCTTTGAAAAACAATATTTTAGCAAACCTTCTGCTGTATGTACAAATCTGATGTGTTGCACTCACATGATTTTCTCTACTCGTGTACTAACCATTCTTACAAACTCTTATTCCTCTATCTTCTTTGTGTTACTTGAGATAAACATTTACAGAAATTTGCTATTGCTTACTTCCTTGTAGGTACAAGGGGAATATTAGAGCATAGTAGGCTTTGAGCGATAGTCAAGACTTTTAAAGCTTGAGATCCCGTTCTCTTTACATGCTTCAGATGTAAAAAATGAACAACGATGTTCCATTTCACGAATGTTTTAAGTTTTCCGAAACTGACACAAATAACGAGCAATATCTCCGAAATGGTTCACTCCACAAATTTTGTTTTGTCACAAATTGTGTGTTTTAGTGAGATCTACATTCTTTGTATATTAAGAATTTGTCTACCTCTTACGGTTTACGAGTTATTCAAAAGTCATCCAGAGCAAATAGCTGTACGGCTATAGCCAGAAAACTCAAAATATACATTTCATTTGTGATGAAAATCGAGATGACATTTGAATCAACATTGTTAGAGCCATTTTCAAGAAAATCAAAATTTTCGAATAATTTTCCATGTAAAGGGTAGTTTAGGGTGGGGCTAGTTTCTTCAAAATCTGCGTGTCGCATCCTTGAAAGACGTTAAACTTAAATACCAACTTTGGCTTTTAACAGACGCTTCGTTTTTAAGCTACGCTGTCCAAGGACAGACAGTCTGACACATTGACAGTCACAGACTGACTGATTGACTGACTGACACCCCCCCCCCCCACGCACACACACGGACCTTTTTCTCAAAAGGCTCTATCTTGGATTCAACGGCTCCCAAAACGTATGTTTCCGGTGAAATCTCGACATCAAATTTTTGGGTGAAATACAATACTTCCCTTACTTACCCGTAGAGAAAGTAAAAATTAATCAGCTAAATTTATCAATATAACGCAATACGTCGACGTAATTTTCATCAACCAGCCGTCGTCGACTTCAAACTTTGCACAAGTGCCAAGGACCAAAGACAATACAATAATATCATAACTATATCCAAATATCCTGACCAGTAACATCGGGATAAAAAGTAACTTGGCTAAATGTATCAATGTAATGTAATTTTCACCAACTTAGATTTGTCTGAATGCCTTGAAAATATGCCAACATGTCAAGAATCGATAACAATACCATAATATCCTGAATTTCTCATAATGTATGGACCAGAATCTTCAGGATAAAAATATACTAAGCTAAATTTATCAATGCAAAGGAATTTGACGACGTAGTTTTCATGAATTTGGTGCCGTCTGATTGACTTGAACATTTGCACACGTGTCGAGGACCACAGGTAGTACACTAACAATATCATGACGTTGTCCTAATGTCCTAAGCAGGATCACTCAGGGATGATGATTTTTAAGGACAGCTAAAAGATCTTTTATACTTTTTTTTATTTGTTTATTGTGGAAGGAAACGGCCCGGGTTCGATCCGCATGTGGTATTGGTGCTGAACGAAGCGGCGTCACGGTGGGTTTTCTCCTGCTTCTCCTGTTTCCCCCGCCACTCATTCCACTAAGTGCTCGATATTGCAAATTTTGTGTAGTAACATTTTGTCTTAATGTAGTAGGTATGGTATTACAACCAAACATTTGATGCCGACGTTTCAATGGAATGTTCTAGGTCTCCTGAGTAAAACAGGCATTTCTAGGAATACAAATGTATGTGTGTCTTTGTGTGCTTGTGTGTGTATGTGTCTGTGTAGAGCATAATATACAATTCGTAAGTGGGTTAACTTCCATGTTTGCTAATTTCCCAGAATGAGTCACGAGTATTTTCAAGAACACTCCACACGGAATTGCCCTTTTCATAGAAAAGTTCATTTGCTCAAAAATGCCACTCTCGTTTTCATTAAAATACCAGATATCTAAGACATCTTCATGAGAATAGGATTAATCTCCATAGTCCGGTTTCTTTTGAATGACCTTTGCACAAATGGTAAACCATAACCGATTCATAAAATATTGCTTTGGAGAAAAAATCTCGCTAAAGTACACAATTCACTTGTTTTCCCTTAACAATTTCTCAGATATTTCCTATTGTTCGTTTAAATTGTCTAATGCTTACACTTTTCTCAAATAGGAAGTGTTATTTTGCTGTGTCCAGGTCATATACAGAGAGAGAAATTTCCATGTCTTCAAATAGTGACCAGCACATAAAAGTACTTGACAGTCGCTTAAAAATGCTATATTTCCCTGTTCCCATTGTAGCTACAAGGAAAAATGTAGCAAGACGATTTCTAAACATTCGTATCCCGATTATGAAGTAGATAAAGCAATAATCCTATATGAAAGCAGTTGTTACACGTGACTAGAGCAAGTCATTTTGTTTCAGCTGTTCATGAAAACAAAACGGAATCTCAAAGTGGGCACTGTTATAATTATGTGACTATCACCTAAGTCCCTGTATTACCTTATTGCCATTGTGCTTACAAGGAAATACGGAATTAGGACATGTTGCAAAGGTTTATCCTAGTAACATGAATTAGATAGGAGGGAAACTTGCATCATATTTAGACTGTCGCGATAGTTCCCTTATTACTCTCACTATTACGTATAGGAAGTATCGTATTCCACACAAAATTCGATGTCGAGAAGTGTTTTGAGGACCCCTGAAATCAGTGGGTCTTTAGGTTTGCAGGGTTTGTACTTTAGATCACAGATTCCCTCTGACTCTTACTTCCAGACAGTGTATGATACGGAATAATCTTTACTGGAGAAGAATTCTCATCCCCGCAGCAGGGAATCAAACACGGGACCCATCAAACTGCGGAAAGAGTACTACCGACTGAGCTACCGAGCCTGGCAGTTGCATCATTGCTGGTCCCACCTAAGAAATATCACCACATGCTTTTCAGAGATGGCACTATAAGCTTTTAAACTTTGCAATGGAGAATATTTCTTATTTTTAATTTAGAGCTTCGTGCGAAAAGCCGAAGATGACATTGTTTCATTTTTATTGACTAAATACATTTAATGTGCTACATAGAGAAACAATGACGCATTGATGGGTGCAGAAATGCGCATCAATTAATACTACACCTTAGGCAGATAACATATTCAAAATTAGAGAAATGTTACCCACAAAGCAACTATGCAAAAGAAATCTCAATCTGAACCTGTTACTCAGTTTCTCAGGTTTCTTTATTACCAAGTTTTGGCTTGTTGCTGGTACATTAGGTCCTGCACACACTACAGTTGGCACGAACTTATAGTTAGGCAAATTTACAATAGTGTGACATTTGGTGGTGTGTGTGTAAAGTAAAGAAGACAGATGTAGTCTAGACAAAGAAACACTTTTATTTCCGTAAACAGTAACTTTGTACACTCGTTGCAACAGTAAGAAAGTCTTTTCCCATTCACCAACAGCACGGCTCCGAACTAGTAACACAACAACTGTCCCTTCTCCGTCGGCACGACTCCTCAACGCTTCACATACGTCTGACCTTTCCGTCGGCACAACTCCTCAACGCTTCACATACGTCTGTCCTTTCCGTCGGCACGACTCCTCAACGCTTCACATACGTCTGTCCTCTCCGTCGGCAAAAACTACTCAACGCTTCCATACGTCTGCCCTTTCCGTCGGCACGACTACTCAACGCTTCACATACGTCTGAGCTTTCCGTCGGCACGACTCCTCAACGCTTCACATACGTCTGTCTCTCCGTCGGCACGACTCCTCAACGCTTCACATACGTCTGACCTTTCCGTTGGCACGACTCCTCAACGCTTCACATACGTCTGACCTTTCCGTCGGCACGACTCCTCAACGCTTCACATACGTCTGTCCTCTCCGTCGGCACGACTACTCAACGCTTCCATACGTCCGTCCTCTCCGTCGGCACGACTACTCAACGCTTCACATACGTCTGTCCTCTCCGTCGGCACGACTCCTCAACGCTTCACATACGTCTGTCCTCTCCGTCGGCACGACTTCTCAACGCTTCCATACGTCTGTCCTCTCCGTCGGCACGACTACTCAACGCTTCACATACGTCTCTTCTTTCCGTCGGCACGACTACTCAACGCTTCACATACGTCTGTCCTCTCCGTCGGCACGACTACTCAACGCTTCCATACGTCTGACCTTTCCGTCGGCACGACTACTCAACGCTTCCATACGTCTGTCCTATCCTTCCTGTCGCACTTTACCGGTATTTATATCTCCCAGGCACTATTCTGGAAAGTTCAGTTATTGCGGTGAAATACGAAGCAGAAGATTCCCGAAGTCTCTATCCTTTTCTCCCTTTCGGCAAGCGCCCCAACAATGCGGCCATTCTCTGTCTCTTTCCTTCGGCTCCTTTGCGGTAGTGCCGACAATAATGCAATGGGTGACACTGCTGTTGTCGGCAATTACATGCGGGGGGCACGGTGACACTGCTCCCTCCTCAGAGCTGGTCGTCCCGACCAGCACTATCACTGCGGCATCTCCCTTGCGCCCCGGTGGACTAACCCATCGAACCTCTTCTCCAGGAGGCACGATCCTAGGTATCTCTGTTTGATAGTGTCCCTTGGTCCGGGTAGAACGATGTATGCCATCCTGCTTCGAAATTCTGCAACAGTACCGCCGGTCTTGACGGTCCCTCGTCCAGTTGCCCTTCTTCCTGGTGTGTTGACGGGCCATCCTGCGCACTTGGAAACGGCTCACTGGGTACCATGTCCGCCGACCTCTCTGTTGCACCTTCGCAGCCACCTTGCTTCCGATGGGTCCGGCAACAAACCCCGCCACATCCGCGCGAGTCACGTCCACCGCTGCACTCGTGTTCACTCGTGCTCGGCACGGCCTCTCCTGTATCCTGCCGTCCACGATGATTTCCGCCATTCTTCCGTTCATGGCACTATGCGTCAGGGGGTTGGATGGCTCCGACGGTCCCCCCATGTCCCACGCCAAGTCGGTTCTCGCGTGTTGCTCGTTTGCTTGTGCGCTTCCCTGCTGATCGTCCTCCACGTCATATCCTGGTTGGTTACGTACCCGACACACTCCTCCAGAGGATCCTCGACGACGTCCCTGAACTGCCCCTTTGTCTTCCCCGAGACGTACACTTTCGTTATCTGAAACGGGCGCAACTGTCGCCTCGGGCACTAGGTGCTCCCTCCCCGGGGCCGCGCTATTCCGTCTGCCCCTGGCATCCAGTACTTTGACGCTCTCGTCAACTCTTACTACCAGGGCGCCAAGACGTTCCCCGTCGTCCTCCACGACGTCCACATGCTGACAGAGGTCTTCCACCTTTTCGCCGAGTTCTTCCACGTCTTCCGTCACGCCAGTCAGTCCGCCGAGTTGTTCCACGTCTTCCGTCACGCCAATCAGTTCGCCGAGTTGTTCCACGTCTTCTCTCATGCCAGTCAGTTCGCCGAGTTGCTCCAAGTCTTCTGTCACGCCAGTCAGTTCGCCGTCAATATTCGCCGATAGCTCCGTCTTCATCTCTTTCAGCTCGGCAACGAGGTTGTCGTTTCTCGTCTTCATTTTGGCAGCGAGGTTGTCGTTTGCCGTCTTCATTTCGGCGAATAATTCTTTCATCATTGCCATCATCCTGGTTTCCGAATCTCCCTCCATCTTGGTTCTAACGTAGCAACTTCTAACGACGATGTAATGAAACTAGAAGCAATTCGACGATTCCCACTTCTGACACCAGTGTGACTTTTGGTGGTGTGTGTGTAAAGTAAAGAAGACAGATGTAGTCTAGACAAAGAAACACTTTTATTTCCGTAAACAGTAACTTTGTACACTCGTTGCAACAGTAAGAAAGTCTTTTCCCATTCACCAACAGCACGGCTCCGAACTAGTAACACAACAACTGTTCCTTCTCCGTCGGCACGACTCCTCAACGCTTCACATACGTCTGACCTTTCCGTCGGCACGACTCCTCAACGCTTCACATACGTCTGACCTTTCCGTCGGCACGACTCCTCAACGCTTCACATACGTCTGTCCTCTCCGTCGGCACGACTCCTCAACGCTTCACATACGTCTGACCTTTCCGTCGGCACGACTACTCAACGCTTCACATACGTCTGTCCTCTCCGTCGGCACGACTACTCAACGCTTCACATACGTCTGACCTTTCCGTCGGCACGACTACTCAACGCTTCACATACGTCTGTCCTCTCCGTCGGCACGACTACTCAACGCTTCACATACGTCTGTCCTCTCCGTCGGCACGACTACTCAACGCTTCACATACGTCTGTCCTCTCCGTCGGCACGACTCCTCAACGCTTCACATACGTCTGACCTTTCCGTCGGCACGACTCCTCAACTCTTCACATACGTCTGACCTTTCCGTCGGCACGACTACTCAACGCTTCCATACGTCTGTCCTATCCTTCCTGTCGCACTTTACCGCTATTTATATCTCCCAGGCACTATTCTGGAAAGTTCAGTTATTGCGGTGAAATACAAAGCAGAAGATTCCCGAAGTCTCTATCCTTTTCTCCCTTTCGGCAAGCGCCACAACAATGCGGCCATTCTCTGTCTCTTTCCTTCGGCTCCTTTGCGGTAGTGCCGACAATAATGCGATGGGTGACACTGCTGTTGTCCGCAATTAGATGCGGCGGGCGCGGTGACAATATATACATTTCTCTTGTTTTGTTACAAATGCATACGGTGACCAACCTTAGGTCACCTAGAACAGTTTTTGCTAGTTGGTTTTTCTATTGTTCTGTCTGAGAGTTTGACGCCTAGAGCGTCCGCTGCGTCCTCCAGAAGCAGCCAAGCCCACGGAGGAGTGCAGGTTGGCGGTGGCGGGGTCAGCACGCCGACTCTTCCCACCGTAAGGCGACTACATGACCTTTTTGGGAGCTACCTTACTATCAGGATAGCTCAATTGGCCCCTCAGGGACCCAACGAGGCTGAGTGTACCCCGTACCACACCTCCCAGTGGGGAAAAAATCCCATGGCGGTACCGGGGATCGAACCCAGGTCCTTCGCCCCAGAGGCAGGCGCGCTACGGAGGCGGTCACATATATTGGCTGTTGTATATATACAAACATATTTATAAACACACACACGCATTCACTCCTAGGCATACCACAACAGTATGTCCCATCACACACGCAAACACACATAAACACACACACACACACACACACACACACACACACACACACACACACACAGATTTTTTTTTTCTAAAAATGCTTTATTTGGATATAGGGTGAATTATAACCTATATTTCCGGTGCAATCTTGACATCGAATTTCTGGTTGGAATGCACTTCCTCTAATTACTAGTAGAGTTAGGAAAAATCAATCGGCTAAATTTATCAGTGTAACGTAATTTTTCGACGTAATTTTCACTAACGTAGAGTCGTCGGATTCACCTGAAAATTTGCACATGTGTCGAGGTCCAATGGAAATAAAATAGCATCATGACTTTGTTCCAATGTCCTGATGAGGATCATCAGATATGAAGATTTGTAACGATAGCTAAGGGATCTTTCTTATTTATTTTTTTATTTATTGTGGAGCGGAAATATTCTTCTTATGCGCTAATCCCAGCCCCGCTGTACGTATGGGTAACCTCAAAACATGTATTCGTAGGAGAAATTTTTGGGTGGAATATAAAACTTCTTACTGTAAAGAAAATAAAAAGGTTTAGTATTTAAAACATCAAACGAACAACACCAAATTTCCCTACAATGTGTTTTCAAAAAAAAAAAATATTTTATCTACATTATGTGTTTTAACGATATTACAAATTTTGTGTAGTAACATTTTTGTATCTCTTACTGTAGTAGGTATAGGATTACAATAAAAAAAATTGATGCCGACGTGTCAGTGGAATATTCTAGGCCTCCTGAATAAAAAACGCATTTCTAGGAATACAATGTGTGTGTGTGTGTGTGTGTGTGTGTGTGTGTGTGTGTGTGTGTGTGTGTGTGTGTGTGTGTGTGTGTGTGTGTGTGTGTGTGTGTGTGTGTGTGTGTGTGTACGAATAGCACAATTTGAAAATGATAAATCGGATACATTTAAAGTTTGATTAACTTCACCATCTTCCAAGAATGTCTCCGAATATTTTCAAGAACAACCGTCACCGAATTACCCTTTTCATGCAAAAATTATCCAAAAATTCTCATTTGCTAAAAAAATCATTAACGGTTTTCATTAAAATACCACATATTTAAGACATTTTCATGTGAATGGGATTAATTTCTGAAGTCCAGTTTCTTTTCAATGACCTTTGCATAAATGATAAACCATAACCGATTGATAAAATACTGGAATAATTATATAGCAATAAGGCTATATGGAAGGAATTGCTTCAACTGTGTAGAGCAAGTAAGTTTTTCCTTTTGGTCATAAAAAGAGAACGGAGCCTCAAAGTGACCACTGTTATAATAATGTGACTATCACCTAAGTCTCCTGTATTCCCTTACTGCCATAGTAGTTACGAGGAAATATTAATTAAAACACTTTGCAAAGGTTTATCCCTAGTAACATGAATTAGACAGGAGAGAAGCTTGCGGGAGTGAATTTGTTGAAGAATGAGTTACGTGAACATAACGCATTATATTTTTAAAATGACACGATAGTTGCCGTATTACTTTCTCTACCACGTATAGTAAGTAGAGGAAGTATTGTATTCCACCCAAAAATTGGATGTCGAGATATGAGTTTTGAGGACCCTGAATGCAAAAACAAAGCATTTTTAGAAAAAGGGTCGTGTGAGTGTCGGTCGGTCAGTCAGTCAGTCACTCAGTCAGTCAGTCGGTCAGTCAGTCAGTCGGTCAGCCAGTCAGTCACTCAGTCAGTCGGTCAGTCGGTCAGTCAGCCAGTCACTCAGTCAGTCGGTCAGTCAGTCAGTCACTCAGCCAGTCAGTCACTCAGTCAGTCAGTCGGTCAGTCAGTCAGTCACTCAGTCAGTCAGTCACTCAGTCAGTCAGTCACTCAGTCAGTCAGTCAGTACGTCAATTAGTCAGTCAGTCAGTCAGGCAGTCGGTCAGCCAGCCAGTCAGTCAGTAGGTCAATTAGTCAGTCAGTCGGTCAATTAGTCAGTCAGTCAGTCGGTCAGTCAGTCAGCCAGAAAGCCAGTCAGTCAGCCAGCCAGTCGGTCAGCCAGCCAGTCAGTCAGTCAGTAGGTCAATTAGTCAGTCAGTCAGTCGGCCAGTCAGTCAGTCGGTCAGTCAGTCAGTCACTCAGCCAGTCAGTCACTCAGTCAGTCAGTCGGTCAGTCAGTCACTCAGTCAGTCAGTCACTCAGTCAGTCAGTAGGTCAATTAGTCAGTCAGTCAGTCAGTCAGGCAGTCGGTCAGCCAGCCAGTCAGTCAGTAGGTCAATTAGTCAGTCAGTCAGTCACTCAGTCAGTCAGTCGGTCAGTCAGTCAGTCACTCAGCCAGTCAGTCACTCAGTCAGTCAGTCGGTCAGTCAGTCAGTCAGTCACTCAGTCAGTCAGTCACTCAGTCAGTCAGTCAGTCAGTAGGTCAATTAGTCAGTCAGTCAGTCAGGCAGTCGGTCAGCCAGCCAGTCAGTCATTCAGTCAGTCATTCAGTCAGTCGGTCACTCTGCCTGTCAGTCTGTCTGTGTCTGTAAAAAGGGAAAGTCGGTTAAAAACCAAATTTGGTATTTATGTTTAATATCTTTCAAGAAAGACTTTAAGAAAAAAACCTTTACCCTAAACTACCTTTTACGTGGAAAAAAATTCGAAACTTGATATTCTTGAAAATGACTAAGGATTTTGATTGACATGACAGATGTTTAAGATATTTTTATGACAAATGAAATGTCTATTTTGAATATTCTAGCTACAGACCTTGTAGTCCTGTTTACTCTTGATGACTTCTGCCGAACTGGTAAACCGTAAGAGATATACCAAATTTTACTGTACAAGAAAATGTAGATCTCGTTAAAATATGCAATTTATGTCTTTTGGTGAAGTGAACTGCTTCGGAGATATTTCTTGTTACTTTTGTAAGATTTGTAATATTTACAACTTCCACAAATAGATCGTTATTAATTTTTTATGTTAACCGTGGAAAGTGAACAGAATTTGAAAGGTTTAAAAGATTTGACTATCGCTCAAAGCCTACTGCATCCCTATAATCCCCTTGCACCTACAAGGAAATAAGATAATTTCTGCAAATTTTTATCTCAACGAACACGAAGAACAGATAAGAAATTAGAAATTTTGGGGTGGAATACAACACTTCCCCTACTTACCAGTAGAGAAAGTAAAAAGATGTGAAAAGACTACGTGAAGTAACTATGTACCTATTTGGCTGCAATTTTATAAATTAAAAAATTTGGCCTGTGCAGTATAGCACGGGTTATTAGATTTCTGCGGTCGTGGGCTTGTAAGTTTCCAGAGCACTAGGAAACTCTCTCCGTCAGCTAAGTGCGCCACTAGCAATCCTTTACTTGCTGTGCGAATGGATAGTTGAGACAAACACAAAGTCGGAATTGTCCAACCAGGGACATGTGCCCCTTGTGGAACTCGCAAAAACTCTTCCCCCTCCCCTTCACATACAATTGTCTATACTCTGTTCATCTAGAGATTAGTGGAGATGTAAACAAAGCACCGGTTTGTATCACTCCGCGGCCACGTGCATTCACAATGACGCAACACAGTTACCTACCGCTACGCGTAGGTATAATGTGCATTTTACACTACTAAAAGGATATATTTACTTGATCCAAATAACATATAGCACATGGAAATTAACTGCTACTTACGTCATCTCTGTCCACAATAACACTTTTTCATTTCCTGCTCACAATCTCGAAACCAATCTCCAGAAGCAGCTTGTGGAGGGAAGTTCGTTTTAAATCTGGAAGATCGGTTCAGAGTTAACTGCCAACAGCACTTTGTTTAAGGTGGGGGTTCATTGTTAACAAAGAACTGGTGAACTTTTTGGACGGATTGCAGATCTCACCTCACAAATTCGTCGCAAACTACATCCACCATTTATCTGGCACGTGGTCGCTTTTTGCCAGGATCTTCACCAACTGATGATTTTTCTTTGCGTGTGCTGTAAATACTTGCAACTGACACACCAGTAAACTCGGATGTTAATTTCATCACGTCTCCGATAGCAAGTTCGGGATATTTCTCACAGAACTTGTTAAACACGTTCAATATTGTTGTCTTTTCACCACTTCGCAACGGTTTGCCGCATTTATGTTTCACAACACTCACTTGTTCCGCCATGTTACTTTCATACTGATTATTGCGCGCGCCGCATAAGTTAGGCTGGTTACAGATTCGCTTAACTTTAACTATGCTCAGTACACTTAGTTCGTGCTTTAGCAAACATTAAGTGACATTTCAGACCTCAGCAACAGTATTTCTTATAGGGACTATTTACACGGCGAAAGCGTCAAGAGGGCGCGCTGTGGTCAAAACGCACGTGGCTTTGTTCACGTCTCCTCTAATCTCTAGATGAACAGAGTTTATGTACTATGTACTACAAAAGTAAATACCCAACTCCAGTGAGACCTGCGCAAAGGGGCACCTAATTCTCAGGCGTTGCTAAATAGATGGTATGATAATTAAATTTGCTATATATGCTTTCCTTGTTAACAGAGCAATGACAGGCATACGCTCACTTCGCAGCTTTGGAAAGCAATATTTCAGCAACCATCCTACCCCAATTAACACGCAAATATTAAAATTTTACGTTAATACCCAAGTTAATACCGAACTTCTGAGCTCAGTGGTAGCTGAGCGCATTAAAGGACATTAACGCGGACCCAGAGTAATAACCTGAAAGTGGATCGAGTTATACATGGCACACATTTTTACTTTCTCTTCTGGTAAGTAGGGGAAGTATTGTATTCCACCCAAAAATTCAATGTCGAGATTTCACCGGAAATGTATGTTTTGAGACCCCCTGAATCAAAAAAAAAAGCATTTTTAGAAAACGTTCCGTGTGTGTGTCTGTGTGTCAGTCTGTGGACAGCATAACTCAAAAACGAAAAGTCGGTTAAAAACCAAAGTTGGTATTTACGTTTAATGTCTTTCAAGGATGCGATACGAAGATTTTGAAGAAAATAGCCCCACCCTAAACTACCCTTTACATGGAACATTTTTCGAAAATTTAGATCTTATTGAAAATGGCTCTAACGATTTTGAATAAAATGTCATATGTGTGAGATATTTTGATGACAAATGAAATGTATATCTTGAATTTTCTGGCTATAGCCCCTGTAATCGTATTTACTCTGGACGACTTGCATTACTGGTAAACCGTTAGAGATAGACCAAATCATACTATACAAAAAATGTAGATCTTGGTAAAATACCAATTTATGTCTCAATAAATTTTCTTGTTGGGTGAGCCATTTCGGAGATATTCCTTGTTATGGGGGTGAGTTTCGGAAAACTTAGAATTTTAGCGAAATGCAACAACGTTCTTCATTTTTTTATATGTTAATCGTGCAAAGAGAACGGAATCCCAAAGATCAAAAAGATTTGACTGTCGCACAAAGCCTTCTGTGTTCTAATATCTCCCTTGTACCTACAAGGACACAAGCAGTAAGATAATTTGTACGAATGTTTATCTTAACTAACATGGAGATATAGGAATAAGAGTTTGTTAGAATGGTTAGTACAAGAGTAGAGAAAGTCATGTGAATGCAACACATCAGATTTTTTTCCCATTTCCTTTCCTTTCTGTTTTAACGGGAACATCGTTATTTATATCTCCTGTATATAAAATACTATTATATAGTATTGTAACTTTTGGTGTGGGTGTAAAAGTAGAGAAGACAGATGTAGTCGAGATAAACACTTTTATTTCCGTAAACAGTAACTTTGTACACTCGTTGCAACCACAAGAAAGTCTTTTCCGATTCTCCAACAGCACGGCTCCGAACTCGTAACACAAAGAACTAACTCTTCTCCGTCGGCACAACTCTCCACATCGTCTGTCCGTCTCCGTCGGCACGACTACTCAGCCTTCACATACGTCTGTCCGTCTCCGTCGGCACGACTACTCAGCCTTCACATACGTCTGACTGACTCTTCTCACACTTTACCGCTATTTATATCTCCCAGGCACTATTCTGGAAGCTTCAGGGACGTTCACTTATTGCGGCGAGATATACAAAGTAGAAGATTCCAGTAGCCTCTATCCTTTTCTCTCTTTCGGCAAGCGCCCCAACAATGCGGCCATTCTCTGTCTCTTTCCTTCGGCTCCTTTGCGGTAGTGCCGACAATAATGCGATGGGTGACAATTGCGGCTGTCGGCAATTAGATGCGGCGAGCGCGGTGACACTGCTCCCTCCTCAGAGCTGGTCGTCCCGACCAGCACTATCACTGCGGCATCTCCCTTGCGCCCCGGCGGACTATCCCATCGAACCTCTTCTCCAGGAGGCACGATCCTAGGTATATCTGTTGGATAGTGTCCCTTGGTCTGGGTAGGACGACGTATGCCATCCTGCTTCGAAATTCTGCAACAGTACCGCTGGTCTTGACGGTCCCTCGTCCAGTTGCCCTTCTTCCTGGTGTGTTGACGGGCCATCCTGCGTACTTGGAAACGGCTCATTGGGTACCGTGTCCACCGACCTCTCTGGCGCACCTTCGCAGCCACCTTGCTTCCGATGGGTCCAGCAACAAACCCCGCCACATCCGCGCGAGTCGCGTCCACCGCTGCACTCGTGTTCACTCGTGCTCGGCACGGCCTCTCCTGTATCCTACCGTCCACGATGATGTCCACCATTCTTCCGTTCACGGCACTATGCGTCAGGTGATTGGATGGCTCCGACGGTCCCCCCATGTCCCACGACAAGTCGGTTTTCGCGTGTTGCTCGTTTGCTTGTGCGCTTCCCTGCTGATCGTCCTCCACGTCATATCCTGGTTGGTTACGTACCCGACACACTCCTCCAGAGGATCCTCGACGACGTTCCTGAACTGCCCCTTTGTCTTCCCCGAGACGTACACTTTCGTTATCTGCAACGGGCGCAACTGTCGCCTCGGCCACTAGGTACTTCCTCCCCGGGTCCGCGCTATTCCGTCTGCCCCTGGCATCCAGTACTTTGACGCTCTCGTCAACTCTTACTACCAGGGCGCCAAGACGTTCCCCGTCGTCCTCCACGACGTCCACATGCTGGCAGAGGTCTTCCACCTTTTCGCCGAGTTCTTCCACGTCTTCCGTCACGCCAATCAGTTCGCCGAGTTGTTCCACGTCTTCCGTCATGCCAATCAGTTCGCCGAGTTGTTCCACGTCTTCCGTCACGCCAATCAGTTTGCTGAGTTGTTCCACGTCTTCCGTCACGCCAATCAGTTCGCCGAGTTGTTCCACGTCTTCCGTCACGCCAATCAGTTCGCCGAGTTGTTCCACGTCTTCCCTCACGCCAATCAGTTCGCCGAGTTGTTCCAGGTCTTCCCTCATATCATCCGAAACGGGCGCGACTGTCGCCTCGGCCACTAGGTGCTCCCTCTCCGGCTCCGCGCTATTCCGTCTGCCCCTGACATCCAGTACTTTGACGCTCTCGTCAACTCTTACTACCAGGGCGCCAAGACGTTCCCCGTCGTCCTCCACGACGTCCACGTGCTGGCAGAGGTCTTCCACCTTTTCGCCGAGTTCTTCCACGTCTTCCGTCACGCCAATCAGTTCGCCGTCAATTTTCGCCGATAGCTCCGTCTTCATCTCTTTCAGTTCGGCAGCGAGGTTGTCGTTTCTCGTCTTCATTTTGGCAACGAGGTTGTCGTTTGTCGTGTTCATCTCTTTCAGCTCGGCAGCGAGGTTGTTTCTCGTCTTCATTTCTTCTTTCAGCTCGGCAGCGAGGTTGTTTCTCGTCTTCATTTCTTCTTTCAGCTCGGCAACGAGGTTGTTTCTCGTCTTCATTACTTCTTTCAGCTCGGCAACGAGGTTGTCGTTTCTCGTTTCCATTTTGGCAGCGAGGCTGTCGTATGACGTTTCCATTTTGGCAAATAATTCTTTCATCATTGCCATCATCCTGGTTTCCGAATCTCCCTCCATCTTGGTTCTAACGTTGCAACTTCTAACGACGATGTAACGAAACTAGAAGCAATTCGACGGATCCCACTTCTGACACCAGTGTAACTTTTGGTGTGGGTGTAAAAGTAGAGAAGACAGATGTAGTCGAGATAAACACTTTTATTTCCGTAAACAGTAACTTTGTACACTCGTTGCAACCACAAGAAAGTCTTTTCCGATTCTCCAACAGCACGGCTCCGAACTCGTAACACAAAGAACTAACTCTTCTCCGTCGGCACAACTCTCCACATCGTCTGTCCGTCTCCGTCGGCACGACTACTCAGCCTTCACATACGTCTGTCCGTCTCCGTCGGCACGACTACTCAGCCTTCACATACGTCTGACTGACTCTTCTCACACTTTACCGCTATTTATATCTCCCAGGCACTATTCTGGAAGCTTCAGGGACGTTCACTTATTGCGGCGAGATATACAAAGTAGAAGATTCCAGTAGCCTCTATCCTTTTCTCTCTTTCGGCAAGCGCCCCAACAATGCGGCCATTCTCTGTCTCTTTCCTTCGGCTCCTTTGCGGTAGTGCCGACAATAATGCGATGGGTGACAATTGCGGCTGTCGGCAATTAGATGCGGCGAGCGCGGTGACAGTATCATATTGCTGCAATACGACTGAGATGTTAAAACACAAAGCTTTAGAACATACTAAATCCAACTGTCATTGTTGGACTCAAATGTATCGCTAAATCACTTCAATATTCCGTTCTCCATCATGTATGGACGTGAATCTGAACATTATTTTCAAACGTCTGCAAGTGGGAACGAGAATTAATTATTATACAATTTTAATCGCTTCATCTTCCTTAGTCCTTAATAAAAGGCAACTCAAAGAACTTGCCGTGTACTGTGAAGACTGATATTCTATTTGTTCAACATAATGTCTTTTTTTCCTAAATAAACGTAAACGAATATCTAGAAACAAAACCAGAGTATCTGAACTTTCGTTAATGATGCTACGAACTTTCCGCCTTGAAAAGAAATTTTTGCCAACTTAATGATATATGCAACTTAATGTCACACGAATAGGGCGCAGATTACCCAGCACAGAAATAGCCGGGGTCGTTGGGTGGCTATCCGTAGAGGTCGAAAGTACTGAGTGTCGCTGGTTCAAACCTCGACCCCTGCACACTTATGGTCTGAAACAGAAAATTAACCAGCGTCTTTAGTTCTCCAGAGCTTTTTATCAGGAACGGGGTGAGTGAGTGAGTGAGTGATTAGGGTTTAAGGGCCCGTCGACAGCTAGGTCATTAGAGCCCCACTATCAGGAACGGAGAATCAGGATAAAGGCACATATAAAATTGAGTTAATGGGCACATGGCAACATTGTGCAATGCTTGGAAATAAACAAAATGACAACGCTGCTACGTCCAAAGGTCCCTTCACGCGGAAGGAATCTACAACTGAGTTGCATTCAGTTTTACATATTAATTATATTATTCAGCGGCTTCAAATTCTCCTAAATAAGCATTTTTGTGACGAGTGATACCCCACTTTCTTTCGTATGGTATATAATACACTAATTTCATTTTCCTTCGGTACTTTGAATCTTATTTTCGGATAGTGTTATATTTGTACCGTATTACTGCCTAATTGCTTTCTAAAATAATTTCTTCCAGTTTTTGTGCCTGAAAACTTTTAGCTTTCATAGATGTCGATGTTTTCTAACATGAACAAATTGTAATGCTTTCTTACATCCATTGTCAGCAAACTAAACAGTAACAGTGCATGGTGGAAGTAAATTCTTTAACATGGTAATAACCTTCGACACCTGAATGCGGGTATTTAAAGGAAAATATTAGTAATTAATTTCTGGAAGTATGATTGATAATTGAAGTAGACGAACTCTCTTTTATCTACAGCAGTTGGATTCAATTTGTAAAGCATTGGGTTTTAAAATGTCAATTGTATTGTAGCAATACAATAATATTATATAGTACGAGTATATACTATATGACGGATATATACATAATGTTGAAGTTAAAAAAGAAAAATGTCCACGCGCTTAATGGGATTCGATCTAGGTTTAGACCACACTGGTGAATAGCGGTAACACGCTTTAGAAGGTAAATAGATATTGTAACTTTTGGTGGGTGTAAAAAGTAAAGTAGACAGGTGTAGTCGGGATAAAGATACACTTTTATTTCCGTAAACAGTAACTTTTTACACTCGTTGCAACAGCAAGAAAGTCTTTACCGATTCACCAACAGCACGGCTCCGAATTCGTAACACATACGTCTTTTCTTTCCGTCGGCACGACTACTCAACGCTTCACATACGTCTGTCCTCTCCATCGGCACGACTACTCAACGCTTCACATACGTCTGACTCCTCTTCTGTCGCACTTTACCGCTATTTATATCTCCCAGGCACTATTCTGGAAAGTTCAGTTATTGCGGTCAAATACAAAGCGGAAGATTCTCGAAGTATCTATCCTTTTCTCTCTTTCGGCAAGCGCCCCAACAATGCGGCCATGCTCTGTCTCTTTCCTTCGGCTCCTTTGCGGTAGTGCCGGCAATAATGCGATGCGTGACACTGCTGTTGTCGGCAATTAGATGCGGAGGAGTTCTTTTACATGCCAGTAAATCTACTGACATGGAGCTGTCGTTTTTAGGCACACATAAAAACCATCGGTCTGGGCCGGATATGAACCCGCGACCTTCGGATCAGTTGGCCAGCGTCTAACCAACTGAGTCACCCAGACCGAGTTCAGCTATATGAACACGGAAACCAGATGTTGCTGATAAAGCTTACGTTTGTAAGGCTAGTGCCCAACACTGCAGTCGTTTGTACACATAGAATGGAAACACATTAAGAATGTTCTCTACGTGTGAACTGAAGCTGAATTAACTACAATAGTTGCCCGTTAAAGCAGAAAGTTTGCTGAAATATTGCTTTTCAAAACTGTGAGATGAATGAATAGCTGCCACGCCTCTCAATAGCAAGAGAAGCATATGACTAATTTAATTCTCATACCATCAACATAAGAAGGCCTGGGTATAGGGTGACCCTTCGCGCAGATCTCAATGGAGCTGGGTATTTACTTTTGTGAAACATACTACCTATAAGTAAACATAAAAAGAGACAATATCGCACACATTCTTACTTGATTGCGGAATATAGGAATAAGCCTTTATGAAACAGTTGTCGTGTAACACAGATTAGAGAAAGTTATGTGAATGTAACCCAACATATTTTCATTTCTTTTCTTTGTGTCCCGAACATGCAAAGAGAATTTGAACGAAGTGGGAGCGACCAGCTGTTAAAAGATGACTGTCACTTAAGCATACTCCAAACCTTTACTGCCATTGTACCTACAAAGATATAGAGCATACAACTATTTCTACAATTGTTTATCTCGATTAAGACGAGATATTGTTGAATTAGTTGTGAATGAAACGCATCATATTTAAATAATGGCGTAAAATTTGTACTGTTATTTCTATTATTCCTCTTCTAACCCGTCTTTAACTTCAGAGGTCATATCGCCGACCTATCACTTCCAGATTCTCTGTATAATGGAGCATATCTTGGCTAGAGAAGAATTCTCCCATCCCCGAGCAGGGAACAAATTCGGAACACTTCAAACTGCGCAGAGAGCGATACCGACTGAGTTACCGAGCCAGGCAGTTGCATTATTGCTGGCTTCCCCTAAGAAATAGCACAACATGCAACTGGTTCACTATAGTTTTCAGAGGTCGCAATAAGAGCTTTTAATCTGGACAAAGGAAATTTTTTTCTAATTTTACAGCTTTGTAAGAAAGACTTAAGATGATATTCTTTCTTTTTTATTTACTACGTGCATTTAATGTCACATATTCAAGGAAATAATGGCAATGTGAGTGTTGTGGATATACAGACCAATAAACGCTGCACATTTGGGAAAGAAACCTTACGAAAAGTATGCAGATGTCAGGCAACGAGAAATTCTAATATATGAAGGTTCATTAGTGTGCAACATTATACATGACTTAGAAGATTGGGGCTTATTGTGAAAATCTTTGTCTCTGTGGTTGGGTGTTGAGAGACTAACCTTCAGTCCCAGAAGTCCCTGAGTGGAAGGTGGGACTGGGTCTGTAGTCAGGTTTATTCCACATTCTCCCTTGGGTCTGCAAGTATGCAACAGTGTGAATGTATGTGACTTTAACATAATGGCCAGCCAGGATTTCTGCTTGATAGATAAATGTATGCATGTAACGGATACATTTATTCCATGCGGTAATGACTTTATTACGGAAGATAGTGCATACAAACACATATGCGAGGCGTTAGTGTTTGGTTAACTATAGCGCATCCCATCCTTAGACGACAGTACATGTTAAATGGAGCGCAGTGTTGCAACATGTACTAGTTGCGAATCTTTACCCGCGCGCGACCCCGAGGTGGACGGTGTCCTGCACTTAGTCCTTCAATTGCTGCTTGACGGACACTTTTAACTTTGGTATCCCTGCATGCCTTTGTTACTGTATGACCTAAATTTACAAATGACTCTCTGTATAAACAATTGATTTCCCCGGTCCCTAAATCTTTTTATGTCTTTTAGATATTTATGTCGCCATCTGATGATATCGATATCGTCTCTTTCTATTTATATGCACTTGTTACCCCTTCTTTCATATTCGAACCCCAAATCATGTAAGAACCGACTAAGAGTGGCCCTTGAGAAATTTGGTAGGGTCTCACCACTGTTGACCCGTGACAAAAGTATATTCAGCGTGGGTGGAATATTTGCAAACTGTAAAGAAAGAACAATTCGCCGCACTCCACATTGCACTATTCAATCATATTGCGTTAACCTAGCGTTGCTTTTTTTTTCCCCGCCCTTTTTGCTTTCTTTTTCAATGGCGTTCTTACCGGTCCTTTCATTACTTCCTTTTTAATCCTGTACACTACTGCTTCTGAACACCCGATAGCCTTAGCTGTTTCTTTTACTGCCTTACTTACACGCATTTTACTTGAAAAATAATATAACACATTCATAATTATTTGGCGTTCCTTACTTCTTAATTTACCAATATATTGTCTCTTCCTAGCTTCCCCCTCCGTAACTACAAATATTTACAAAAATATTAAACAAATAACGCAATAACAGCTCATGGTTACACACACGACTTCTTTCGAAATAATGCTAGTGCTGCTCCTTATACTATCTTCTCCGTCAGGTCTGGCGCGAGAATACGCTGAATAGATGAATACCTTTTGTTTGCCTTACTGGATAAATGAAAGAGGTTGCGGCCTTTCTTCAACCCTCCTCAACATTTGTTCTCGCTGGTTCCCTGATGTAAACTCAATAACAAAAAAGTTTCACACTGCGTGAAACAGTGCACAGATATAGAATTTTGCGAAAACATTTAATTTAAAAAATTATAACACTTAACTGAGTAAACATAGAGAATTCAAAGTAGGCAGGTAGTAGCACTATGGTTTAGTCTACCTAGGAACAAAATATAGACGCATTCTAGCAGTTAGTTTGTTAGTTAGTGCGTGATGAGTATAGAAACAGCAAATATCGGACTTCTATTGAAAAAAACGTTTTCTGAAGAAATTTGGACCTATAGAAATGTATAATGACTATGAAAAGGATATAACCTGATAGAGAAAAAAATTCTGCGTAGGATAATGTGTTCAAACCTGAAATGTATAACAAATGAATACTTATACCATGCTATTAGGAACCTGGCAACAGCGCGAGGTTAGAAAATGACGAGGCTAATAGCAACTTGTATGCGCTAGATAGAGACAGAGATGTCCCATTTAACTCCATACTGTCATCTAAGAGTGGGACAAGGTATAATTTAGGCATATATTTTACTTTATAGCGATTATCCTTTAATACCTACAAATATTTCACAGCAGAGAAAGGTCTCAGCAAATGTTTCTGTTCCAACCCTGTGTTGCATTGTTTATCAGCACGTTTTTAAATTCATAAATCAGCACCAAAAATGTGAACTCAGCTAACCAGATTCCTTCCTGATATAGTATTACAAATCTGCCACTCAACAGTTAAAGGTAAATAAAATAGCGTTCAACAATCACGTGGCAAATTTCTTAAGTTCAATACGGCCGAGGCATCATAAAACTCGATATACTTTGCACTATGTTACAAAGGAAGTCATCTCAAAATAACAATTCTACTTCATTATTTTTGTTATGGTTCCATATATACCTCGCTCATAACTTCAGTGATCATATCGGCGATCTATCTCCCTATATTTGGAAGATATTGCCTGTATACAATGGTGTGGTAGTTAGTACACGGTGAGTTTTTTTAGGTCTTCAGGGTATGTGCTTTATATCACATAGATTCCCTCCCCTCACTCATATTTCCCGACACAATATGATACGGAATAATCTTGACTAGAGAAGAAATCTCATCCCCTCCCCCAGCAGGGAATCGAACACCGAACCCTCCAAACCACGTGCAGAGCACTACCGACTGAACTACCGAGCCTGGCAGTTGATTTATTGCTGGTCCCACCTGAGAAATATCACCACATGCCACTGGTTCCATATACTTATCAGAGAGGGCACTATGAGCTTTTAAACAAGGTATTGGGGGATTTTGTTCTAATTTTATAGCTTTGTGAGAAAAGTCGAAGATGATATTGTTTCATTTTTATTTACTATTTGCATTTAATGTACAACATAGAGATAAATTATTGATGGGTGCAGAAATACGGATCAATAAATAATACACCTTAGAGAGATAATCAGTCCAAAGATGTACACTTGGACTGTGAAATAAAGTACATACATCAACTTCAATTAAACTATTTTAAGTGTGATAATGTAATTAAGGTATGTGTTATAAGTTGGAAAAGTGATATAGACTTTGGACGTTCGTTGTGTTTGATCTTTGTTCTGGATTTTGGTTAACTTTTACGACGTATTCTGTTGAATACGCTTGCCAATGCATAATTACTTAAATTTTCACAACATAGATAATGGTTTCACTAGTTTGGATATCTAAGTATGAGTGGCAAACACCATAAGTGAGGTTATTAAAATTTAAGTAGGAACATCTTAATAGAAAGAACTTACACTAAAGAGGCATCAGCCCCTATTAGATGTCAAAACATATACTGTTTAAATAACGAGAGGCTTCCTCCTTGCCCTGCCATTTGCAAACAAGTTTATGAGTTCGTTATAGTTCACTTTGACTGGTAAGTCAGATTCAATTGCAACAACACCAAGATAACTAAGACGATCCTTCACTTGTGATTTTCTTAAATAATTATTTATGCATCTTAGAACAGAAGATGATTTCTCAGTTGAGCAGTTGGAAGCAGGAGTGCTCAAGTATATTTGTAGTTATGTTTAAGGTTGGGTGAACACTCTCTAGACAGTTACCTTACAGCTGTGTAGGAGAGTGCATCGCATTTTCATTCTTTTCTATGTAGCTTCTCAAGTGTACGCATTCAATTTCAAATGCTGAATCTTCAAGATCCGAACTGTAGACTTTCTGAAATCTGGATGATGCTTCCTGAATTTCAGGTGGACTAAGCATCTTCAGATTTGTCAAAAGCATAAATAGTTCACTGAATTCCTTGTAGGAAGAAACTCTGTTGTTCAGTTCTTCAATCAATTTATCCAGAATCACAAGGAACTTGATGTTTCATGTCTATGTTTTTTTTTTTTTTTCTTTTTGGTGCAGCTTTTAAGTAATTTTGCCGCCCCCTAAAATGTGCTGCCCTGGGCCGTTGCCCGGTTTGCCCTTACGTAAATACGGCCCTGAATATATACAACCAAATTCTGAGCTGTGGCGAGGTAAGCTCCATTTATATCGATAGTGTGTGAAATCCAGTTATATACCTGACTCCAACATTATGGCTATATCTGCTGATTGTTCCAGAAACGCCTTACGTTGAACAATAGTAAGTATATAGCATGGAGAATAAAAAGCCCCATTGCAAAGTGCCATATAAATGCAGCATGCAAAGGCCACAAATTCCTTTTAAGTCGGAGTCATCTGTTTTCCTTCTTTTCTCTTTGCTTTTTTTAAATTACAGCTCGTGTACTATCCCAGCAGCACAGTGCTAATGGCAATCACAATTAACATTAACACATAACAAATAAATATTGCAAATTTGGTCATAAGCGATCTTGAAAGTCACTATTGTATTCCAGATGGTAAATTACTAATGTTGGAAGTCTCTAGTGGATTTTATGTGACTTGATTATCACATACGGTGATTGGAAAAACATTCATTTATCCTTAATTAATGAAAGGACACTTGTAAATTTAAACATGGAGAAACCCAGCTTACATTAATTTCCCTGCTCTGGCATTTTCAAAGAGTTCTTATTTTATTAGCTTTTCTGATGTTTTGAATTCTACACATTTTCCAATTTTCTCGTGTGTGGCATTGAAAGAAAAATATTTTGCTTGCATTTTAGACAAGTTGTTGTATAATACTTGAAATTGCGTTTAAAATAGATTAAAGTACTCTCATTTTTCTCTTTAGTTTAAAATGTTGGTGAAACAGTCAGACATTGCAGTAATAAGTTTCTCTACCAAATCCATATAAAATAATTTTGTAAACACCACACATGACATGTACATTTTTAAAAATAAAACTAATAAAACGAAACGACAGAACACGTAACGTAAACTGCAATATCGTGTATACTTTCTGCATACTAAATTGAGGAGTGCAACAAAACAATGTCATCACAGTGGTCCTTGAATGTGTGCCAAACACAATACTATTATGTAACTTATATTATTTTAATTAGTAACTGCCGAAATTGCATTCTTCTGCAAAAAAAAAAAAAAAAAAAAAAGTCGTTTTTGATAGAACTCGTGTTCTCCATTCGATTTTTATTTTTATTTTATTTTTATTTTATTTTTTTGGCGCCAATTTGACTGCTGAAATTTATTCTCTTCAATCAGGTCAGGGTTCTTTAGAAGACCAAACATTGTTGTTTTATAACAGTCCCGTTTATATACCACAGTAGGACACGGGAAGTATCTATCGATAAAGTGAGGTTAGACCATTTTATATCGTCTGGTAACAGTTTCATTTGTTTTACAGGTGGTAACAACGAAAGGAATGAGACTCACGTGTTCAAGTTAGTTCAAGTTATTTATTGTAAAAGTATTGGCCTGGTGCCGGTACATTGGGCCCGGCTTACAGGCTATATTTACATTGATTTACAGTTGACTTTGTTCATATTTACAGTTTTCGCTATATACAAAAACCCATACGGTGACCATCTGTAGGTCACCGAGAATAGTTTTCTTTTGTCTTTTGTCTGTTTCGTCTTTGGGTTATATATACATATGTACATATTTACAAATTATATACAGACACATACACGCACGCATTCACCCACACACACACTCGTACACACATACACACACATCTTCACTGGGCACACCAGAAATATGCGTCCCAGCGCACTACACTATTTACAGTTTTGACACTATATACACTGTCCTGCGGTGGCAGCTCCTGAATATTTTCCGAGGCAAGGGCCTCTGCCGGAACATGTATGTGGCTTAGGGACGAGGTTGCGTGGACGCGCATTAGTCGGCGAGCCGAGCCGCTTCTAGAACATTTTTATCCTAGTATGCTTGCGGTGCTTCGGCTCGCCTTTGCCGATGTTAGCGATCACGTCATTTTCGTGGTTCCTAATGCGCGTCCATGCCGCCATTGCTCTTTTGTCTATTGCCTCCGGGATGAACGGGATCCGGGTTTCGAGGTGAAGAGTTTGGGTGTTGGTGAGGAGTGGAGCAGAGAGGATTTTTCTGAGGGAGAGGTTTTGGAGGGTTTGGAGTTGTTTGAGGGCAGTTTTGGAGGCATTAGCCCAGGCCACACATGCATACAGGACCACCGAGAGAATAAATGGCCTATATAGTATAAGTTTTGACTTTAGTCGCAACTGTTTACTACGGAAGATGGGGGCGCTCAACTTTAGCCGCTGTCTGCCTTTATTGGCGCTATTTTTATGTGGGTGGACCAACACATTGTGCGGTCCAAGGTGACACCTAAGTATTTAACTTGCTGACGGCAGTGCAATATTTGACCATCGACCGTTAGGTCCGTTGCCAAAGTGTGACGCCGCTTAGAGAAATAAATCAGCTGGCATTTGTCGGGATTAATTTTGATTTTCCAGTCATGTTGCCATGAGAGGAAGTTGTTCACATAACGTTGCATTTCTGCAAGGCCGAAACGTGGATTTCTATGGTGGTTGTATATTGCAGTGTCGTCAGCATACATGGCGACCTTGCATCTGGCGTCCACTGGGAAATCATTGGTGAATAATATATACAGAAAAGGGGACATTATTGCCCCTTGTGGGACGCCAGCCCGCATCACTCGCTCCCGTGAGGAGGAGCGGCCCACTTGGACGTAAAACTGCCGTTTTTCTAGAAAATTGTGCAGCAAGTATAGATAATTTTGAAGAGCCGGGAAATTGTGGTGCAGTTTGTAAATAAGGCCATTGTGCCAGCACCGGTCAAATGCAGCTTCTACGTCCAGAAATAGCGCCAACGTTGAAGCCCCATTGTTAAATTGCTCTGTTACGTCATCAGTTAGTCTGAGGAGCTGTAGTTCAGTGGAATGTCCTTTTCTAAAGCCAAACTGTGAATTTGAGAGTTCATGTGTTGCCGAGACTTGTTTTTGAAGTCGAGAAAGGATACATTTTTCGAGCAGTTTACCAATAGTAGACAAAAGACTAATGGGACGGTAGTTTTGCGGTTGTCTGGTGCTTTTCCCTTGCTTTGGGAGCATGATAACCTTAGCTCGTTTCCAAGTAGAGGGGAAATAGCCTTGCTGCAAACAGGCGTTAAATATCTTTGTTAGTTGCACCAGAGCTTTTCTCGGGAGATGCTTAAGTTCCTCATTAGTCACTTTGTCTGGACCGGCAGAGACTCACGTGTCTTGAGTGTGGATGAACTTTATGTAGCGACTGCAATGTTCAGTTTTACTGCGACTACAAATGTGGTACCCAAAAATGCCTTGCTTCCTGTGTGAATGGGATAGTGGAGCGAGACACAACAAGTGGTAAAGGTGGAAGTGACCAACCAGAGGATCCTTGACACCTGGAACACGGGATGTTCTACATGCGCCCCTTGTGGAACTCACTTCTCCCTCCACAGCACATACAATTGGGTATCATCATTCAATTTGTACGCACCCTAGACAAGGACAGCCGGTCTTCTAAGCACATGTGTAGTGTTTATCAAGAAATTACCCTACATAAGCTGAAAAAAGCGGTTCATTGCACTTCAGATGAAAAATTTAAAGGGTGACCCTAAGTTTGAGCATACAATCAGCCAAACAGAGAAGCAAATATGACATATTTAAAAAGATGTAAAGATATTCCTAGGAAACAGAAGAATTTCAGATCATTGTGAACATGATGTTGCAAAATTTGAGAAAACTCGGATGTAAAATGAGTTTGAAGTTACACTTCATGCATGTTCACATTAAATACATTGCAGATAGTTGTCTGGGTTTTATCGCGAGGAATAGGCGAACGTTCTCACTAAGATCTGAAACACACTGAGGGAAGTTAGCATGTCGGTTGTTGTAAACAGGGACGCAGATTAATGTTGGTCCGTGAATAGGGAAAGTAGTTTTCATGCTTGTGGAAAACGTGCAAAACGTGCAAAACAAAGGCAGTTTTCGTTTTTTAGGTGAATAAGATCGATTTTATCAATTGTTAGCTCTTGCCAGATGTACGTATATTGTATTTGAAGTTATATAATTCTAATTTATACTAATTTTTGAAGCATCATAATGTTATTGTGGGAGGACACAAATACATTGGTAATGCGCAAGTACAAAATTTGGTTTTAATTTTTCTTAAACTGGACGTGATACAATAAAAGTGATATCATATTTGGAATTAGCGCACTAAAATAAACGGAAAGCACATCAAAATCTAACACATTCATTTTCTTTTTGGGTCTAAGGTGCAATGTCAAACTCTCGCAGTGCAGGTAGGAGCTCCACCGACTGAGCTAAAGGAGCCAGTCAGTTAATGGTCCCACTAAGAAATATCAGCGCTCTCTACTGGTTCCACGTGTCTTTCACAGATGGCACTAACAGTCTCCAAACCTAACAAAGGAGAATTGTTCATTTTTATAGCTTTGTAAGAAAATGGTGCCACTAAGAAATATCAGCGCTCTCTACTGGTTCCACGTGTCTTTCACAGATGGCACTAATAGTGTCCAAACCTAACAAAGGAGAATTGTTCATTTTTATAGCTTTGTAAGAAAATGGTGCCACTAAGAAATATCAGAGCTCTCTACTGGTTCCATGTATCTTTCACAGATGGCACTAGCAGTCTCCAAACCTAACAAAGGAGATTTTTGGGTGGGTGTGTAGTAAAGTAGACAGATGTAGTCTAGATAAAGAAACACTTTTATTTCCGTAAACAGTAACTTGTACACTCGTTGCAACAGCAAGAAAGTCTTTACCGATTCTCCAACAGCACGACTCCGAATTCGTAACACAAAGAACTCACTCTTCTCCGTCGGCTTCACATACGTCTGTCCGTCTCCGTCGGCACGACTACTCAACCTTCACATCCTGACTGTTCTCCGTCGGCACTACTCAACGCTTCACATACGTCTGACTGACTCTTCTCACACTTTACCGCTATTTATATCTCCCGGGCACTCTTCTGGAAGCTTCAAGAACGTTCACTTATTGCGCTGGGGTACAAAGTAGAAGTTTCCAGTAGCCTCTATCCTTTTCTCTCTTTCGGCAAGCGCCCCAACAATGCGGCCATGCTCTGTTTCTTTCCTTCGGCTCCTTAGCGGTAGTGCCGACAATAATGCGATGCGTGACACTACGGTTGTCGGCAATTAGATGCGGCGGGCGCGGTGACACTGCTCCCTCCTCAGAGCTGGTCGTCCCGACCAGCACTATCACTGCGGCATCTCCCTTGCGTCCTGGTGGACTAACCCATCGAACCTCTTCTCCAGGAGGCACGATCCTAGGTATCGCTGTTGGATAGTGTCCCTTGGTCTGGGTAGGACGATGTATGCCATCCTGCTTCGAAATTCTGCAACAGTACCGCCGGTCTTGACGGTCCCTCGTCCAGTTGCCCTTCTTCCTGGTGTGTTGACGGGCCATCCTGCGCACTTGGAAACGGCTCACTGGGTACCATGTCCGCCGACCTCTCTGGCGCACCTTCGCAGTCACCTTGCTTCCGATGGGTCCGGCAACAAGCCCCGCCACATCCGCGCGAGTCGCGTCCACCGCTGCACTCGTGTTCACTCGTGCTCGGCACGGCCTCTCGTGTATCCTGCCGTCCAAGATGATGTCCACCATTCTTTCGTTCACGGCACTATGCGTCAGGTGCTTGGATGGCTCCGACGGTCCTCCCATGTCACACGCCAAGTCGGTTCTCGCGTGTTGCTCGCCTGCTTGTGCGCTTCCCTGCTGATCGTCCTCCACGTCATATCCTGGTTGGTTACGTACCCGACACACTCCTCCAGGGGATCCTCGACGACGTCCCTGAACTGCCCCTTTGTCTTCCCCGAGACGTACACTTTCGTTATCTGAAACGGGCGCAACTGTCGCCTCGGCCACTAGGTGCTCCCTCCCCGGGTCTGTGCTATTCCGTCTGCCCCTGGCATCCAGTACTTTGACGCTCTCGTCAACTCTTACTACCAGGGCGCCAAGACGTTCCCCGTCGTCCTCCACGACGTCCACATGTTGGCAGAGGTCTTCCACCTTTTCGCCGAGTTCTTCCACGTCTTCCGTCACGCCAATCAGTTCGCCGAGTTGTTCCACGTCTTCCGTCATGCCAATCAGTTCGCCGAGTTGTTCCACGTCTTCCCTCACGCCAATCAGTTCGCCGAGTTGTTCCAGGTCTTCCCTCATATCATCCGAAACGGGCGCGACTGTCGCCTCGGCCACTAGGTGCTCCCTCTCCGGCTCCGCGCTATTCCGTCTGCCCCTGACATCCAGTACTTTGACGCTCTCGTCAACTCTTACTACCAGGGCGCCAAGACGTTCCCCGTCGTCCTCCACGACGTCCACGTGCTGGCAGAGGTCTTCCACCTTTTCGCCGAGTTCTTCCACGTCTTCCGTCACGCCAATCAGTTCGCCGTCAATTTTCGCCGATAGCTCCGTCTTCATCTCTTTCAGCTCGGCAGCGAGGTTGTCGTTTCTCGTCTTCATTTCTGTAGCGAGGTTGTCGTTTGCCGCCTTCATTTCTGTAGCGAGGTTGTCGTTTGTCGTCTTCATGTCTTTCAGTTCAGCAGCGAGGTTGTCGCTTGCCGTCTTCATTTCTTCTTTCAGCTCGGCAACGAGGTTGTCGTTTCTCGTTTCCATTTTGGCAGCGAGGTTGTGGTTTGCCGTCTTCATCTCTTTCAGCTCGGCAAATAATTCTTTCATCATTGCCATCATCCTGGTTTCCGAATCTCCCTCCATCTTGGTTCTAACGTTGCAACTTCTAACGACGATGTAATGAAACTAGAAGCAATTCGACGAATCCCACTTCTGACACCAGTGTAACTTTTTGGGTGGGTGTGTAGTAAAGTAGACAGATGTAGTCTAGATAAAGAAACACTTTTATTTCCGTAAACAGTAACTTGTACACTCGTTGCAACAGCAAGAAAGTCTTTACCGATTCTCCAACAGCACGACTCCGAATTCGTAACACAAAGAACTCACTCTTCTCCGTCGGCTTCACATACGTCTGTCCGTCTCCGTCGGCACGACTACTCAACCTTCACATCCTGACTGTTCTCCGTCGGCACTACTCAACGCTTCACATACGTCTGACTGACTCTTCTCACACTTTACCGCTATTTATATCTCCCGGGCACTCTTCTGGAAGCTTCAAGAACGTTCACTTATTGCGCTGGGGTACAAAGTAGAAGTTTCCAGTAGCCTCTATCCTTTTCTCTCTTTCGGCAAGCGCCCCAACAATGCGGCCATGCTCTGTTTCTTTCCTTCGGCTCCTTTGCGGTAGTGCCGACAATAATGCGATGCGTGACACTACGGTTGTCGGCAATTAGATGCGGCGGGCGCGGTGACAATATTTATAGCTTTGTAAGAAAATGGTGCCACTAAGAAATATCAGCGCTCTCCACTGGTTCCATGTATCTTTCACAGATGGCACTAGCAGTCTCCAAACCTAACAAAGGAGATTTGCTCATTTTTATAGCTTTGTAAGAAAGTTGATAATAAATTTGTTTTGTTGTAATCTACTATCCCCATTTAATACGATAGATCGATGCAAACAGCAACGAATAGTCTGTTGCGCAAGTTCAAAGCAATAAATAATACTACACCTTGGGGAAATAGACTCTCCGAAATGTTTAGAAATACCACGCAATATTGAACTTATAACAGATAATGACGACTTAGAGGTACACCCTTCCCCCAGATCCCACCTTTTTGGCACAGATCGGGGCAATTTGACCCCGAAATTTTGGGCTTCGTACTAACAAAAAATGCGACACCTTTAATTAACTTTACAGTGTATCACAGCCTGGACTATGACCACCTTCCCGTGCATTTCGATATACAGGGTGGCATTCCGGCCGGTGCCTCTGGGCCTCGAAGGAGGGCTGAGACCGACTGGAATAAGTTCACCATGGAAATGCACGGAATGGCGCAACCCAGGCTGTCATACTATAGCGAGGTAGACATAGATGTCGCCATTGAAAACTTCACTGCCTCGCTACACACGGCCAAGAGAAGCGCTACCACTTACACCACAAGACCACCCGGTTTTTGCACGTACCCCGAGGTAGAGCAACTCATTGCGCGGAGACGACGCTTGACAAGACTGTGGCGGTACACCCGTCAGCCTGAATATAAAGTGCTAGCAAAATGGCTACGCAACATCATTCGGCATCAAATTAAAATTAACAAAACTGAACAGTGGGAAAACAAAATGCTGAGTACCACCCATTCGGACTCTTACTTGTGGAAATTATTAAAGGCATTTAAAGTCTCCACGAACGTCAACTCCGCAACTGAGGCGCTGCACACTCATGGCGGCCTGCACTTCTCCGAAGAGGAGAAAGCCGAGGTCTTCGCTGACTGTCTTGAAGATAGATTCAGCGAAAACCCAGTTACCAACCGAGATATAGAACGGGAGGTACAGACATGGGTACAAACCTGGGTGGCGCAGAAGCAAGAGCAACAACTACCCATCATAACACCGCAGGAAGTTTACAAGCTCATTAGGAAATTACCTAATGGGAAAGCTGCCGGCCCAGACAAAGTGACTAATGAGGAACTTAAGCATCTCCCGAGAAAAGCCCTGGTGCAACTGACTAAAATTTTTAGCGCCTGTCTGCAGCAAGGCTATTTCCCCTCTACCTGGAAACGAGCCAAGATAATTATGCTCCCAAAGCAAGGGAAAAGCACCAGGCAACCGCAAAACTACCGTCCCATTAGTCTTTTGTCTACTATTGGTAAATTGCTCGAACAACTTATACTTTTTCGACTCCAAAAACAAGTTTCGGAATCTCATGAACTATCAAATTCACAGTTTGGTTTTCGAAAAGGACATTCTACTGATTTACAGCTTCTCAGACTAACTGATGACGTAACAGAGCAATTTAACAATGGGGCTTCAACGTTGGCGCTATTTCTGGACGTAGAAGCCGCATTCGACCGGTGCTGGCACAATGGCCTTATTTACAAACTGCACCACAATTTCCCGGCTCTTCAAAATTATCTATATTTGCTGCACAATTTTTTAGAAAAACGGAAATTTTACGTCCAAGTGGGCCGCTCCTCCTCACGGGAGAGAGTGATGCGGGCTGGCGTCCCACAAGGGGCAATTATGTCCCCCTTATTGTACATATTATTCACCAATGATTTCCCAGTGGACGCCAGATGTAAGGTCGCCATGTACGCCGACGACACTGCAATATACAACCACCATAGAAATCCCCGTTTTGGCCTTGCAGAAATGCAACGTTATGTTAACAACTTCCTTTCATGGCAACATGACTGGAAAATCAAAATTAATCCCAACAAATGCCAGCTGATTCATTTCTCTAAGCGGCATCACACTTTGGCAATGGACCTAACGGTCGGTGGTCAGGAATTGCATTGCCGTCGGCAAGTTAAATACCTAGGGGTTACCTTGGACCGCACAATGTGCTGGTCCACCCACATAAAAAAAATAGCGCCAACAAAGGCAGACAGCGGCTAAAGTTATGCGCCCCCATCTTCCGCAGCAAACAGCTGCAACTGAAGTCCAAACTCGTCCTGTATAAAGCTTTTATTTTATCGGTAGTTCTATACGCGTGTGTGGCCTGGGCAAATGCCTCAAAAACCGCCCTGAAGATCATCCAAACCCTCCAAAACCTCTCCCTCCGAAAAATCCTCTCTGCTCCCATCCTAACCACTAATCAAACCCTTCACCAAGAAACCCAGACCCCATCCATACCCGAGGCAATTACAAAAAGAGCCACTGCCGCGTGGGCGCGCATCAGAAACCACGACAATTATGTCATTGCCAATATCGGCAAAGGTGAGCCGAAGCATTGGAAGCATGCTCGTATTAAAATGTTTTAAACGTCACTCGGCTCACCGACTGATGCGCGTCCACGCAAACACGGCCCTAGGCCGCACACACGCTACCTTAGAGGCCTGCACCCCAGGGAACAGGTCAGGAGCTGCACCCTGCCCCGCCCAGGATAACCGCGGAGTGTACATAGTGTATATATAGTGTATATAGTTAACGTGTGTATATAGTCCTTTGTTATAATGCTGGGACGCATAGTTACGTGTGCCCAGCAAACATGTGCGAGCGGGACGCTCACTTGAAGTGCCCAGTGTGCGTGCGTGTATGTATGTGTGTGTGCGTGCATGAGGGCATATCACATGATATGCCAGAGTGAATGAGAGAATGCATGTGTGTAAAAAATATGTATATAGCAAGAAAAAAGTGAAAAAAGACAAAAACAAAATATAAACACATACCCAAGAACTATACACAAGAGAACTGTTCTCGGTGGCCCAAAAGAGGGTCACTGTATGGGTTTTCTTAAAACCCAATGTATATTTGTTGTAAATATCAAAAAAATTGTAATCCAATGATAAATTAAGTCTGTACGCTGGGCCCCATGTACCAGCACCAGACAAAATTCTTTTAATAAAATAATCTGAATCTGAATCTTGGAACACGTTCCAGAAGTACGATCTCGATCCAGGGAATTCTGTTGTAGAAACAGAAATCGTATGTTTTTTTCACACAAATGGGTGCTTGCTTGGTGGAATTTCTTGGCTGTATACAGTAGATAGTGAAATCCATGTATTGCAAAATTTACCCTTTTCTCAAATGGGAAGTTCTTAGACATTTGATGCTCTGTATAAAGCCATCACGTAAAGACGAGCTTTGAAAGGATTTGACTGTCGCCTAAACATGTTGTATTCTCCTACTCCAATTGTACCCACAAGGAAATATATTAATACGACAATTTCTGTAATAGCTTATCTCCATTATGAAGCTTATAGAGGAATAAACCTTTACGAAAAATAGTTTTGCGAGAGACAGCAGCTGGTAATACGAGTGCAACCATTTAGATTCTTTCTCCTGGGCATTGCAAAAAGAACGGAATATCAAAGTCATTACACAGTGACTAGCTGTAAAAAGGTGGCTGTCCCATAAGCCCTTGTATAGTCATATTGCCATTGTGCCTTTAAGGGAATAAAATGTAATAAGACTATCTCTACAAATGTTTACCTCTATTAATGTGAGCTACAGAGAGGAAAACCTCACGAGATGGTAAAATGTTATATCAATATAACATATATTTAAACAATGTCGTGATGGATTCGTTATTTTTGTTATTGCTCCACTTATATCTAGCCTTTAACTTCAGGGGTCATATCAACGACCTCTCACCTTTGGGACGTATTGCCTACGGTGTTAACTCGCATACAGTGTTTTTTGTGTATTTAGGTTTGGTACATTAGATCACACGCATTCTCTTTCTCTCTCCTTTATACTTCCAGACCCTGGGCACAAAGGGGAATAATCTTGGCTAGAGAAAAATTCCAACCTCCAGCCGGGAATCAAACCCGCAACACCTCACACTGCAGGCAGAGTGCTACTGAGTAAGGCAGTCCCATTATTGCTGGTCCAGTTTGAGAAATATCACCACACGCCACTGGTTCCCTGCGCCTTCCATAGATGACACTAAAGAGCTTTTAAACTTCGCAAAGCAGCGTTTTTTGTATTGTCATACCTTTGCACGAGCCATCATCTCTTCCGTATGAGGAGGACGAAATTAACCGCCGGGCTACAAAATGTTACGATCTTTTGCCACAACATCGGAGCGCCCTGGTTCGTTCTCTTGGGGACTATAATCCCAGAGAAGGCACGCGTGTGCGATAGCGGGTTCCCCGACTGGCTTGCGGGCACCCCCGGTAACAGCGGGGCTAAACCAGGAACAGAGAAATCTGAACTCCCAAGCTCCCAGTCCTTCCTAGAGATCCTTGGATTCAAAATTCAGAATTCTAACCTTCATATTTGGATACACACGCCAGCAGTGTCCAACGAAAGTTGCACACTGATTAGCAGCCATTATCACCCGTCACCCTGCAAAACCCCACATGCTGTCGTAAAGTGGTTAAGTGCTAAAAAGGGCACACCTCGGGCTGTTCTCAGCCTGTCAACAGAAGGTCTGTGTGTCAGAGCTGAGAAATCCCTATTGTACTGCACAGGTAAAGTCACTTTAATCGGCTAGGTGCTGTGTAGATATGACACTACGTACACGAGAATCTGTACGACCTGTTCTCGAATGCTGAAATGCAGCGTTGATCCAAGATCAGCAGATTCCCTCTAAGCTTATTCTCATGTGGTGCATTAATGTGAAGGTTTGAGAAGATTGCAGATTTGTACATCTTAACTAACATGAAGAAGATATAGGAATAAGGGTTTGTAAGGATAGTTAGTACAAGAGTAGAGAAAGTCAGGTGAGTGCAACACATTAAACTATTGTATGTTACGTGTGCAAAGAGAACGGGATCTCGTACATTCTCTTCCTCTCTCTCATCCTTCTAGACCCTGGAAAGGATGGGGAATAATCTTGGCTAGAGAGATTCCCCGCCCCCCTCCCGCGCAAGCGGGAGTCAAACCCGGAACCACTCAGCCTGCAGGTAGAGCGTTATCGACTGAGCTAGGGGGCCAGCCAATTGCACTCCTGTTGGTGCCCAGTGAAACTGAAATATATCACCACACGATTGTGTTTTCAGATACTCTCATAGATGGCACTAAGAGCTTTGGGACTTCACAAAGAAGAATTGCTTCCAATTTTATAGCTCTGTAAGAGGAAGTGGTGGCAAAGTCCACCTTCATCAGACTCCAGACGTTGCAGAATCGGGCATTAAGGATGATCTATGGCACTGGTTGGAGATTTCCTGCCCACATCCTTCACGAACATTCCAGCATCCCGTACATTGTCGACGTGATTAAAACCCGCGCTCGAACAATGTACAACAAACTCCAGAACCACCCTAATCCACTGGTGAACACTCTGGGACAATATGACCAGAGAGAGCCTCGCCGACTACCATCTAAAAAATTGCCGAAGGACATCTTAAGTCCAACGGGCTAATTTTCGAAGATGGGAAAGGCAAAATGAATATCTGTACTTAAAACAGAGTAAAACGCCTAACTCAGATCACCTCTCAGTGAGTGACTGACGGCCAGAACCAGGAGGAGATTAGCTCGTCACCTGATTGACTAACCAGCCAATCAGCATTTATGGGCAGTGCCCGTTCATGGACCAATCCCTACCAACATCCATCTTGCCCCTATAAATACCCCTGATCCCAAACATTCCCAGAGATTAAATCCCTGTAGACCAAAACACCATACTATCGCGCAGGTAAAGCCGTATAACGGCTAGGTACTGCGGTAAAGACACTTCGGGTGGGGGAATAAGCTTCCCCACTCGACTCGAACTGCCTCTGGAGCCTCTGGAGCATCCCCTCACTCTGAAGAACTCTTTTTCCGCACTGGAAACAACAGAACGCGAGGTCACAGAGGACCTTACACTGCCAACACCTAAACAAGTATCCTTTCCTCAACTACCAAAACCAAAACCAAAAATCACAGTTCAGCACAAACCATCAACTAAAACCCGACCGCCTCCCCAACCCTCAAACCCAGTCCCCTCCACCTCAGCAGCCTCACCTATAGCCCCGACGACCACAGCAGAAGAGAACCAAAAGCCGCCAAGAATTATAATACCAGACACCAAGCAAGCAGTGAAGGTCCTACAAATACTGCGAAACAAGCTACAAAATGGAGCATACAAAATACAGACAACGAGGGACTGCCTGAAGCTCTTCCTCCAGAGAAAACAGGACGCCATTCCAACAATGCAGCTCCTGACGAACGCCGGTGTAGAAAACTACAGCTTCACGCCCAGGAACGACCAGCCCCTGCGTTATGTAATCAAACGGCATTCTACAGACCTGCAGGTAGATTACATAAAGGAGGACCTGGAGCAGAAGGGTTACACCGGCGTTCAGGTACGACAGATGGTGTCCCGCGGCAGGCCTCTCCCGAACTATCAGGTAAGCCTTGATAAAACCTCTGACAACCAGAAACTTATACAGGAAAGAGAAGTGTGCCATATGATGGTCACCGTGGAGGTCTTAAAAACCTTTCAAAATATCACACAGTGTTTCAACTGCCAACAATTAGGCCATACGTTTAAAATGTGTAATATGACCTCCCGGTGTGTTCTCTGCGGTGACCTCCACCACCTAGCTGACTGCCCAAAAAAGGCCAAGGAGGACGCTGTACCCCACTGTGCGAACTGTGGGGAGGCGCATCCTGCCAGCTATAGGGGGTGCGAGACATTTAAGATAGAACGTCACCGCCGTCAACTGGCAGCCGCAGCCAGGAACTCTCCTGGTACTCAACCAGGGTCACAACCCATCCCCTACCCGGCCCTGGTCAAAAACGGCACCTCTTTAACAGGAGCCGCCGGAGGGCAAAATGCACCCGTGCAACCACCGAATGGTCCCCCTCCACAAACCCAGCCCTCACAGGCACCCACTAGCGACCTGGGAGGTTTAAAAGAATTATTCAGTCTGTTCAAGGACTTACACCTCCCGGTGCTACTAACAAAGTTGCGGCCCATAATCGCAAGATTAAAAAGCTGCAACAGTACCATGGAGAAGCTGGAAGCCATCATATGTTTGGTTACCACTCTCTTCGAGTAAATGGCCACTTCAAGGGGAGGCATAACTTTAACTCACGCACTCCTGTGGAATGCAGATGGCATCCACAGGAAGCAACACGAACTTGAAAATTACCTGCGGCGTAACAAAATTGATGTCGCATTCATTTGCGAAACAAAATTACAGCCAGAGCACACTTTTAAGCTCCAGGGGTATCAAATCCTTCGGAACGACAGAATTGGCAGACAAGGGGGAGGGACTGCTATTTTGCTCAAAAACACAATTGCTTATGCTTCTGTTACGCTACCTGCAATGGCAGCGTTAGAGCGCACAACACTCAAAACTCGTGTAAATAATCAAACGGTGATGCTGGTAGCGCTTTATCGGCCCCCCAACTCGGCAGGTTTCATACGTGACCTCGAACAAATCCTCGCTTTAGAGGAGCATGTTATAATTGCAGGAGATTTCAATGCCCGGCACCCCTGGTGGTTTTCTTGCCGAGCAAACGCGGCTGGAAATCTCCTGGTTGAACTTATAACTGATAATGACGACTTAGAGGTACACCTTCGCCCAGATCCCACATTTTGGCACAGATCGGGGCACTTTGACCCCGAAATTTTGGACTTCGAACTAACAAAAAATGCGACGCCTTTAATTAACTTTACAGTGTACCACAGGCTGGACTCTGACCATCTTCCCGTGCACTTCGATATACAGGGTGGCATTCCGGCCGGTGCCTCTGGGCCTCGAAGGAGGGCTGAGACCGACTGGAATAAGTTCACCATGGAAATGCACAGGATGGCGCAACCCAGGCTGTCATACTATAGCGAGTCAGACATACATGTCGCCATTGAAAACTTTACTGCCTCGCTACACACGGCCAAGAGAAGCGCTACACTTACACCACAAGACCACTCGGTTTTTGCACGTACCCCGAGGTAGAGCAACTCATTGCGCGGAGACGACGCTTGACAAGACTGTGGCGGTATACCCGTCAGCCTGAATACAAAATGCTAGCCAAATGGCTACGCAACATCATTCGGCATCAAATTAAAATCAACAAAACTGAACAGTGGGAAAACAAAATGCTGAGTACCACCCATTCGGACTCTTCCTTGTGGAAATTATTAAAGGCATTTAAGGTCTCCACGAGCGTCAACTCCGCAACTGAGGCGCTGCACACTCATGGCGGCCTGCACTTCTCCGAAGAGGAGAAAGCCCAGGTCTTCGCTGACTGTCTTGAAGATAGATTCAGCGAAAACCCAGTTACCAACCGAGATATAGAACGGGAGGTACAGACATGGGTACAAACCTGGGTGGCGCAGAAGCAAGAGCAACAACTACCCATCATAACACCGCAGGAAGTTTACAAGCTCATTAGGAAATTACCTAATGGGAAAGCTGCCGGCCCAGACAAAGTGACTAATGAGGAACTTAAGCATCTCCCGAGAAAAGCCCTGGTGCAACTGACTAAAATTTTTAGCGCCTGTCTGCAGCAAGGCTATTTCCCCTCTACCTGGAAACGAGCCAAGATAATTATGCTCCCAAAGCAAGGGAAAAGCACCAGACAACCGCAAAACTACCGCCCCATTAGTCTCTTGTCCACGATTGGTAAATTGCTCGAAAAACTCAAACAAGTTTCGGAATCCCATGAACTTTCAAATTCACAGTTTGGCTTTCGAAAAGGACATTCAACTGAGTTACAGCTTCTCAGGCTAACTGATGACGTAACAGAGCAATTTAACAATGGGGCTTCAACATTGGCGCTATTTCTGGACGAAGAAGCCGCATTCGACCGGTGCTGGCACAATGGCCTTATTTACAAACTGCACCACAATTTCCCGGCTCTTCAAAATTATCTATACTTGCTGCACAATTTTTTAGAAAAACGGAAGTTCTACATCCAAGTGGGTCGCTCCTCCTCACGGGAGCGAGCGATGCGGGCTGGCGTCCCACAAGGGGCAATCATGTCACCCTTTTTGAATATACTATTCACCAAAGATTTCCCAGGGGACGCCAGATGTAAGGTCGCCATGTATGCTGATGACACTGCAATATACAACCACCATAGAAATCCACGTTTCGGCCTCGCAGAAATGCAACGTTATGTTAACAACTTCCTCTCATGGCAACATGACTGGAAAATCAAAATTGATCCCAACAAATGCCAGCTGATACATTTCTCTAAGCGGCATCACACTTTGACAATGGACCTAACGGTCGGTGGTCAGGTATTGCACTGTCGTTGGCAAGTTAAATACTTAGGGGTTACCTTGGACCGCACAATGTGCTGGTCCTCCCATATAAAAAATAGCGCCAACAAAGGCAGACAGCGGCTAAAGTTATGCGCCCCCATCTTCCGCAGCAAACAGCTGCAATTGAAGTCAAAACTCGTCCTGTATAAAGCTTTCATCCTGTCAGTGGTTATTTACGCGTGTGTGGCCTGGGCAAACGCCTCAAAAACCGCCCTGAAGACTATCCAAACCCTCCAAAACCTCTCCCTCCGGAAAATCCTCTCTGCTCCCATCCTAAGCACTAACCAAACCCTTCACCAGGAAACCCAGATCCCTTCCATTCCCGAGGCAATAACAAAAAGAGCCACTGTCGCGTGGACGCGCATCAGAAACCACCAAAATGACGTGATTGCCAATATTGGCAAGGGCGAGCCAAAGCATCGTAAACATGCTAGAATTAAAATGTTCTAGACATTGCATGGCTCGCCGATTGATGCGCGCCCATGCAACCCAGGCCCTAGGCCACACACTCCGGAAGAGGTCTGTGCCTAGGAAACGCCACAGGAGCTGCAACCTGATCCGCACAGGAAAACCGCGGAAAAACTGTAAATAGTGAAGTGTATATAGTGCAGTATGTGTAAATATGTATATACGTGTGTGTGTGTGTGTGTGTGTGTGTGTGTGTGTGTGTGTGTGTGTGTGTGTGTGTGTGTGTGTGTGATGGGACATATGTGTGGTATGCCCAGGAGTGAGTGTATGTATCCGTGTATATAACTAAAAAATAAAAAAAATATATCAAAAACGGACAATCGAAGGACTCAGAATACGCCCAACAACTGTTCTCGATGAGCTAAAGCTGCTCACCGTATGGGTTTTTTGATAAGAAAACGCAAACAAGAGTACCCATGTAAATATTATAAATTGTAATTAATGTAAATTTTTAGCCTGTAAGCCGGGCCCCTCTGTTCCGGCACCAGGCAAATTTTTCCTGATTAAAATAAATAAGTAAGTAAGCATGCTCATTCTGACCTTGTAACGCCATTTTCAAATCTCTTCTATTATTAAAGGAATGAAGGATTATACATCACGTTTTAAATCGTTGACTCAGGTCTGTTGATCACATGAATCACGAATGCACACACAGGTCACCTGACTTCGGGAGTTTCCCGCCTTACTGCAAAGCAAACAAGCAAAAATGTTTATTTGGGTATGCTCACAAAATGCCGGGCTGTTTAGGGAAATCCCTCTTCAGCCTAGTGTGGTATTTGTTTCGTTTTCGGGTTCGGATTCCCCTCGGCTTAAGTGCGTATTTATGTTATTTTGTGTTTTTGTTGACATTGTGTAGTGTAGTGTGTTGTGATTTGTGTATTTTTTTTTAATAAAGGGGTGACAGATAGAGAGTTGGAGATAAAAGAGTGGCTTATTTCGCCGGAAGTGCGGAATGTAAGGATTTCACGGGAAGGATTGGGAGGAGTGTTGCGTTGGGATGAGGTTCCGCTGAGCACCCTCGACAGTTAGGTTCTTGCCCGGTAATTAATTACCGGTTACGTGAAGGGTGGCCGGGTTACAGTCATGGCCGAGGCCCTGACTGGCACACACGGGGAGTTCGGCGGAAGATATCTAGGTGAATCTGTATTATCTGGATGAGCGTCTGTTATGGAAATTTGGGTTTTTGCCGCTACAGCGCATGTAGTCACACATCTCGTCACAAGGTGCATGACCATGGTCGTAGACGCCGATTGACTCTTGTTCTCTTCGTTGTGGTGGTGGAGCTTGTTGAGGAGGACTGGACGTATATGCTACGGTGTGTGGCTGGTGAAGTTGGCGTTGATACTGAAGATGGTGTTTTGTCTGCTGGGGTTGAGATTTGTAGAGCTGTTCCTCTACTTGTGTTCCTGCTTCGTGTGTTGTTGGAGGAGTGGGCGGGTCTGGAATTTCCTCAAGCCGAGCAAGCTCACGCCGGATGGATTGAAAAAGTTTAGTGTTGTCCAATTCAATCACTGCAGCTCGAAGTTCGTTAAGAAGTCTTGCTGCAGCGTTGAAGCCGGTGGTGTGGTGAGTAAGCAAACGTTTCAGTCCAGCAAGGCTCTTGTTGGTGGTCTTTCTTGAAGAGTTGAGGTGGCGTTGTAGTGTTCGGACTTCTGTTTGTAGGGCTTTCACGGGTTCTTTTGGGTCAAGTTCGGAGATGGTGTTGGTGGTGGTGTTGATGAAAGTGGAGACGGCGGTGGTGAGTTCTTGAAGTGAGACCTCAATGGTGCCTAGGCGTTGATTGAGGCTATAAACCTCGGTGCGGAGATGCTGGACATCCTTGCTGGGCAGTTGTGATTCTGCGGTGGCGGCGGCGGCATAATTGAAGTTTGTTCTTGGTTGCTGCGTAGACTGCGTTGGAGTATCAAGTTGAGTTGGTGCTGCGTCTGCGTTGGCAGGTGCAGGTCTATTATGGGGCTTAGAGGCTGCGACGACTGGTGCTGGGTATCTGCTGAGTGCCCGAGGATAGAACGGGCACTGTGCTTGCCCTGTATAATGGCCAAAGCCATTGCAGGTAGCACAGTACCGGCGACGTCGACGCAAGTCGTGCGCGGTACACCATTGTGTGAGGCGACGTGCCCCACAATAGTGACACCTTGGTGGTGCGGTGCAGGCTGTGGCGTCGTGTCCAAACCGACAACAACGTCGGCAGGGCACTTGACGAGTGGCTCGGCTGGGCTCTGCAAGATGACGTCTCCCAAGCAGGAAAAGTCTTCCATTCAAGGCTGCCTCGCTGTCCCTGGTGTCAGCAAAAACGACTCGCACGAGGGTGGACGGTCCATGGTTAGTGATGATGCGAGTGGCCCTCAAAACAGATGACCACTCGTGCTGCGCTGCTGTGAGGACATGCTCTTTCCGGTATGTCTCTGGGGATCCCATGGAACACCACACTGCAACCAGGAAAGGGAGCAGTTGGTGTCGGCGATGTGTGTTGTTGAGTTGTAGCTGAAGGTGATGTCAAGGTCTCGGGGAGCGGTACTCTCACTGCCTCCCCCCGAGGTGCGGTGGCGGCGGATTGAGCTGCAGGTTGAGGTGGTGTTGAGGGCTCCGGGGCCGGCACTCTCACTGCCTCCCCAAGAGGTGCCTCGATGACGGCGGGTTGAGCTGTTGCAGGTTGAGGCGGTGTCGAAGTCTCCGGGGCCGGCACTCTCACTGCCTGCCCCAGAGGTGCCTCGGTTGCGGCGGAGATTGGCGCTGAAGTTCTGCGTTTAGTCTTCTTCTTCCCCATGGCTAGTCCTTCGCCCTCAGTGTCAGTTCCCGTGTTCCACATCCATGGCTCCATTCATGTGCTTCTGCCCAAAGATCTAAGGTTTTGATGCTCGTTTTTGTTTTTATTTGAAAGTTGCTGCTTGGGTCATTGGTGTTTTTTGTATGTTTAGTGTGTTTTTGTATGTTAGGGGTTTTAGTGTGTGTTTGTGTCTATTGTGTGTCTAAATGTTTTGAAAGTGTTGTAGGTGCTCTCGTATTTTCTGTTCTTCTTGTTCTTGATATTTATCGTATACATGTATGAGTGTGATAAGGGGAGGGTTTTTGTCTGTTGGTGTTTCTTGTATAGTCTTCATCTTTTGTGCAGTGTTTATGAGTGTTCTTCTGTAGCTTCTTGTGTGTGCGTTGTGTATGTATTTTATGAATTGTTTTGCTATGTGTGTGTCAATGGGTATTGTGTTTCACAAAAAATATACCAGTGTTTCTGTTAGCCATAGCCAGTGAGGGTGCGGATCTAAAATGTCGAAAACTAAACAAAGTGTTGCAAGTAAGTGTAAAAGCTTAGAGAATGAATTTTCTACAGACGGTAAAGTAATATATCGCAAGGTGTGTGGGAAAACTATTGGGAGTGAAAAACGCTTTCAGATTCTCCAGCATGTAATTTTGCGAAACATAAGGGACTCCTAGCAAAAAAGTGACAGAAGTGAAGGAGCTCAAAGTGGAGTGCATGGGAAACAAGCTTACTCGATTTTCATATGATATTTGTGAAGCATTCCTAGCAGCTGACATTCCGTTGTGGAAAATAAACAATCCAGTTCAGTGTAATTCTGTGTACCAAGTAACGTATGGCTGATCAGAGTACCCTACGTCACTCATTGTTACATTACTGTAATATCTAAATTAAAGGTCAGTTAGCAAATGAGCTTCTTTGGGTGTCAGTAAAGGAAACTACTGATGTATAAGGGCGTTTCATTGCAAATATTGTAGTGGGCACTTCAGATCGACACAAACCGGGTGTACCATAGCTCTTAAATTGCTGTCACTTATTCCATAGCAACAATCAGTGATTCAATGAAGTTAGCGTGGCCTAGTGGTATGAATTATGACCATGTGCTTTTGTTTTTAAAAGATGCAGCAAGTTATATGATCAAATCAGGAAATACAGCAAAAAAAATGTTTCCTAATAGTATTCACTTAACCTGTCTTATTCATGCTTTACATAGAATTGCAGAAATAGACTGTTCTTAATGTACACAAGCTAGCCTCTAATACAAAAAAAATCTGATGTGTTGCACTCACATGACTTTCTCTACTCTTGTACTAACCATTCTTACAAACTCTTATTCCTATATCTTCTTCGTGTTAGTTAAAATAAGCATTTGTACAAATTATCTTATTGCTTATTTCCTTGTAGGTGCAAGGGGAATATTGGAATACAGTAGGCTTTGTGCGATAGTCAAATCTTTTAAAGCTTTGAGATTCCGTTCTCTTTTACACGTAACATATAAAAAAATGAACAACGATGACCCATTTCACGAAAGTTCCAAGTTTTCCGAAACTCACACACATAACAAGGAATATCTCCGAAATGGTTCACCCTACAAGAAAATTTATTGAGACATAAATTGTGTATTTTAGCAAGATCTACATTTTTTGTATAGTATAATTTGGTCTATCTCTAACGGTTTACCAGTTATGCAAAAGTCGTCCAGAGTATATACGACTACCGGGGCTATAGCCAGAAAATTCAAGATATACATTTCATTTGTCATAAAAATATCTCAAACATATGACATTTTAATCAAAATCGTTAGAGCCATTTTCAAGAAAATCAAAATTTTCGAAAAATGTTCCATTTAAAGGGTAGTTTAGGGTGGGGCTATTTTCTTCAAAATCTTCGTGTCACATCCTTGAACGACATTAAACTTAAATACCAACTTTGGTTTTTAACCGACTTCTCGTTTTTGAGCTATGCTGTCCACAGACTGACAGACTGACAGACTGACAGACACACAGACACACACACACACGGATCTTTTTCTAAAAATGCTTTTTTTTGGATTCAGGGGGCCTAAAAACATGTATTTCCGGTGAAATCTCGACTTCGAATTTTTGGGTGGAATACAATACTTCCCCTACTTACCAGTAGAGAAAGTAAAAAATATTTCCTAACTCTGCATATAGGATTGAGCAGTTGAAAACAAATATTCCATTACCACCTGCATCTGTGTTAACACGTTGGGGAGTTGGATTCCTGCTGCATTGTGTTATATGAAACACTTAAGAGTCAGTTCGACCAGTTATAGATTTTCTAGAGGCAAGTGACACAGTGTGAATTGACTTAACACAAAATATTCTCTCAGATGAACGACTCAAAGGAAACCTCTCCTTTATATTAGCACATTTGTCTGCTCTTCCTGCACCCATTAGACACTAGAAACAGCAGGTCTTCCAATAAGAAAGCCGTAAGATGTATTTAATACTACCATATCTGATTTAAAGCCCATTGCAGGTGTTGTAGGACAGAAAGTTGAGGACAAAATTAATTTTTTTAAACCCTGCGTACTCTCAATTCTGCAAAATTCAAGACATTCTCAAAGGTAAATCCCCGGGCAATCCTGAACATTTGCCCCTTTCTGTGGAACAAATATCAGCTTTAATTACTGGTCAATATCATCGTGTGATGTGGAAAAGACTTCAAGATACCAAAAGAGACAACAGGACAAGAGTTTCCATGGAAAGTATCCCTCACACAATGATGCTAAATTGTAGTTCATACCTTATTTTGGATCTGGAGGAAAAATCATCCACTTCTCAGCAATCACATAGTAAGTTTGCATAAATACAATACCGAATTTTGACACTTTTAGTGCGATTTAGCACATTTTAAGAGCATATTTCAATTATTTTCAGGGCATAAAGCTCCTAACCTTGGTAACAGCTGAATGTAAATCACACTCTTAGATTGATATCAATGTAAGCGAGTGAAATTCATTGCGCTGAGGAATGATAAGAGGTCGCCGATATGACCTTAGATGTTAAAGGCAGCAGAATGAACCGTATAAAAAGGAGAGTTGCTTTTCAATTACAGCTCATTAACCATCTCAATAGCACAAAGCTACTGATGATCACAATAAAATATTATTGATATATAACTGCAATTGTGATTACGAATTATTATTTGTATTGGAAGTGTCTAGTTGATTTGATTTGTTTTTCACGCATAAAGTTGCTGTAGAATCATTCATCTTCACATAATAAACTAAGAAACACTTCTAAGTTTAAATATGGAGAAAACAAATTATAATACATGTTACCTGTTCTGGTGGTCAGCATGGCTTTTCATTTTATTGGTTATACTTTCTTGATATTTACAGACTTTACAACACTTTTTGTGTGCTGCATTGGAAATATTACTTTCTCTACAGTTTACACAACAAATTTCTGTATAACACTTGAAATTGCGTTGAAATGTTACTTTTATTTTTTTGTATAGTTTAAAATGGTGAAAATGAAGCATTGCAACAGCAAATTGCTCTACCAAATCCATATAAAATAATTTTCCAAACACCACACATCAATTTTAAAACTAAAGCTAATAAAATTATATGACAACACGTAAATTCCAATATCGTTTCTTCTTTCTGCATAATATAATTGAGAAGTTGAACAAAAACATATATTATGCTCCAAAAGCAATGCTAGTGTGTAAATTATATTATTTTCATTGGTATCTGCTTAAATTAATACTCCTCCATAAAAAGTTGTGATTTCGAAAGAACTTGTGTTCCCAACCGATACTTTTGAGCTGAGTTGAACGGTGAAGTTCATTTCTATGACGTCAGGACCACACATTTGTGTTTCATAACAGTCCCGTTTGTATACCACAGCAGGTTGTGGGAGGTGTCTAGCACTAAAGTGGGGTTACACCATTTTACGTATGTAGTCTCGTAACACTAATTCATTTGTTTTTGTTTCACAGGTGGTAACACCGAAAACAGTGAAACTCAAATGACTTGAGTATGACTGAACTTTATGTAGTGACTTCAAACATTTCTACCTTTTATTGCAGGCATCGGCAAACATGTACTCAATGAGGCCTCGCAGGGGCAGCGCTTACTCTGTCTCCCCCTCCCTCCCTCGCAGCCTTAACTGGCACTGCATACACACCGATCACGGGCGAACTGTCCTCTCGTATTTACCTGCACTTCTAAACATGTCTGTCAAACTGTAATTTAATACTAAGACTTAAAGATAAATTTCTTTATTTATAACTTTGAAGGATATAGTTTATTTAAACTTAAAGTCTTAGTATATTCATAGGATTAGAGTGCATCTAATTATTCCTGGTCTATTAAATTTGATATCTGGAATAGCACTTTGATGATTTCTTCTCTCATCATGTAAGGAACCTAAGGTGTTTGTTGTGCTCTAAAGTTCAAAAAGACACTCATCAATGGAACATCAAGCGGCATTATGATACATGTCATAAGATCACCATACAATTATAGACAAGCATGTATTCATAAATTTATACCACGATTTAAAGTAGCATAACACTGACGTAATGTCTGTCATTCATTTTTTTTTTTTTTTTCAGATCTAGATCGGACGAACCAACTGCAACAGCTCAAAGAGCAATATTCAAATAATACATCTAATGTTAATTCAAATATTATAACTGATAGACAACTTCACGCCAGCTATGCTGTTACTTTGGAGATTGCTCAGTCACTGAGGTGTTTTAGTGATGGAGATTTCATAAAAAATGTGAGAGTAAAGTTGCCAACATAATTTGCCCTGAATAATATGATATTTTTAGTAATATTGCACTATCACCACGAACCATACAGAGAAGGATACATAAAATAGCATAAATAACCGAAAAAAGACTAGACTTAGACTTATTTTATTGAGGAAAAAATTTGCCTGGTGCCGGTACAGAGGGGCCCGGCTTACAGGCTAAAATTGACATTAATTATAAATTACAATATTTACATGGGTACTCTTGTTAGCTTTTATATCATCAAAAAACCCATACAGTGAGCGGCTTTAGCCCACCGAGAACAGTTTTTGGGCGTCTACTCAGTCTTTTGTTTGTCCGATAGTTTTTTTTTTTTTTTTTTTTTTTTTTTTTTAACTTATATACACGGATACATACACTCACTCACTCCTGGGCATACCACACATATGTCCCATCACACGCACGCACACACACACACACACACACACACACACACACACACACACACACACACACACACACGCTCGTATATACATATTTACACACACTGCACTATACACACTTCACTATTTACAGTTTTTCCGCGGTTTTCCTGTGCGGATCAGGTTGCAGCTCCTGTGGCGTTTCCGAGGCACAGACCTCTTCCGGAGTGTGTGGCCTAGGGCCTGGGTTGCATGGATGCGCATCAGTCGGCGAGCCATGCAATGTCTAGAACATTTTAATTCTAGCATGTTTACGATGCTTTAGCTCGCCCTTGCCAATATTGGCAATCACGTCATTTTGGTGATTCCTGATGCGTGCCCACGCGACAGTGGCTCTTTTCGTTATTGCCTCGGGTATGGATCGGATCTGGGTTTCGTGGTGAAGGGTTGGGGTTAGTGGTTAGGATGGGAGCAGAGAGGATTTTTCGGAGGGAGAGGTTTTGGAGGGTTTGGATAGTCTTCAGGGCGGTTTTTGAGGCGTTTGCCCAGGCCACACACGCGTAAAGACCCACTGACAGGATGAAAGCCTTATACAGGTCGAGTTTTGACTTCAATTGCAGCTGTTTGCTGCGGAAGATGGGGGCGCATAACTTTAGCCGCTGTCTGCCTTTGTTGGCGCTATTTTTTATATGGGTGGACCAGCACATTGTGCGGTCCAAGGTAACCCCTAAGTATTTAACTTGCCGACGACAGTACCATACCTGACCACCGACCGTTAGGTCCATTGTCAAAGTGTGATGCCGCTTAGAGGAATGTATCAGCTGGCATTTGTCGGGATTAATTTTAATTATCCAGTCATTTTGCCATGAGAGGAAGTTGTTAACATAACGTTGCATTTCTGCAAGGCCAAAACGGGGATTTCTATGGTGGTTGTATATTGCAGTGTCGTCAGCATACATGGCGACCTTACATCTGGCGTCCACTGGGAAATCGTTGGTGAATAGTATGTACAAAAAGGGTGACATGATTGCCCCTTGTGGGACACCAGCCCGCATCACTCGCTCCCGTGAGGAGGAGCGGCCCACTTGGACGTAGAACTTCCGTTTTTCTAAAAAATTGTGCAGCAAGTATAGATAATTTTGAAGAGCCGGGAAATTGTGGTGCAGTTTGTAAATAAGGCCATTGTGCCAGCACCGGTCGAATGCGGCTTCTACGTCCAGAAATAGCGCCAACGTTGAAGCCCCATTGTTAAATTGCTCTGTTACGTCATCAGTTAGCCCGAGAAGCTGTAACTCAGTAGAATGTTCTTTTCGAAAGCCAAACTGTGAATTTGAAAGTTCATGGGATTCCGAAACCTGTTTTTGAAGTCAAGAAAGTATAAGCTTTTCGAGCAATTTACCAATAGTAGACAAGAGACTAATGGGGCGGTAGTTTTGCGGTTGTCTGGTGCTTTTCCCTTGCTTTGGGAGCATAATTACCTTGGCTCATTTCCAAGTGGAGGGGAAGTAGCCTTGCTGCAGACAGGCGTTAAATATTTTGGTCAGTTGCACCAGGGCTTTTCTCGGGAGATGCTTAAGTCACCTTGTCTGGGCCGGCAGCTTTCCCATTAGGTAATTTCCTAATGAGCTTGTAAACTTCCTGCGGTGTTATTAGGGGTAGCTGTTGCTCTTGCTTCTGCGCCACCCAGGTTTGTACCCATGTTTGTACCTCCCGTTCTATATCGCGGTTGGTAACTGGGTTTTCGCTGAATCTATCTTCAAGACAGTCAGCGAAGACCTCGGCTTTCTCCTCTTCGGAGAAGTGCAGGCCGCCATGAGTGTGCAGCGCCTCAGTTGCGGAGTTGACGCTCGTGGAGACCTTAAATGCCTTTAATAATTTCCACAAGGAAGAGTCCGAATGGATGGTACTCAGCATTCTGTTTTCCCACTGTTCAGTTTTGTTGATTTTAATTTGATGCCGAATGATGTTGCGTAGCCATTTTGCTAGCACTTTATAGTCAGGCTGGCAGGTATACCGCCACAGTCTTCTCAAGCGTCGTCTCCGCGCAATGAGTTGCTCTACCTCGGGGTACGTGCAAAAATCGGGTGGTCTTGTGGTGTAAGTGGTAGCGCTTCTCTTGGCCGTGTGTAGTGAGGCAGTCAAGTTTTCAATGGCGACATCTATATCTGCCCCACTATAGTATGACAGCCTGGGTTGCGCCATCCTGTGCATTTCCATGGTGAACTTATTCCAGTCGGTCTCAGCCCTCCTTTGAGTGCCAGAGGCACCGGCTGAAATATCAGCCTGTATATCGAAATGCACGGGACGGTGGTCGGAGTCCAGGCTGTGATACACTGTAAAGTTAATTAAAGGTGTCGCATTTTTTGTTAGTACGAAGTCCAAAATTTCGATGTCAAAGTGCCCCGATCTGTGCCAAAATGTGGGATCTGGGGGAAGATGTACCTCAATGTCGTCATTATCCGTTATAAGTTCAACCAGGAGATTTCCCGCCGCGTTTGCCCGGCGTGAAAAACCACCAGGGATGCCGAGCGTTGAAATCTCCTGCAATTATAACATGCTCCTCTAAATCTCGGCAACACATGAACTCTCAAATTCACAATTTGGCTTTAGAAAAGGACATTCCACTGAACTACGGCTCCTCAGACTAACTGATGACGTAACAGAGCAACTTAACAATGGGGCTTCAACGTTGGCGCTATTTCTGGACGTAGAAGCCGCATTTGACTGGTGCTGGCGAAATGGCCTCATTTACAAACTGCACCACAATTTCCCGGCTCTTCCAAATTATCTATACTTGCTGCACAATTTTCTAGAAAAACGGCACTTTTACGTCCAAGTGGGCCGCTCCTCCTCACGGGAGCGAGTGATGCGGGCTGGCGTCCCACAAGGGGCAATCATGTCCCCTTTTCTGTACATATTATTCACTAATGACTTCCCAGTGGACGCCAGATGCAAGGTCGCCATGTATGCTGACGACACTGCAATATACAACCTCCATAGAAATCCACGTTTCGGCCTTGCGGAAATGCAACGTTACGTTAACAACTTCCTCTCATGGCAACATGACTGGAAAATCAAAATTAACCCCGACAAATGTCACCTAATTCATTTATCTAAGCGGCGTCACACTTTGGCAAAGGACCTAACGGTCGGTGGTCAAATATTGCACTGCCGTCAGCAGGTTAAATACTTAGTTGTCACCTTGGACCGCAAAATGTGTTGGTCCACCCACATAAAAAATAGCGCCAATAAAGGCAGACAGCGGCTAAGGTTGTGCGCCCCCATCTTCCGCAGTAAACAGTTGGGACTGAAGTCAAAACTGATGTTATATAGGTCATTTATTCTCTCGGTGGTCCTGTATGCATGTGTGGCCTGGGCTAATGCCTCCAAAACCGCCCTGAAACAACTCCAAAACCTCTCCCTCAGAAAAATCCTGTCTGCTCCACTCCTCACCAGTACCCAAACACTACACCTTGAAACCTGGATCCCGTTCATCCCGGAGGCAATTGAAAAACGAGCAACGGCTGCATGGACGCGCATTAGAAACCACGAAAACGACCTGATCGCCAACATTGGCAAAGGCGAGCCGAAGCACCGCAAGCATAATAGGATCAAAATGTTCTAGAAGCGGCTCGGCTCGCCGACTAATGCGCGTCCACGCAACCTCGATCCTAGGCCACATACATGTTCCGGCAGAGGCTCTCCCCTCGAAAGATATTCAGGAGCTGCCACCGTGGGACAGTGTAGATAGTGTGAATAGTGTAGTGCGCTGGGACGCATATCTCTGGTGTGCCCAGTGAAGATGTGTGTATGTGTGTGAGAGTGTGCGTGGGTGAATGCGTGCGTGAATGTGTCTGTAAATAATTTGTATGTACATATGTATATATAACACAAAGACGAAACAGAACTTAAAAAGGCAAAACAAAACTATTCTCGGTGACCTACAGATAGTCACCGTATGGGTTTTTTGTAGACACCGAAAAAAGTGTATATATAAAAAAAGCCAAATGTAAAATAATGTTAAATATAGCCTGTAAGCCGGGCCCATTGTACCGGCACCAGGCCAACACTTTTCTAATAAATAACTTGAAAACTTGAAACTTCCCGAGGGCAGTGTACTGTCACTGCCAGTGTTTGCTGCTTACATGGCTGATCTCCCCATGCACCCGCACACACACACACACACACACACGCACACACACACACACACACACACACACACACACACACGTCAGTATGAGGACGATTTCATAATATTCGCTACCAACAAAAACCCGCGCTACAGCTACCGTCAAGTACAAGTCCATCTCTGTGCCATCGATAGATGCTGCGAGAACTGGCGATTCTCCTGGCCAACACGTTAGCAAACCAACTCCCGCGGGACCTTGTGCTTCGGCGCCGTCGGATCCCCTGGGTCACTATGGCGAAGTATCTCGGGGTCACGCTGGACCGGCGACTGACATATAGACACCACGCCAGGGGCAAAGTGCCACAAGGCAGTTATATCCTATTCTCAGCTCTAAAACCATGTCCATACGGCTAAAGCTATATCGTGCGATTATTCCGCCTCTAATTTTGTACGGATGTGAGATCTGGGGAGTGGTGGCGAAGTCCACCTTCATCAGGCTCCAGACATTGCAGAATCGGGTACTAAGGACCATCTACGGTACTGGCTGGAGATTCCCTGCCCACATCCTACACGAACACTCCAGTATCCCGTACATTGTCGACGTGATAATAACGCGCGCTTGAACAATGTACAACAAACTCCAGAACCACCCTAATCCGCTGGTAAACAGTCTGGAAAGATACGACCAGAGACAGCCGCGCCGACTGTGATCTCTTAGACTGCCGAGGGACATCTTAGGTCTACCGGGTTAATTTGGAAGATGGGAAAAGCGACAAAAATCTGTATCCGAAACAGAGAAGCACCTAGTTCAGTTCATCGACGACGATATATGGCAGGCTGAGAACAGCCCGAGCTGTGTCATTCGTGTACCTGCCCTTTTAGGGCTTAACCACTTTATGACGGGATGAGGGGTTTTGCAGTGTGGCGGGTGAAACTAAGGTAGTGGGTTGTAAGGAGGTAGCAAGATTATGCTCCTCAGCGGCTGCTTTTTCAGTGTGCAGCTTCCGTTGGGCACTGCTGGTGTAAGGGTCCAAATATGGAGGTTTTAAATTTTGAATTTTAAATCCAAGCTTCTCTTGGAGGACTGTTGTGGGTTTCAGCTTTCGCTGTTGAAGGGATGTCTCCTTCGTTACCGGGGATGCCCGCAAGTCATGCGGGGAACCCGGTGTCGCACACGCGTGCATTCTGTGAGGTCATAGTCCCCAAGAGACCTAACCAGGGCACTCCTGTGTTGAGGAATCTGGTCGTATAATTTTGTTGCCCGGCGCCTGATTTCGTCCTCCACATACGGAAGAGACGAGGCTTCGTGCAGTAGTCTCGAAGGGAATCTGCGGCATACAGAATAGATTATCCGAAGGCCTCTATTCTGTATACGCTGCAGACGCAGGAGGTGGGAATCTGCGGCCATGCCCCAGATTTCGCAGGTGTAAAGGAGGATTGGGATAATGAGAGCCCGAAAAAGGCGTAGCTTTAGGGGAAGTGGCATTCCCGACCGCAGCATGGGTTACAGTGAGGCAGTTGCCCCGCCGGCCCGCGCTGACAGGTCGTTGATTTGTTCCCGAAAAGTAAGGCCTTTATCTAGCTTCACTCCCAGGTAGGAGATGGTGTTTACCCATTCAATTCTTCTTCGTAGATAGGTGAAAGTTGGGTGATTGGCGGGGAATCGGCGCTTTGTGAAGAGTATGGCGCGGCTTTTCTCCGGGTTAATGGACAATTGCCAACGCCTGCACCATTCTTGGATGAGGCGGAGGTGTCGCTGTATTGGGAGGAAGGTTCTGTTAGGGTGCTGTTTGTTGTGTAGAGCAGCACGTCGTCAGCATACTGGGCTATGTTGACGTGCTCCAGAGGCAGTTCGAGTCGAGCGGGGAAGGTGATTTCCCCCGCCCGAGTAAATTCTTCACCCCTCATCGCAGCATAACAACTCGATACTGTTTGTATTATGTCACAAACGAAGCTGTCTGCCGCAACGATAGCATATCCAAGAATTAAAAGTTAGCTTTTAGAGTTGTAACTACTGTGGTGTTACTCGCAATTTCTGAAGTGTGAGAAGGAGACATAATAATTTAATTACAACGCCGAAGAAGAGGCCGAGCAAAGCTTATTTGGTTCGGCAGTGGACTAAAGGAAACGCTACTCTAACAGCAGATGGCAATAACGTACTCTGCCTAGTGTGTGATGAACACGTAAGTGTTATTTGTTTTTTCACGATATTTTAAAACTCAATTTGGTTTTTGAGTTAGTGATTGTTTCTGTTTAATTTAAAAACTCACATTATTTTGTACCAATATTATACGTACCCTGCGACAAAAAATTCCAGGTTACACATTTACAAACAGACTCGTATAAATGGTGTTAATAAAAATATCTCCAAGAAACAAACAACTTTGCCAGCAGCATTTTCTGCAAGCAGAAGTGGAAATGATGGCAACGATCATTTTTTGAAAGATATCTACAGAGCGTTGGTTTCAACCAACATTCCTTTGCATAAGTGAAATAATGTAGAATTTCGAACGTTTCTGGAGAAGTACTCTGGACGATAAGTTCCTGATGAATGAACAATAAGAAAACGCTACCTTGGCAAACTATACGAAGAGGTAAGTTTAAACATTTATTTAATCAAATAAGTTTTGGTGCCAACTATCTCCTCTCCCCCCACCCAAATATTTGAGTTCTGTAAAAACGTGTCAATTATTTAAAACTTTAGTGTATCATGCAAAATTATTTTAAAATGGAAACAAAATTATGCATGGCCTATAGTACCACTTGTAACGGGTTTGGGTCCCGGATTTAGGTAGGCATGAGAGGATGTTTCTCAGGCGCGAGGTTAGATGACAAATACAACAAAGACGTTTTACTAATTTTATTCTTCACCACTTCATTGCCTCGAATTGCCGACCTGAGCGAGTTTCTGGTGTTTCGTTTTAAGAATGCTATTAGCTTTACTTTACGCTAATCACTGTCGCCTTTCACACATCGACGTTTTTGGCGCCAAACTATCCTTATTCAGCGATACAAGATTCACCCTCGTAGCTACATCGCAACAAAACAAATAGTAAGCCCCGTTCTCTTCCAAGCTTCCTATTTATATCTCACCCCCGCACTTTCTCTCTAGTCCCGTTAAGGAGGAGGGGTGTATTTTCCCCAGCTGTGTCCTTGGACTTCTGGCAACCGTCTCTCGGTGCGAGTTGACAAAAGGACAAAAGAGGGTTTTGTCATCTGGCCTTCAGAAATGTGCTCAGGTCAACATACTTACAAGAGGCAGCTTCTTTGCACAATACAAAATTATACTTATATCTAAAAGTCTTATACATATGTACATTCTTAATCTAAAATTACAAATATATACATAGAAATTCCCGTCTCACACTAAGTTTTATTTAGTTTATGATAAAAGCTTCAAGAGAATGCACCAGTAAAAATTGATTGCCCAAAGTCTCAGTAAATGTTTAAAAAATACGTTCCCATAAAATTCTTCATTTTAATAGCTTCTTAATCGAACCTTATTTTTGATCTAGCGGATGTTTCAGGATCGTAACGACGGTTTTAAAATGACCTTGCACACTTGACTGCAAGCTGTTTATGGTTTTAAAACACAATTCTAAGGCACTTCTTTTTTCAGCATTTGTTCGTGTTCAAAATGTTTCACACGATGTTATTTTCATCCAATCGTTTTGAAAATTTGTATGCTTGTTTTAAAGACCCAAATAAATAGCATTGTCATATAACTTTTCTGTGGTTATGTAGTTGTTAATTTTTTAATATAACAATGTGTTAAAAATTAAAAAAAGGCAAATATAGAATTTCAAGATTTTTTTCTCTTAAACTAAAAATCTCAGAAAATAATTATATGACAAGATTGTAGTTTCCTAACATAGAACTAACAATTATTTTAAAATGTTTTTATTTCATATATTTATTTAATTTTTTTTAATTGCATCAGATGGTATATTTTGCCTATACACCTTAAAATTGTACTTTGAAAATGAATAACTTGAAAATTAATGAAGACATTGGACTGAAATTCATAACACCGTTATGACTATACAATATGGACATTAAACTTTAAGCTAGATTGGATGTGGGAGATCTATGTGGGAGATTTATTGCCAACGTCGCGGTGAGAGAAATGACGGAATCTGAACCAGGAACACCCCACCTCATTGTATCCAGGGTCTGGAAGAAACAAACCATTCAACGATTGCTAGGGTTGTTCGTGATGCGTTACGAGTTTTGTGGCCCACTAAGGAAACCGAGGAAGAACTCTTTATGGTCGTTACAGATGCAGCAGCATACATGATTAAGGCTGATTTTATTTTTTATTTTTTTATTTTTGGTGTGGCCTCTCCTCCGCCACACCAAGTGACGATCATACGAAATGGATATACATCGCCTCCCCTACCATGCACTAGCATCTACTATTATAGATGGATGGGAGGAGCGGGTAAATGGGGTCAGGTACCGCAGAAGCAAACCTGATGTTAGTCTGCGCCTGCCTACAAGGGAGTAGACAGAGAGCGGGGTTAGGTACTGATCTTGACGTCAGAGCGCCCAGACCAGTACCTTAGTGTCAGTAGAGGCATACATGCATAAGGGTGAGGTACATGCTAAATAAACCAAGGTTATACTATACCGTGTCCAGCTGGAGAGGGCGCTGAGTGGGTCATCCGCAGCGGTGCTACTGGTCCTAAAACATATAGTAGATGTTTGATTAGCTTATTTACAGTAGTGTGTGTTCAGTAGTAACATACTCGATCAGTTTTAGTCCTAGTTGGAATGGTACATATATCATTTTATCCTTTTTTTTCCCCCTTGGTGATCTACAGACTAATCTAAGCTAGCTAATTTCTCCGGGCGTGTCCCAAGGAATGGATGGGTCGTCACAGTTTTGTCTTGAGGAGGTCCCCGAGCCTGTAACCTATGTGTGGGAGGTGTTTTCTATAGGGGGACTAAGTATGTAAATATTGTTGTATTTCATTGTTGGTGATTCTGTCATGTTTGTTGAGTGGCATGGAACGGTGGAAGCGCTTCTGCCTATCGTGTTTGGTGTTATGCTTCCAAGTTGTTGTATCATAGGTTAGTGGTGGTTTTCAGTCGCTTTGTACATATTAAATGCTAATCGTTTAATGAACTCGTCAACTGTGTCCATGCGCAGGTCTTTATGCAACAACCTCTGGAAGTCTTGGAGTTCTATCGTAAACACTTTAAACTGTCATAACTTTGTTGACTGTTAAAGTTCTGCATTAATAGTACCCAGAAATTCGATATCGAGATTCCACCGGAAATACAGATTTTGAAATTCTGTGAATTAAGAACGTTTAACCCTTTTTATAAAAACTGAGGAGTTGCACTCACTCAAATATGTGAAAGCTGGTCTTTATGTAATAACTTTGAAATTCCGTTCTATTTACATGGCCGATAGATGAAAAAGTGATTAACAACCTTCCAATTTAGAAAAGTAAAAGTATTGGATAACAGATAAATAACGAGGTCTATCTTTTACGGTTTACAATAATTGCCAAGGCTACAGAAGATTTCTGAGGGTATACGTACAAAATTCAAGCATTACCGCCTAACTGCTGTTGCCGGAGACATTCCAGGAGAAATAGTAAAGTCTCTTCCTAACAAAATTGAGACAAGTGAAGCAAGAAATCCAGGTTTAATGTTTCTCCGGGATATGAGTAAGGTGCTACAAGGAGAACCTGAAAAGCAACTTAATGCTTACTCTGCAAGTGACAAGGTGGTCGCTTCTTCCAGAAAACTATGAAAAATATTTAATTTATTTCAATAGAAACTGTGAATGCTAAAATACACTGAGAGACAGTAAAAAATATTAATTTTGTTAAGGTCTGAGATGAAGAATAAATTTACAGTTTCATTATTTCATGAAAATTTATATCTGAAAATTGAAATATTTAATTTAAGTACTTAATTTTTGTGCCAAAATAGATTGAGAAAGTGAATTACTAAATAATAAAAGATGTTAATGACGGTTTAAGAATAAACTTACAATTTGATTAATTCATCACGATTAATAAACATGAAAAAGTTAAAAATAATGTGTTTTATTCTGTGTGCATATTTTGAAGTCTTTAGGGCATATTTAGCATATTTTTAGTCCATAGATACATGCATATATCCATACCTTATAGTGCACAAAAATGCACAAAACTCCCGAGTTCCTTTCCCGCTGGAGGGTAGGGAGTTTTCGTTGTACAGAATTATTCCTCATCCTTTCTAAAATCCGGAAGTATCAATGAGAATGTACGAATTTAAGTCAGTTTCTGTTTTACTAGTTATAATGATTTTAGAAGGCTTACTCAAGAAACTGCTACAACCTTTAACACCCAAGGTGATATCGGTGGCTTTTGCCTTTGGAGCAATTGCTCGTCCCATTTAAGTTGACTCGCTTACAGTGCTGTTAGTCTTTGGGTGTGAATTACATTTGCCTCCTACATTAAATTGTTTTATAAATAAGATGAACAGAATGACATTGATTTATACTGCAATAATTTATAGCATGATATATACACTGTGAAGTAAAATAGATCAAGATTGAAATATAATCCTTCAATAAAACTGTTTTAAGTGTGATAATTCGAATTAAAGTGCTTGTTATAAAGCTTGAACAGTGATATAGAGTTTGGAGGATTGTTCGTTGTGTTTGGTCGTTGTTCAGGATTTCGGTTATCTTTTACGACGTATTCCGCTGAAAATTATACATCGATCTGCACCGCGCCTTACATTTATGAATAGATCCAGAAATGTTTTAAAATTTGAATAACAGTAAGTATATAAGATGGAGAATGAAAAATTCCTTTACAAAGTGCCATACAAACGAAAGAGGGAAGCTCTTTTGTAGTCACAGCTATTTTATTTATCTTCTTTCTTTTCTTTCATTTTCTTTCATTTTATTTCACTCTTGCTAACGCTGCAGTATGATTGAAACTTTGTAATTGACAGCTTTATAAGATTAATTACAATTACTGAATATAAAATAGGGAATATGCCTACTTTAACTGTCGATTATTCCCCCCAAAATTAATAATTTGCTTTACACATCCACATTTAAAGACGCCACTCTATAAACCTAGTACACTCTTACCATGTTAAAATATTTACTTCGGTAATACACTTAATGTTCACATTAGTTTACAATTTACAGTCTTTAGAGAGTATAGCTATATGAACACGGAAACCAGATGTTGATTAAGCTTACGTTTGTAATCCTAGTGCCCAACACTGCAGTCGTTTTTACAAATAGACCACAACTTAATGGAAACACAGTAAGAATGTTTTCTACATGTGCACTGAAGTTAAGTTTCCAATAATTTCCTGTTAATGCAGAAGGATTGCTGAAATATTGTTTTTCAAAACTGCGAGGTGAGCCAATGGCTGCCATGCTTCTGAACTACAAGAGAAGCATATGACTAATTTTATTCTCATGTCATCAACATAGAAGGCTTGAGTGTTGGGTGACCCTGCGTGCAGGTCTCAATGGAGTTAGGTATTTACTTTTGTGAAAGATAGTACAATAAGAATAGTACAGTAAACTATTAGTATTACATTACATTCACATATTCTTTCATACTTTCTAGGGAGGATGGTGTCTAATCCTTGCATAGACACATTCCCACCTTCAAGTCAGGGTCCTCTGGAACTGAAGCTTAGGGCGTTAACCAGTAAATCACATAGACAAAGATGGGCAATGATTTTGGTAGGAAACCACCAGAGGAACAATCCTCTTAATTATGCACCTTTGTGTGACCCCTAAGGTAGATTCTTTTTCCTCGAATGGAGGAAATCTCCTTTTATGGTCTTCCACTGTATACACCGAAACACTAAATAAAACCTGTGTGCACTTACATGAGTTTCTCTACTCAGTTGTACAAACTATTATTAAAAGTCCTTATTCTTGTATCAATTCATATGAATTGACATAAACGCTTATAGACAGGGTTTTATTCATACTTTTAGGTAAAATGGGCCTAGAGAATACAGTAAGCGAAGGGACTGCAAGTCAGTTGTGATCTTCATAGACACAAATACAGTAGCTCACAACACACATAGCCTATTTTCTAAAAACGATACATTTTCAGTAGCATTCAAATTCTTGGTGGAATACAATACTTCCTCTATACAATGCAAAGACATACTAGAATTTAACGGTCTGAAAATTGAATTCAATAAGGAACATCTGGAATATAGTTATTTGCATAAACAAACTTTGACATAAACTGTGTGCTTCAACAATATCTACGATACTTGTTCAGTAAGATTCTATGCATCTATTATGATGAGAATATACAATATTACATCAAATTATTTGATACGTGATTACGTTGAAATTGCATGTTTTGAGGCCCTTGAATCCAAAGAGGCATATTTAGAAAATTTGTGTGTACTCAAAAACAAAAATCCGGTTAAAGAGCAAAACTGAAATTTTAGTGCGGCATCTTCCATAAAGGCTGCACAAAGATTTTTTCAAGAACATCCCTTTCCACAAACTATCGTTTAGATGGAGAATTTTTAGGAAAATCTTATTTTTGTTAATAATGTCTCCTAAGATTTTGATTATTGTATAAGATGCTAAAGATGTTTTCGTGACAAACGAAATGTATAATTTTCTGGCTATACTACTTGAAGCTTACGTCATTCTGAATGACTTCTGCATTAATGTTAAACCATAGGCGATAGACAAAATCTTACTACGTACACAAAAACTATAAGCCCTTTTTCGAGTTAACCGTTTCCGTTGTTGCTTTGAGCTTTCCAAAACTTACACATTTCTCAAATAGAAAGTCGCTATTCGTTTTTTATGTCCTACACATGCAAACAGAATAGAATTTCAGAGCCTTCTGATATCGAACAGCTATAAAACGATGAGTCTTACTTAAGTCTTCAATATTCCATTATTTTCACTGTAATTACAAAGAAATATGATGTAATAAAGCTACTTCTATAAACGTTTATCACCATTAATATAAATTAAACAGAAGAAAAGCTTGCAAGGGAGTGATTTGTTGAACGACAGGTTATTAGATTGAAGTACATAATATCTAAATAATGTAGTAATAGTTACATTATTATTTTTAATGTTCCACTTATGTTCCCACTTTTAACTTCAGTGGTCATATCGGTGGCCTATTGCCTTTGGAACATATTGCCTATAGACAATAGGGTTAGTGTGTTTAGGTTCTGCACATTAGGTCACACACATTCCCTCTCTGAGTGTGGTGATAAAAGGGAATAGGGAATATCCTTCAGACGGGAATAAAACCCGGACCCAGTGGGTGCCGACTGGAATAGGCACTTCCTGTTCTACATCGTTCTGTCAAGGTCACCGTGGTGGAACATACATTTCGAGCGCTGCATGCAACCTTTACTTTCAAATTCACACGCTAGATGACACTGCGTACTTCCTGCGACAAACATTAAAAGGATGCCAACACAATTGTTATACACCTCTGTATTGTGTTATAAATAATTTTACAAAATAACACACATTTAGTAAAACAAATTGGTGTATTTATGTCAGTTTCTACTGATAAAGGCCTTTGCGTAATATTATATTGGATAACTTGCACAGTATTTTAGTCAATGTACGATGTGAATAAAACAGTACAGTTGGCTACCTGTATCTTATTTAATTCGAAATTTGAAAGCTGTGATCTGTGCCCGGACCCCACGCTCTGCAGGCAGGATCTTGAACCGCTGAGCAAGGGGGCCAACCAATTGCATTACTAGGTGATCCCACCTGAGAAATATCACCGGACGCCAATAGTTCCCTGTACCTTACAGAGATGGCACTACTAGACCTTTAAGTTTCACAAAGGTGAATGTCTTCTAATTATAACTTTGTAAGAAAAGCCGAAAGTAATATTGCGTCATTTTGATTAGCTATTTCCGTGTAATGTCATATGTCCAAGTAAATGGTGACAATACGACGGTTGTGGATATACAGACCAATCAAACTTACACGTTTTGGAAAGAAAACTGCCGAAATGTGCGGAAATGTTGCACGAGGAATAAACTGTGACGTAGGAAGCTGCACTAGTACGACACTAATGAGGTTGGTATTAGTGTGCCTTCTTACCAAAATTTACCTCTGTGGGGTCTGGAAGTTCTAGTGTTAGAAACATTCCGCAACGATTAGTCGATTGGACGAGATAGGGTTAGCCTCATTCGCAGGTGAGTAAATCAGCTAGCTGTCAAATGCCAGGTTAGTTTTCGACGACGTTGCATGCTTTTTTCCTTGATAAACATGTATATAATGAATAAATGTGCTCCACGTGACAATGAATTTATTACGGATGTTTTTTAGTACATGCATATGCAATGGGTTAATGCATATTCAACTAATTTAGGTATATATTTTACTTTTTAACAATTATTCTTGAAATACCTACAAATATTTCACGAAAGATTTCCCGGAGAAAATTTTTCTGTTATTGATCTCTTAGTATTATTTACCACGTTTTAAAATACCTAAATCATCCAAGAATGAAAATATAGCTAACAAGAGCGGTACCTGATATAACATATAACATATGCCACTAGGGAATAATCTTAGCTAGATAAGAATCCTCGTCCCGCACTCCTCCCCCCCCCCCCCCCCCCCCAACGTTGCGAATGAAAACCGGAACCCTTCAAACTGCTCTACCGACTGAGCTACCGAGCCTGCGAGCTGCATTATTGCTGGTTCCATCTGAGAAACAGCACCACACGTCACTGGTTCCATGTGCTTTTCAGAGATGGCACTATGAACTTTTAAGTCCGGGAAAGGAAAATCTGTAAGAAAAGTCGACGGTGTTACTATTTCATTTTGATTCACCATCTACATTTAATGTGATGCATCAAGGCAAATAACGACGAACTGATTGTTGCACAAATGCAACCCAATAAATCCCACATCATACGGAGCTAATCAATTCAAAAATACACAAATGTTACTCATGGAGGCACAAATGTATTTTTGTTTGTGTTTACAGGTCAGAGACATGGTTTGGTCTATTAAATTACTGCAGTGCCAGCTATTACTTGGGAAACCCATGAGATATCGGAAAGAATGTGAAACAGTCCAGTTGTTTAAGCGAGCTTATCGCACAAACACGGCGAGTCAGGGTACGTACACTCTGTTCAAAAGCAATCGTATTTTCAAGACAGTAAGATCTTGTATATCAGCAGGCGCAAGAGATCATCATTTGTGTTTTATCACTGATTATACGCCAGGTTAATATTATTTCGCTGTTCTAATAAACAAGATAAAAAGCGATCGCAGAGCTCAGCTACCAAGGTCAATACACCTCGTCGCTTTGCTAAGTAGTACGAAACGATATAAGTTTGATGTTGAAGGAAATGATAAACAATATCTTTAGACTGTTAGTTTAGGTTACAATATGGTTACAGGAGAATTCAGATGTACTTATTTATTACGACGTAGTAGACGCGGCATGTTTAAGCTCACGAGCCGCGCCGCATGTTTGTTTATGTACTGAACTAGTGAAAGTGACAGCCATACAATCTGCAGTGTTGCCAGATTGTTTTCGACAAAACTAAAATATCTCCGTAGGAAATGATCAGAGACAAAAACGTAAGATACAAAATGTGTTCCAAATACCGAGATGTACCACTGGTTTAAATTAATGTAATGACTTCCCTTCCACCCTGTATGTTAATTGTCACGAAAAATCCTTAATGAACTTTCCAGAAAAAAATTACACGTTTTATTAAAATACCCATTACATTAAAAGTGCCACGAGCCGTGCATACATAACAGCTGACTACATGTCTGCGCAGTCGGCCATATTGTTACGTTACAGAAGCTGATTGGCTATTTTTAAGTTTTTGGATGAGAAATCTGATGTGTTGCACTCACATGACTTTCTACTCTTGCACTAACCATTCTTACAAACTTATTCTTCTATCTTCGTGTTAGTCGAGATAAACATTTGCAAAAATTGTCGTATTGCTTGTTTTCTTGCACGTGGAACAGGAATATGGGAATACAGTAGACTTTGAGCGATAGTCAAATGTTTAAAGCTTTGAAATTCCGTTCTCTTTGCACGGCTAGCATAAAAAAAATGAATAGCGATGTTCCATATGACAGAAGTATAAGTTCTCCAAAACTTACATAAATAACTCCGAAATGGTTCACTCTACAAAAAAATTTATTCAGACATAAATAATTGTGATGAGTAAGTTAATAATTGCTCTGCATCCTTCGGCCGTTTTCAATATAGAGCACAGACCACTACTGAGATTTAAGACACTTCTGTGATTCACTAAGGTGGGACATTCAAGGATAAAATGTGCTGTAGATATTTCTTGAGCTCCACGTCGGTCTGGGTGGCTCAGTTGGTTAGACGCTGGCTTACTGATCCCAAGGTCGCGGGTTCAAACCCGGCCCAGGCCGATGGTTTTTAAGTGTGCTTAAAAACGACAGCTTCATGTCAGTAGATTTACTGGCATGTAAAAGAACTCCTGCGGGACAAAATTCCGGCACACCGGCGACGCTGATGTGATCCTGGCAATTGACAGCGTCGTTAAACAACAACAAAAAAATTGAGCTCCACATTTTCAGGCGTGTATCATTATTTGTTTTCCTCATCAGGCACCTATGGCTGAGATTGAAGTAATCAGGACTACCTAATTGTCTTATCCGGAAATGAATATTTGGAACAGCCGGCTCAGAAACAATTTCCTAACAAGCTGCAACCTTGAGGGTGTCGATTTCCATTGTTCATTCCAGAGGTTCACAAAACATTTCCGAAACATCTGTTTGACATCCTGTAGTGATCCAACCACATCAGATTTAGCTGCCACATCTGCTTGTTCATCTCCAGATATAGCTACTATATGTGACGGAATCCATGCCAGAGATTTGATCGCCAGTCTTATAGTGATAAAATACAAGCTCCTGAATCCGTTGAATGAGTAGATTGATAGATTTATTTGCAACAGCGGTAATAGTTGACATTACGATTAGCAGATTATTGTGAGTTAAGAGTGCTTAACTTTGCCTTGAGGACAGCCCAAGGTTCACTTGAAAAACTGGAGAAACAATCAAGTAAGAGAGACATAAACAATTTTCTAATTATGCTTAAAGATTTCAGATTTCAGATTATTTTATTAAAAGAATTTTGTCTGGTGCTGGTACATGGGGCCCAGCGTACAGACTTAATTTATCATTGGATTACAATTTTTTTGGTATTTACAACAAATATACATTGGGTTTTAAGAAAACCCATACAGTGACCCTCTTTTGGGCCACCGAGACCAGTTCTCTTGTGTATAGTTCTTGGGTATGTGTTTATATTTTGTTTTTGTCTTTTTTCGCTTTTTTCTTGCTATATACATATTTTTTACACACATGCATTCTCTCATTCACTCTGGCATATCATGTGATATGCCCTCATGCACGCACACACACATACATACACGCACGCACACTGGGCACTTCAAGTGAGCGTCCCGCTCGCACATGTTTGCTGGGCACACGTAACTATGCGTCCCAGCATTATAACAAAGAACTATATACACACGTTAACTATATACACTATATATACACTATGTACACTCCGCCGTTATCCTGGGCGGGGCAGGGTGCAGCTCCTGACCTGTTCCCTGGGGTGCAGGCCTCTAAGGTAGCGTGTGTGCAGCCTAGGGCCGTGTTTGCGTGGACGCGCATCAGTCGGTGAGCCGAGTGACGTTTAAAACATTTTAATACGAGCATGCTTCCGATGCTTCGGCTCACCTTTGCCGATATTGGCAATGACATAATTGTCGTGGTTTCTGATGCGTGCCCACGCGGCAGTGGCTCTTTTTGTAATTGCCTCGGGTATGGATGGGGTCTGGGTTTCTTGGTGGAGGGTTTGATTAGTGGTTAGGATGGGAGCAGAGAGGATTTTTCGGAGGGAGAGGTTTTGGAGGGTTTGGATGGTCTTCAGGGCGGTTTTTGAGGCATTTGCCCAGGCCACACACGCGTATAGAACTACCGATAAAATAAAAGCTTTATACAGGACGAGTTTGGACTTCAGTTGCAGCTGTTTGCTGCGGAAGATGGGGGCGCATAACTTTAGCCGCTGTCTGCCTTTGTTGGCGCTATTTTTTATGTGGGTGGACCAGCACATTGTGCGGTCCAAGGTAACCCCTAAGTATTTAACTTGCCGACGACAATACAATACCTGACCACCGACCGTTAGGTCCATTGCCAAAGTGTGATGCCGCTTAGAGAAATGAATCAGCTGGCATTTGTTGGGATTAATTTTGATTTTCCAGTCATGTTGCCATGAAAGGAAGTTGTTAACATAACGTTGCATTTCTGCAAGGCCAAAACGGGGATTTCTATTGTGGTTGTATATTGCAGTGTCGTCGGCGTACATGGCGACCTTACATCTGGCGTCCACTGGGAAATCATTGGTGAATAATATGTACAAAAAGGGGGACATAATTGCCCCTTGTGGGACGCCAGCCCACATCACTCTCTCCCGTGAGGAGGAGCGGCCCACTTGGACGTAAAATTTCCGTTCTTCTAAAAAATTGTGCAGCAAATATAAATAACTTTGAAGAGCCGGGAAATTGTGGTGCAGTTTGTAAATAAGGCCATTGTGCCAGCACCGGTCGAATGCGGCTTCTACGTCCAGAAATAGCGCCAACGTTGAAGCCCCATTGTTAAATTGCTCTGTTACATCATCAGTTAGTCTGAGAAGCTGTAAATCAGTAGAATGTCCTTTTCGAAAACCAAACTGTGAATTTGATAGTTCATAAGATTCCGAAACTTGTTTTTGGAGTCGAAAAAGTATAAGTTTTTCGAGCAATTTTCCAATAGTACACAAAAGACTAATGGGGCGGTAGTTTTGCGGTTGCCTGGTGCTTTTCCCTTGCTTTGGGAGCATAATTATCTTGGCTCGTTTCCAGGTAGAGGGGAAATAGCCTTGCTGCAGACAGGCGTTAAAAAGTTTAGTCAGTTGCACCAGGGCTTTTCTCGGGAGATGCTTAATTTCCTCATTAGTCACTTTGTCTGGGCCGGCAGCTTTCCCATTAGGTAATTTCCTAATGAGCTTGTAAACTTCCTGCGGTGTTATGATGGGTAGTTGTTGCTCTTGCTTCTGCGCCACCCAGGTTTGTACCCATGTCTGGACCTCCCGTTCTATATCTCGGTTGGTAACTGGGTTTTCGCTGAATCTATCTTCAAGACAGTCAGCGAAGACCTCGGCTTTCTCCTCTTCGGAAAAGTGCAGGCCGCCATGAGTGTGCAGCGCCTCAGTTGCGGAGTTGACGCTCGTGGAGACTTTAAATGCCTTTAATAATTTCCACAAAGAGGAGTCCGAATGGGTGGTACTCAGCATTTTGTTTTCCCACTGTTCAGTTTTGTTGATTTTAATTTGATGCCGAATGATGTTGCGTAGCCATTTTGCTAGCACTTTATATTCAGGCTGACGGGTGTACCGCCACAGTCTTGTCAAGCGTCGTCTCCGCGCAATGAGTTGCTCTACCTCGGGGTACGTGCAAAAACCGGGTGGTCTTGTGGTGTAAGTGGTAGCGCTTCTCTTGGCCGTGTGTAGCGAGGCAGTGAAGTTTTCAATGGCGACGTCTATGTCTGCCTCGCTATAGTATGACAGCCGGGGTTGCGCCATTCCGTGCATTTCCATGGTGAACTTATTCCAGTCGGTCTCAGCCCTCCTTCGAGGCCCAGAGGCACCGGCCGGAATGCCACCTTGTATATCGAAATGCACGGGAAGGTGGTCAGAGTCCAGGCTGTGATACACTGTAAAGTTAATCAAAGGTGTCGCATTTTTTTTTTAGTACGAAGTCCAAAATTTCGGGGTCAAAGTGCCCCGATCTGTGCCAAAATGTGGGATCTGGGGGAAGGTGTACCTCTAAGTCGTCATTATCTGTTATAAGTTCAACCAGGAGATTTCCAGCCGCGTTTGCCCGGCGTGAAAACCACCAGGGGTGCCGAGCGTTGAAATCTCCTGCAATTATAACGTGCTCCTCTAAAGCGAGGATTTGTTCGAGGTCATGTATGAAATTTAAGGAGTTGGGGGGCCGATAGAGCGCTAACAGCATCACCGTTTAATTATTTACACGGGTTTTAAGTGCTGTGCACTCTAACGCTGCCATTGCAGGTAGCGTAACAGAAGCATGAGCAACAGTGTTTCTGAGCAAAATAGCAGTCCCTCCCCCCCTGTCTGCCAGTTCTGTCATTCCGAAAGTTTTGGTACCCCTGGAGCTTAAAAGTGTGCTCGTGGTGTAATTTTGTTTCGCAAATGAATGCGACATCAATTTTGTTACGCCGCAGGTAGTTTTCAAGTTCGTGTTGCTTCCTGTGGATGCCATCTGCATTCCACAGGAGTGCGCGAGTTAAAGTTATGCCTCCCCTTGAAGTTGCCATTTACTCGAAGAGAGTGGTTACCAAGCATATGATGGCTTCTAGCTTCTCCATGGTATCGTTGCAGCTTTTTAATCTTGCGATTATGGGCCGCAACTTTGGTCAATTAATTAATTAATTATGGAGTTTGGGCGTGCAAGCACGCCCGGGCTGCTTAGGGAAATGTGCCCTCTTCAGCCTAGCTTTATTTTTTCTTTTTTGGTGGGGCAGAGATCCATCAGTTTGGGTGGTACATTTTCTCATTTATTTGATGCTTGTTTCTTTTTTCCCAGGTCACACATCTTGCTGCCGTCGCTACCCAAGAAGGCTGATTTTGCTGTTTGCTTAGTTCTTTTCCTTTTTGTTAGGAAAAGAACTAAGCAAACAGCAAAATCAGCCTTCTTGGGTAGCGACGGCAGCAAGATGTGTGACCTGGGAAAAAAGAAACAAGCATCAAATAAATGAGAAAATGTACCACCCAAACTGATGGATCTCTGCCCCACCAAAAAAGAAAAAATAAAGCTAGGCTGAAGAGGGCACATTTCCCTAAGCAGCCCGGGCGTGCTTGCACGCCCAAACTCCATAATTAATTAATTAATTGACCAAAGTTGCGGCCCATAATCGCGTAGAACTGGGAGGTTTAAATCCTTGAAGAGGCTGAAAATTTCTTTCAAACCTCCCAGGTCACTGGTGGGTGCCTCTGAGGGCTGGGGTTGTGGAGGGGGACCATTTGGTGGTTGCTCGGGAGCATTTCGCCCTCCGGCGGCTCCTGCAAAAGAGGTGCCGTTTTGGACCAGGGCCGGGTGGCGGATGGGGCGTGGCCCTGGTTGAGTACCAGGAGAGTTCCTGGCAGCGGCGGCCAGTTGACGGCGGTGGCGTTCCATCTTAAATGTCTCGCACCCCCTGTAGCTGGCAGGATGCGCTTCCCCACAGTTCGCACAGTGGGGTACAGCGTCCTTCTTGGCCTTCTTCGGGCAGTCAGCTAGGCGGTGGAGGCCACCGCAAAGAACACACCGTGAGGTCATGTGACAATTTTTGAAGGTGAGGCCTAAATTTATCATTTAGTTGCATTTGTATAAATTTCGGAAGGTTTCCTTCCCAAAGACGTAGCGTTTGTTGGTGTGTATATCCACAACAGTCATATTGCCATTATGTTCTTGGACATGTGCCATTAAATGCACATAATGAATAAAAAAGAAACAATATTATCTTCGGCCTTTCTTACAAACCTATAAATTAGAAAAAAAATTTGCTTCGTCATGGTTAAAAGCTCTTAGTGCCATCTCTGAGAACTACAGTGAACCAGGGGCGGTTGGTCAGAACCATCTAGATACCGGACCTGGCTGGTATTCAAGATGGCGGCCTATGTGGCGGTAACTGGTTATAAACAACTCGTTTACAGGCTACGATTTCAACGCAGTAAAATAAAAATGTGGTGTAATAACACGCCTATTTTGTGAATATGGGCTATGTTAAACACAAAGCATGTCTTAAAGATAAACTCAAGTAAACAGAAAAGAATGATATTTAATATTAAACGATAACCCATGGACAATGAAATCTTCCTGAAATACATTGAACTTAAATACCAACTTCGGTTTTTAACCGAATTTTCGTTTTTGAATTATGCTGTCCTCAGACTGACACACAGACACACACACACACACACACACACACACACACACACACACACACACACACACACACACACACACAGACAGAGGCCATTTTCTAAAAATTATTTTTTGGGGGATTCAAGGGGCCTCAAAACATATTTCCGGTGAAATCTCGATCTTTTGGGTGGAATGCAATACTTCCTCTACTTTACTATACGTAGTGGAGAAAGTAAAAACGATTTGTACCTTTAAACTCACCATAAAAGCATGTTTGGGCAACACGTATTTATTTGAAAACAACTTTCGATGAAGAAGAGTGAACATAATAATTTCAATTACAGAACAGTATTCCGTTTAGAATTATTTATTATAAACGACATTTGCAATATAATCGTGAATTACTTCAAAGTGAAGATATCTTTTTGTTGTACTTCTCATTTTTAATATGCAGGAAGAATAGAATTACCCGTTCCGGCGTTTCATTTGATCAGTTTTATTTTTAAAATTGTACAAGTTGTATTCAAAAAATTATTTTATGTGGATTTGGTAGAACAATGTCTCACAGTTTCATCAACGTTTTAAACAAAGCGAGAAAATTGAACATTATTAAAATCCAATTGCAGCGCAACTTCAAGTACTTTACAACTTGTATAAAATGTAAGTAAAGTACTATTTTCAACGATGCACATAAAAAAGTGCAAAAAATTGGATAAACAAATAAAATTAACTCTTGAAAAAGGCCAGAAGAGAAGATGCATACATTGTGTTTACTCCTAATTTAAACTTAGGAGTGTCTTTGTTATGAAATGAATGAAATGAAAAGTGTTAATTTGGGCATGTTTACACCATGCCCGGGCTGTTTAGGGAAACCCCTCTTCAGCCTAGTGTGGTATTTTTTATTTGTCGTGTTGGGATTTCCCTCGGATCGTGTGCGCATTAGTGTTGCTTTGTGTTTTTGTTGACGTTGTGTAGTGTAGTGTGTTGTCATTTGTGTATTTTGTGTGTCAGTTTCCCGTATTCCACATCCATCGCTCCATTCATGTGCTTCTACCCAAAAAGATATATGGTTTCGTTGCTCGTTTATTTCTTCTTTCTTTTAATGTTGCTGCAACAGTCACTTTGTATTTATTATATGTTTATTGTGTTTTTGTATGTTTGGGGTTTTTGTATGTGTTTGTGTTTATTGTGTGTCTAAATGTTTTCAAAATGTTGTAAATACTCGTGTTGTTTTTGTTCTTCTTGTTCTTGATAATTATCGTACACGTGTATGAGTGTGATAATGGGAGGAATTTTTTCTTTTTGTGTTTCTTGTATTGTTTTCATTTTTTGTGCTGTGTTTATGATTGTTCTTCTGTAGCTTCTTGTGTGTGCGTTGTGTATGTATGTAATCATTTGTTTCGCTATGTGTGTGTCAATGGGTATACTGTTTGTGTATTGGTGTAAAGTGTTGGATTTGAGTTTGTGAGCCGTCCTTAGGTACTGTGTGTGTTAAACAAACGAGATTAAACCAACTAGAAATTTCCAAAATTAAGAATAATTTGCAATCTGCAATACAATACAACAATGACTTTAACGTTCGCATTCGAAATTCTGCACAATTTTTCCTGCTGTGTGTCATGAGTGCTATATTGTCATTATTATACTGCAATATTGAAATCATTAGTGAAATTTACTTGAAAAAACGCTGTGATTTGAAAACAGCTTCTCTCTGTCTTTTACATATTCCATTGAAAGCAACCTTTAATACCCAAGGTCATATCGGTGGCTTTTTAGCTTTGAAGTAATTGCTCAACGCAGTTATCCTGACTAGCTTACAGCGGTGTTAGTCTTTGGGAGTGAATTACATTTGTTTGCTACATTAAATTGGCACATACATTCTCATTCACACTTCCAGACTTTACAAAGGATGGGAGAAAATCATTATAACGAACAATTTCTATCCTCGAGCGGGAAACGAACCCACGACGTTTTGGTTTTGAAGGTTAGTAATCACCAAAATACAGAGACAGTCACTATTAATGACACTATCAGCAAGGATTTGGGCAACAAGCCACACAAATGTACAATCTGCCAAGCGGGTGCACCTTTGTGTGGTCTGTTGAATCTGAACTCCTTCATGAATAACATTCGTGTATTTTTGGGTTGATTATCTCCCTATGGGATGAAATTTATTAGGTTACGTTTGTGCAGCAATCAGTTCGTCGTTATTTTCCTTGATGTACCACATTAAATGCAGATAGTAAATCAAAATGAGATAGTAACACCTTCAACTTTTCTTGCAAAGCTATAATATTAGAAAAAAGATTCTCCATTTCCAAACTTAAAAGATCATAGTGTCATCTCTGAAAAGCATATGGAACCAGTGGCGTGTGGTGCTACTACTTAGGGGGAACCAGCAATAATGCAACTGGCAGCCTCGGTAGCTCAGTCGGTAGAGTAATTTGAAGCGTTCCTGTTTTTATTCCCTGCTGGAGGGTGAGGACTTTTCTCCAGGCAAGGTTATTCCCTAGTGGCATATTCCTGAGTGGTACATTTTTACTTTCTCTACTGGTAAGTAGGGGAAGTATTGTATCCCACCAAAAATTCGATGTCAAGATTTCACCGGAAATATGTTTTGAGACTCCCTGAACCCAAAAAAAGCATTTTTAGAAAAAGGTCCGTGTGTGTGTCTTTGGACAGCATAACTCAAAAACCAAAGTTGGTATTTAAGTTTAATGTCTTTCAAGGATGCGACACGAAGATTTTGAAGGAAATAGCCCCACCCTACCCTTTACATGGAAGATTTTCGAAAATTTTTATTTCCTTGAAAATAGCTCTAACGATTTTGATTAAAATGTCATATGTTTGAGGCATTTTTATGACAAATGAAATGTATATCTTGAATTTTCTGGCTATAGCCCCTGTAGCCGTATTTACTCTGGACTACTTCTGCACAACTGGTAAACCGTTAGAGATAGACAAAATCTTACCGTACAAAAAATGTAGATCTTGCTAAAATACACAATTTATGTCCGAATGAGTTTTCTTGTAGGGTGAACCATTTCGGAGATATTCCTTGTTATGTGTGTGAGTTTCGGAAAACAAAACTTTAGTGAAATGGAACACCGTTGTTCATTTTTTATGTTAGGTGTGGAAAGAGAACGGAATATCAAAGGTTTAAAAGATTAAAAGTCTACTGTATTTTAATATTCCCCTTGTACCTACAGATAATTTGTACAAATGTTTATCTTAACTAACACGAAGAAGATATAGGAATAAGAGTTTGTAAGAATGGTTAGTACCCGAGTAGAGAAAGTCATGTGAGTGTAACACATCAGATTTATTTATATCATATCAGGTACGACTCTTGCTAGCTATATTCTCTTTTTTTGGTTGATTTATGGATTTACAAACGTGGTAGATAACAAACAGATCAATAACAGAAAATTTTGCTGAGGTCTTTCTCTTTTGTGAAATATTTGTAGGTCTTTCAAGAAAAATTGCTAAAAAATAAAATATATGCATAAATTATTTAAATATGCATTAAGCCTTTGCATATGCATTTATATGCAGTATAAAACACCCGTAACAAATTCATTACTACATTGAGTACATTTATTCGTTACATTAACTCTGTTCATCTAGAGATTAGAGGAGACGTAAACAAAGCCACGTGCGTTTTGACCACAGCGCGCCCTCTTGACGCTTTTGCCGTGTAAATAGTTCCTTGAAGAAATATCTTACTAAGGTCTCAAATGTCACTTAATGTTTGCTAAAGCATGAACTAAGTGTACTAAGCATAGTTAAAGTGTAACAATACGCAGTTAAGTGAATCTGTAACCAACCTAATTCATTCTGCGCGCACATAATTCACTATGAAAGTAACATGGCGGAACAAGTGAGTTGTGAAACATAAGTGCGGCAAACAGTTGCGAAGTGGTGAAAAGACAACAATATTGAACATGTTTAACAAGTTCTGTGAGAAATATTCCGAACTTACTGTCGGAGACGTGATGAAATTAACATCCGAGTTTACCGCTGTGTCAGTTGCAAGTATTCACAGCACACGCAAAGAAAAATCGTCAGTTGGTGAAGATCCCGGCAAAAAGCGACCACGTGCCAGCCAAATGTTGAATGTAGTTTGCGACGAATTTGTGAGATCCGCAATCCGTCCAAAAAGTTCATCAGTTCTTTGTTAACAATGAACCCCCACCTTAAACAAAGTGCTGTTGGCAGTTAACTCTGATCCCGATCTTCCGGTTTGAAAACGAACTTCCCTCCACAAGCTGCTTCTGGAGATTGGTTTCGAGATTGTGAGCAGGAAATGAAAAATCTGATGTGCTGCACTCACATGACTTTCTCTACTCTTGTACTAACCATTCTTACAAACTCTTATTCCTATATCTTCTTCGTATTAGTTGAGATAAACATTTGTACAAATTATCTTATTGCTTATTTCCTTGTAGGTACAAGGGGAATATTGGAATACGGTAGGCTTTGCGCGATAGTCAAATCTTTTAAAGCTTTGAGATTCCGTTCTCTTTGTACACGTAACATATAAAAAAATGAACAACGATGACCCATTTCACGAAAGTTCCAAGTTTTCCGAAACTCACACGCATAACAAGGTATATCTCCGAAATGGTTCACCCTACAAGAAAATTTATTGAGACATAAATTGTGTATTTTAGCATGATCTACATTTTTTATAGTATAATTTGGTCTATCTCTAACGGTTTACCAGTTATGCAAAAGTCGTCCAGAGTAAATACGACTACAGGGGCTATAGCCAGAAAATTCAAGATATACATTTCATTTGTCATAAAAATATCTCAAACATAGGACATTTTAATCAAAATCGTTAGAGCCATTTTCAAGAAAATCAAAATTTTCGAAAAATTTTCCATGTAAAGGGTAGTTTAGGGTGGGGCTATTTTCTTCAAAATCTTCGTGTCACATCCTTGAACGACATTAAACTTAAATACCAACTTTGGTTTTTAACCGACTTTTCGTTTTTGAGCTATGCTGTCCACAGACTGACAGACACACACACGGACCTTTTTCTAAAAATGCTTTTTTTTTATTCAGGGGGCCTCAAAACATATATTTCCGGTGAAATCTCGACTTCGAATTTTTGGGTGGAATACAATAATTCCCCTACTTACTAGTAGAGAAAGTAAAAAGTGTTATTGTGGACAGAGATGACGTAAGTAGTAGTTAATTTCCATGTGCTACATGTTATTTGGATCAAGTAAATATATCCTTTAGTAGTGTAAAATGGATATTGTATCTACGCGTAGCGGTAGGTAACCGTGTTGCGTCATTGTGAAAGCACGTGGCCGCGGAGTGATACAAACCGGTGCTTTGTTTATATCTCCTCTAATCTCTTCATGAACAGAGTATATAGGTTTGTCAAAGGAGAACGGCGTACAAACATGCAAAACTCATTCCAGACCCACATACACAAAAATTGTGTCAAGAATAGCAAACCCACTACTGTATCTACACTCCAACTTTATACGTCACAAGTTTTTTTTTTAAGTTCTTAGTTTATTTTAAAAGTATTGGCCTGGTGCCGGTACAATGGGCCCGGCTTACAGGCTATATTTACATTGATTTACAGTTGACTTTGTTCATATTTACAGTTTTCGCTATATACAAAAACCCATACGGTGACCATCTGTAGGTCACCGAGAATAGTTTTCTTTTGTCTTTTGTCTGTTTCGTCTTTGGGTTATATATACATATGTACATATTTACAAATTATATACAGACACATACACGCACGCATTCACCCACACACACACTCGTACACACATACACACACATCTTCACTGGGCACACCAGAAATATGCGTCCCAGCGCACTACACTATTTACAGTTTGACACTATATACACTGTCCCGCGGTGGCAGCTCCTGAATATTTTCCGAGGCGAGGGCCTCTGCCGGAACATGTATGTGGCTTAGGGACGAGGTTGCGTGGACGCGCATTAGTCGGCGAGCCGAGCCGCTTCTAGAACATTTTTATCCTAGTATGTTTGCGGTGCTTCGGCTCGCCTTTGCCGATGTTAGCGATCACGTCATTTTCGTGGTTCCTAATGCGCGTCCATGCCGCCATTGCTCTTTTGTCTATTGCCTCCGGGATGAACGGGATATGAGTTTCGAGGTGAAGAGTTTGGGTGGTGGTGAGGAGTGGAGCAGAGAGGATTTTTCTGAGGGAGAGGTTTTGGAGGGTTTGGAGTTGTTTGAGGGCAGTTTTGGAGGCATTAGCCCAGGCCACACATGCATACAGGACCACCGAGAGAATAAATGACCTATATAGTATAAGTTTTGACTTTAGTCGCAACTGTTTACTACGGAAGATGGGGGCGCACAGCTTTAGCCGCTGTCTGCCTTTATTGGCGCTATTTTTTATGTGGGTGGACCAACACATTGTTCGGTCCAAGGTGACACCTAAGTATTTAACTTGCTGACGGCAGTGCAATATTTGACCATCGACCGTTAGGTCCGTTGCCAAAGTGTGACGCCGCTTAGAAAAATGAATCAGCTGGCATTTGTCGGGATTAATTTGGATTTTCCAGTCATGTTGCCATGAGAGGAAATTGTTCACATAACGTTGCATTTCTGCAAGGCCGAAACGTGGATTTCTATGGTGGTTGTATATTGCAGTGTCGTCAGCATACATGGCGACCTTGCATCTGGCGTCCACTGGGAAATCATTGGTGAACAATATATACAGAAAAGGGGACATTATTGCCCCTTGTGGGACGCCAGCCCGCATCACTCGCTCCCGTGAGGAGGAGCGGCCCACTTGGACGTAAAACTGCCGATTTTCTAGAAAATTGTGCAGCAAGTATAGATAATTTTGAAGAGCCGGGAAATTGTGGTGCAGTTTATAAATAAGGCCATTGTGCCAGCACCGGTCAAATGCAGCTTCTACGTCCAGAAATAGCGCCAACGTTGAAGCCCCATTGTTAAATTGCTCTGTTACGTCATCAGTTAGTCTGAGGAGCTGAAGTTCAGTGGAATGTCCTTTTCTAAAGCCAAACTGTGAATTTGAGAGTTCATGTGTTGCGGAGACTTGTTTTTGAAGCCGAGAAAGGATACATTTTTCGAGCAGTTTACCAATAGTAGACAAAAGACTAATGGGACGGTAGTTTTGCGGTTGTCTGGTGCTTTTCCCTTGCTTTGGGAGCATGATAACCTTTATTCCTCGTGCAACATTTCCGCACATTTCGGCAGTTTTCTTTCCAAAACGTGTAAGTTTGATTGGTCTGTATATCCACAACAGTCGTATTGTGACCATTTACTTGGACATTTGACATTACACGGAGATAGTTAATCAAAATGACGCAATATTTACCTTCGGCTTTTCTTACAAAGTTATAATTAGAAGACATTCACCTTTGTGAAACTTAAAGGTCTAGTAGTGCCATCTCTGTAAGGTACAGGGAACTATTAGCGTGCGGTGATATTTCTCAGGTAACCAAGTAATGAGAAAACTATTCTTCGTGACCTACAGATGGTCACCGTATGGGTTTTTTGTAGACACCGAAAAAGTGTATATATAAACAAAGCCAAATGTAAAAAAATGTTAAATATAGCCTGTAAGCCGGGCCCATTGTACCGGCACCAGGCCAACACTTTTCTAATAAATAACTTGAACTTGAACTTGAATGCAATTGGTTGACCCCCTTGCTCAGCGGTTCAAGATCCTGCCTGCAGAGCGTGGGGTCCGGGTTTTATTCCCGTCTGAAGGATATTCCCTATTCCCTTTTATCACCAGACTCAGAGAGGGAATGTGTGTGACCTAATGTGCAGAACCTAAATACACTAACCCTATTGTCTATAGGAAATATGTTCCAAAGGTAATAATTCGCCGATATGACCACTGAAGTGGGAACATAAGTGGAATATTAAAAATAATAATGTAACTACTACTACATTATTTAGATATAATGTACTTCAATCTAATAACCTATCGTTCAACAAATCACTCCCTTGCAAGCTGTTCTTCTGTTTAATTCATATTAATGGTGATAAACATTTGTAGAAATAGCTTTATTACATCATAATTGCTTGTAATTACAGTGGAAGTAATGGAATATAGTAGACTTAAGTAAGACTCATCGTTTTATAGCTGTTCGATATCAGATGGCTCTGAACTTCTATTCTGTTTGCATAAGTAGGACATAAAAAGCGAAAAACGCCTTCCTATTTGAGAAATGTGTAAGTTTTGGAAAATTTAAACCAACTACAAAAACGGTTAACTTGAAAAGGGGCAAATTTTAAAGGGAACTATAGTTTGTGTACGTATGTAGTAAGTTTTTGTGTATCGCCTACGGCTTAACATTAATATTGAAGTCAATCAGAATGGTGTAGCTTTGAGGAGCTATAGCCAGAAAATTATACATTTCATATCTCATGAAAATATCTAAAACATGTGGTATAATAATCAAAATTTTTGGAGCCATTATTAAGAAAATTAAGATTTTCCGAAATATTCTCCATCCAAAGCGTAGTTTGTGGAAAGGGATAATCCTGAAAAAAATCTTCGTGCAGCATTTATAGAAGATGCTGAACTAAAATGATAATTTTGGTCTTTAACCGGCTTTTCGTTTTTTAGTATGGGATTCATAGGCACACGTACCTACACACATTTTCTAAAAATGTCCCTTTGGATTCAAAATATGCAATTTAAGAGTAACCTCCGTATCAATTACTTGAATGGAATACGGTATTCTCTACCACAATATCTTGCTGCACAAACATTGTATATATCGCTAAAGCACACAATTTAACTCAAAGTTTGTTTATGCAAATAACTATACTCTAGATATTCCTTATTGCATTGAATTTGTAAATAATTAGACTCTTACTTTCCTTACTATGTTCTTGTATTATATGTAGGAAGTATTGTATTTCAGCAATAATTTGATACCGAGATGTTACTAAAAATGCATCTTTTGAGAGTCCTTAAATCGCCAAACCCACCGCCCCACGCACATCATTTTTACAAAATGGTCTGTGTGTGTTGTGAGCGAGTGTCTTTGTGCATGAACGTCGGCAGACTTTTCTCCGGGGGGGCGGGGGGCACATGTTGGAAGTTTGCAACCAGACAATATTAATTCATTATTTAATACGGATAACCGTATTAATTTGTGCTAAATAAAAATGGCTCATAACATAAAAACTAAAATAATAGTTTAATAGCCAGCACATTAAGTTCATTAACTTCCGGGGGGCGTGGGCCGCGACCTCCCCTTGCCCCTCCCCCTTCGCGACGCCCATGTCTTTGTGTCTATGAACATCACAACTGACTTGCAGGCCATACGCCGTACTGTTTTCTCCAGGCTCATTGTATCCAAAAGTATGAATGAAACCCTGTCTATAAACATTTATGTCAATTAATATGAATTACAGCAATAAGCATTTTTGACAATAGTTTGCACAAGTGAGTAGAGAAACTCATGCGAGTGCACAAACAGGTTTTATTTTGTATTTCGGTCTATAGAGTGGAAGACCATAAATGGATTTTTCCTGCACTCGAGGAAAAAGAATGACTTAGGAGCCACACAAAGGTGCATAATTAACAGGATTGTTTCTTTGGTGGTTTCCTACCGAAATCATTACCCATGTTTGTCCGTGATGTAGTGGTTAGCACCCTAACCTTCAATTCCAGAGGAGCCGACTGGAAGGTGGGAATGTGTATGCAAGAGGTCCCTGTTAGCCTTTTGTTCCAGAGAACACTGACTGGAAGGTGGGAATGTGTATGCAAGGGGCCCCTGTTAACCTTTTGTTCCAGAGAACACTGACTGGAAGGTGGGAATGTGTATGCAAGGGGCCCCTGTTAACCTTTTGTTCCAGAGAACACTGACTGAAAGGTGGGAATGTGTATGCAAGGGGCCCCTGTTAACCTTTTGTTCCAGAGAACACTGACTGGAAGGTGGGAATGTGTATGCAAGAGGTCCCTGTTAACCTTTTGTTCCAGAGAACACTGACTGGAAGGTGGGAATGTGTATGCAAGAGGTCCCTGTTAACCTTTTGTTCCAGAGAACACTGACTGGAAGGTGGGAATGTGTATGCAAGGTGCCCCTGTTAACCTCCTGTTCCAGAGAACACTGACTGGAAGGTGGGAATGTGTATGCAAGGGGCCCCTGTTAACCTTTTATTCCAGAGAACACTGTCTGCAAGGTGGGAATGTGTATGCAAGGTGCCCCTGTTAACCTTCTGTTCCAGAGAACACTGGCTGCAAGGTGGGAATGTGTGTGCATGAGGCCCCTGTTAACCTTCTGTTCTGGAGAACACTGTCCGGAAGGTGGGAATGTATATGCAAGGGGCCCCTGTTAACCTTTTGTTCCAGAGAACACTGGCTGGAAGGTGGGAATGTGTATGCAAGGGGCCCCTGTTAACCTTCTGTTCCAGAGAACACTGACTAGAAGGTGGGAATGTGTATGCAAGGGGCCCCTGTTAACCTTCTGTTCCAGAGAACACTGTCTGCAAGGTGGGAATGTGTATGCAAGGTGCCCCTGTTAACCTTCTGTTCCAGAGAACACTGGCTGCAAGGTGGGAATGTGTGTGCATGAGGCCCCTGTTAACCTTCTGTTCTGGAGAACACTGTCCGGAAGGTGGGAATGTATATGCAAGGGGCCCCTGTTAACCTTTTGTTCCAGAGAACACTGGCTGGAAGGTGGGAATGTGTATGCAAGGGGCCCCTGTTAACCTTCTGTTCCAGAGAACACTGACTAGAAGGTGGGAATGTGTATGCAAGGGGCCCCTGTTAACCTTCTGTTCCAGAGAATACTGTCCGGAAGGTGGGAATGTGTATGCAAGGGCCCCTGTTAACCCTTTTGTTCCAGAGAACACTGACTGGAAGGTGGGAATGTGTATGCAAGGGGCCATGTTAATCTTCTGTTCCAGATAACACTGACTAGAAGGTGGCAATGTGTATGCAAGGGCCCCTGTTAACCCTTTTGTTCCAGAGAACACTGGCTGGAAGGTGGGAATGTGTATGCAAGGGCCCCTATTAACCCTTTTGTTCCAGAGAACACTGGCTGGAAGGTGGAAATGTGTATGCAAGGGGCCCTGTTAACCTTCTGTTCCAGAGAACACTGACTAGAAGGTGGGAATGTGTATGCAAAGGGCCCCTGTTAACCTTCTGTTCCAGAGAACACTGACTGTAAGGTTGGAATGTGTATGCAAGGGGCCCTTGTTAACCATCTGTTCCAGAGAACACTGACTGGAGGATTGGATTGTGTATGCAAGGGGCCCCTGTTAACCTTCTGTTCCAGAGAACACTGACTGGAAGGTGGGAATGTGTATGCAAGGGGCCCCTGTTAACCTTCTGTTCCAGAGAACACTGTCTAGAAGGTGGGAATGTGTATGCAAGGGGCCCCTGTTAACCTTCTGTTCCAGATAACACTGTCTACAAGGTGGGAATGTGTATGCAAGGGGCCCCTATTAACCTTCTGTTCCAGATAACACTGTCTACAAGGTGGGAATGTGTATGCAAGGGGCCCCTATTAACCTTCTGTTCCAGATAACACTGTCCGGAAGGTGGGAATGTGTATGCAAGGGGCCCCTATTAACCTTCTGTTCCGGAGAACACTGTCCGGAAGGTGGGAATGTGTATGCAAGGGGCCCCTGTTAACCTTCTGTTCCAGATAACACTGTCTACAAGGTGGGAATGTGTATGCAAGGGGCCCCTATTAACCTTCTGTTCCAGATAACACTGTCTGAAAGGTGGGAATGTGTATGCAAGGGGCCCCTGTTAACCTTCTGTACCAGAGAACACTGACTGGAAGGTGGGAATGGTGTATGCTAGCATTATTCCCCATCCTTCCTAGACAAGAGTGTGTGAATATAATGTAATAGTTTACTCCACTATTCTTATTGTACTATCCTTCATAAAAGCAAATACCTAACTCCACTGAGACCTGCACGCAGGGTCACCCAACACTCAAGCCTTCTATGTTGATGACATGAGAATAAACTTAGTCATATGCTTCTCTTGTAGTTGAGAAGCATGGCAGCTATTGGCTCACCTCGCAGTTTTGAAAAGCAATATTTCTGCAATCCTTCTGCATTAACCGGCAAATATTGGAACTTTTACTTCAGTGCACACGTAGAAAACATTCTTACTGTCTTTCCAATATGTTGTGGACTATTTGTACTAATCTGATGCGTTGCAGTCACATGACTTTATCTACTCTTGTACTAACCATTCTTACAAACTCATACGCCTATACATTCATGTTAGTCGATATAAACATTTGCAGAAATTATCTTAATGCTTATTTCCTTGCAGGTGCAAGGGGAATATAAGAATACAGTAGGCTGTGAGCGATAGTCAAATGTTTTAAAGCTTTGAGATCGCGATCTCTTTGCACGCTTAACATATACAGAAATTAACAACTACGTTCCATTTCACAAAAGTTTTGCAAAACTCACTCAAATAACAAGAAATATCTCCGAAATTGTTCACTGTACAAAAATAATTATTTAGACACATATTGTGTGGTATAGTGAGATCTACATTTTTACTTTCTCTACTGGTAAGTAGGGGAAGTACTGTATTCCATCCAAAACTTCGATGTCCAGATTTCACCGGAAATACATGCTTTGGGGCTCCCTGAATCCAAAAAAAAAGGATTTTTAGAAAAAGGTTCGTGTATGTGTCGGTGTGTCAGTCTGTCAGTCTGTCAGTCTGTGGACAGCATAACTCAAAAACAAAAAGTTGGTTAAAAACCAAACTTGGTATTTAAGTTTAATGTCTTTCAAAGATGCGACACGAAGATTTTGAAGAAAATATCCCCACCCTTAAACTACCCTTTACATGGAAACGTTTTCGAAAATTTCGATTTTCTTGAAAATGGCTCCAACGATTTTGATTAAAATGTCATATGTTTGAGATATTTTTATGACAAATGAAATGTATATTTTGAATTTTCTGGCTATAGCCCCTGTAGTCGTATTTACTCCGGACGACTTCTGCATAACGCGTAAACCGTTAGAGATAGACCAAATTATACTGTACAAAAAATGTAGATCTTGCCAAAATACACAATTTATGTCTCAATAAATTTTCTTGTAGGTTGAACCATTTCGGAGATATTCCTTGTTATGTGTGTGAGCTTCGGAAAACTTGCTTTCGTGAAATGGTACATCGTTGTTCATTTTTTTATGTTACCTGTGCAAAGAGAACGGAATCTCAAAGCTTTAAACGATTTGACTATCGCACAAAACCTACTATATTCTAATATTCCCCTTGAACATACAAGGAAATAACCAATAAAATAATTTGTACAAATGTTTATTTAACTAACACGAGGAAGATATAGGAATAAGAGTTTGTAAGAATGGTTAGTACAGGAGTAGAGAAAGTCATGTGAGTGCAACACATCAGATTTTTTCTATAGTACGACTTTAGCTATCGCTTAGGGTTTACGACTTACTAAAAAGCCATCAAGAGTGAACAGGACTACATAGGCTATAGCCAGGAAATTCAAAATACATTTTATTTGACGTGCAAATATCTTACACATATGGGATTTTAATCAAAATCATTAGAGCCATTTTCAACAAAATCAAAATTTTCGATGTGTTCCACGTAATGGGTAGCTTAGTGTGGGCCTATTTTCTTCAAAATCTTCGTGTCGCAACCCTGAAAGACATTACACTTAAATAGCAACCTTGGTTTTCAACCGACTTTTCATTTTTGAGTTATGCTGTCCACAGACACACACACACTTTTTTACTTTCTCTACTGGTAAGTAGGGGAATTATTGTATTCCACCCAAAAATTCGATGTCAAGATTTCACCGGAAATATATGTTTTGAGGCCCCCTGAATCCAAAACAAAGCATTTTTAGAAAAAGCTCCGTGTGTGTGTCTGTGTGTCTGTCAGTCTGTGGACAGCATAGCTCAAAAACGAAAAGTTGGTTAAAAGCCAAACTCGGTATTTAAGTTTAATGTCTTTTAAGGATGCGACACGAAGATTTTGAAGAAAACAGCCCCACCCTACACTACCCTTTACATGGAAGATTTTTCGAAAATTTTGATTTTCTTGAAAATGGCTCCAACGATTTTGATTAAAATGTCCTATGTTTGAGATATTTTTATGACAAATGAAATGTATATCTTGAATTTTCTGGCTATAGCCCTTGTAGTCGTATTTACTCTGGACGACTTTTGCATAACTGGTAAACCGTTAGAGATAGACCAAATTATATCATACAAAAATGTAGATCTTGCTAAAATACACAATTTATGTCTCAATAAATTTTCTTGTAGGATGAACCATTTCGGAGATATTCCTTGTTATGTGTGTGAGTTTCGGAAAACTTAGAACTTTAGCGAAATGCAAAAACGTTGTTCATTTTTTTATATGTTAATCGTGCAAAGAGAACGGAATCTCAAAGGTAAAAAAGATTGGAGTTTCGCACAAAGCCTTCTGTATTCTAATATTCCCCTTGTACCTACAAGGACATAAGCAGTAGGATAATTTGTACGAATTTTTATCTTAACTAACATGGAGATATAGTAATAAGAGTTTTGTTAGAATGGTTAGTACAAGAGTAGAGAAAGTCATGTGAGTGCAACACATCAGATTTTTTTAAATGCTTTGCTTGGGCGTGCAGATATATCTTCCATAGCCTTTCTTTTGCACAACTACTTAGAACTTGGGATTGCTACTTATGTAACTCTTTATTATGGTTGTGAACCAAATCGCTTCTAACAACATTACTGTTATTCCCTATAGCATAAACTTTAGCTTTGCATTTTCCAAACGAACACCTAAACTTCACTTAACCACTTTTCAGTTGACTGTCGTAATAAAATGATCTATAATTATGAACTCTTTGCTTCGCTCACTTGCACAACATACAACTGATGTCATTATTTACAGAGATTACAGTTCACTCACTAGCACTAGACTCAATGATGAACTGGCGACATTACTGATAAAGTGCAGCAGTGAAAGTACTCCTGGGGGTGGAAATCAGAACTACCCCGTACTAGCAGAACGTAGTATATATATATATATATATATATATACTGAATGTCATCAGATATCACAGATATATATAATAAAAATATATATATAATATTAATAATAATATATAATAATATCTGGTGATGACATTCAGTACACCCTAGAAAATCTTTTCGGAAAAAAAACACACCGAACAAACATATTGGGAGCACACACCATAGCACACCCCATATCACATATTGTAGAGGCTTTATAAGTTGGAATTTATCATTTAGTTGCATTTACATACATTTCGGAAGGTTTCCTTCCCAAAGATGTAGCGTTTGTTGGTGTGTATATCCACAACAGTCATATTGTCATTATTTTCTTGGATATGTGCCATTAAATGCACATAATGAATAAAAAAGAAACAATATTATCTTCGGCCTTTCTTACAAAGCTATAAAATTAGAAAAAAATTTTGCTTTGTCATGATTAAAAGCTCTTAGTGCCATCTGTGAGAACTACAGTGAACCAGTGGCGGTTGGTCAGGACCATCTGGATACCGGACCTGGCTGGTATTCAAGATGGCGGCCTATGTGGCGGTAACTGGTTATAAACAACTCGTTTACAGGCTACGATTTCAACGCAGTAAAATAAAAATGTGGTGTAATAACACGCCTATTTTGTGAATATGGGCTGTGTTAAACACAAAAACAATGTCTTAAAGAGAAACTCAAGTAAACAGAAAAAGGATGATATTTAATATTAAACGATAACCCATGGGCAATGAAATACAGCTAGGCTGTTGCCCCGTTGGCCCGATGATTCTGATTCCTGGGATGTAATTCCGACACACTGGGAACGCTGATGTGACCCTGGCAATTGACAGCCTCGTTAAACAACAAATATTTATTATCATAAGGAAATAAACCGCTGTTATCAGAGTTAACATCAATCTCATTACTTTCTCAATTACGTATAGTATAAACTACCCTTTACATGGAAACGTTTTCGAAAATTTCGATTTTCTTGAAAATGGCTCCAACGATTTTGATTAAAATGTCATATGTTTGAGATATTTTGATCACAAATGAAATGTATATTTTGAATTTTCTGGCTTTAGCCCCTGTAGTCGTATTTACTCCGGACGACTTCTGCATAACTAGTAAACCGTTAGAGATAGACCAAATTATACTGTACAAAAAATGTAGATCCTGCCAAAATACACAATTTATGTCTCAATAAATTTTCTTGTAGGGTGAACCATTTCGGAGATATTCCTTATGTGTGTGAGCTTCGGAAAACTTGATTTCGTGAAATGGTACATCGTTGTTCATTTTTTTATGTTACGTGTGCAAAGAGAACGGAATCTCAAAGCTTTAAACGATTTGACTATCGCACAAAACCTACTATATTCTAATATTCCCCTTGAACATACACGGAAATAACCAATAAAATAATTTGTACAAATGTTTATTTAACTAACACGAGGAAGATATAGGAATAAGAGTTTGTAAGAATGGTTAGTACAGGAGTAGAGAAAGTCATGTGAGTGCAACACATCAGATTTTTTTCTATAGTACGACTTTAGCTATCGCTTAGGGTTTACGACTTACTCAAAAGCCATCAAGAGTGAACAGGACTACATAGGCTATAGCCAGAAAATTCAAAATACATTTTATTTGACGTGCAAATATCTTACACATATGGGATTTTAATCAAAATCAATAGAGCCATTTTCAACAAAATCAAAATTTTCGATGTGTTCCATGTAATGGGTAGCTTAGTGTGGGCCTATTTTCTTCAAAATCTTCGTGTCGCAACCCTGAAAGACATTACACTTAAATAGCAACCTTGATTTTCAACCGACTTTTCGTTTTTGAGTTATGCTGTCCACAGACACACACACACACTTTTTTACTTTCTCTACTGGTAAGGGAATTATTGTATTCCACCCAAAAATTCGATGTCAAGATTTCACCGGAAATATATGTTTTGAGGCCCCCTGAATCCAAAAAAAAAGCATTTTTAGAAAAAGGTCCGTGTGTGTGTCTGTGTGTCTGTCAGTCTGTGGACAGCATAACTCAAAAACGAAAAGTCGGTTAAAAGCCAAACTCGGTATTTAAGTTTAATGTCTTTTAAGGATGCGACACGAAGATTTTGAGGAAAATAGCCCCACCCTACACTACCCTTTACATGGAAGATTTTTCGAAAATTTTGATTTTCTTGAAAATGGCTCCAACGATTTTGATTAAAATGTCCTATGTTTGAGATATTTTTATGACAAAGGAAATGTATATCTTGAATTTTCTGGCTTTAGCTCCTGTAGTCGTATTTACTCTGGACGACTTTTGCATAACTGGTAAACCGTTAGAGATAGACCAAATTATATCATATAAAAATTTAGATCTTGCTAAAATACACAATTTATGTCTCAATAAATTTTCTTGTAGGATGAACCATTTCGGAGATATTCCTTGTTATGTGTGTGAGTTTCGGAAAACTTAGAACTTTAGCGAAATGCAAAAACGTTGTTCATTTTTTTATATGTTAATCGTGCAAAGAGAACGGAATCTCAAAGGTCAAAAAGATTTGACTATCGCACAAAGAGTTCTGTATTCTAATATTCCCCTTGCACCTACAAGGAAATAAGCAATAAGATAATTTGTACGAATGTTTATCTTAACTAACATGGAAATATAGGAATAAGAGTTTTGTTAGAATGGTTAGTACAAGAGTAGAGAAAGTCATGTGAGTGCAACACATCAGATTTTTTTAAATGCTTTGCTTGGGCGTGCAGATATATCTTCCATAGCCTTTCTTTTGCACAACTACTTAGAACTTGGGATTGCTACTTATGTAACTCTTTATTATGGTTGTGAACCAAATCGCTTCTAACAACATTACTGTTATTCCCTATAGCATAAACTTTAGCGTTGCATTTTCAAAACGAACACCTAAACTTCACTTAACCACTTTTCAGTTGACTGCCGTAATAAAATGATCTATAATTATGAACTCTTTGCTTCGCTCACTTGCACAACATACAACTTTGTCATTATTTACAGAGATTACAGTTCACTCACTAGCACTAGACTCAATGACGAACTGGCGACATTACTGATAAAGTGCAGCAGTGAAAGTACTCCTGGGGGTGGAAATCAGAACTACCCCGTACTAGCAGAGCGTAGCATATATATACTGAATGTCATCAGATATCACAGATATATATATATAATAATAAAAATATATAATAATAATAATAATAATAATAATAATAATAATAATAATAATAATAATAATAATATATAATAATAATATATAATAATATCTGGTGATGACATTCAGTACGCCCTAGAAAATCTTTTCGAAAAAAAAAACACACCGAACAAACATATTGGGAGCACACACCACAGCACACCCCATATCACATATTTTAGAGGCTTTATAAGTTGGAATTTATCATTTAGTTGCATTTACATACATTTCGGAAGGTTTCCTTCCCAAAGATGTAGCGTTTGTTGGTGTGTATATCCACAACAGTCATATTGTCATTATTTTCTTGGATATGTGCCATTAAATGCACATAATGAATAAAAAAGAAACAATATTATCTTCGGCCTTTCTTACAAAGCTATAAAATTAGAAAAAAATTTTGCTTTGTCATGATTAAAAGCTCTTAGTGCCATCTGTGAGAACTACAGTGAACCAGTGGCGGTTGGTCAGGACCATCTGGATACCGGACCTGGCTGGTATTCAAGATGGCGGCCTATGTGGCGGTAACTGGTTATAAACAACTCGTTTACAGGCTACGATTTCAACGCAGTAAAATAAAAATGTGGTGTAATAACACGCCTATTTTGTGAATATGGGCTATGTTAAACACAAAGCATGTCTTAAAGATAAACCCAAGTAAACAGAAAAAGGATGATATTTAATATTAAACGATAACCCATGGACAATGAAACACAGCTAGGCTGTTGCCCCGTTGGCCCGATGATTCTGATTCCTGGGATGTAATTCCGACACACTGGGAACGCTGATGTGATCCTGGCAATTGACAGCCTCGTTAAACAACAAATATTTATTATCATAAGGAAATAAACCGCTGTTATCAGAGTTAACATCAATCTCATTACTTCCTCAATTACGTATAGTAAGTACGGGACGTATTGTATTTGACCCAAAATTTCTGTTGAGATTTCATCATAAATATTCTTGAGGACCCCGAATTAAAAAAAAGAAAAAGAAAAGCATTTTTAGACAAACGTATGTGTTTGAAAATTATAACTCAAAAACGAAAGGTCTGTTTAATAAAAGTTGGTATTTGAGAGGTATATTTGGAACTGAAAACGTTCTGTCTGGTAAGTAGAGGGTCTGTGGTTCAAATCCCAGCTGTGGCATTGAGTTTTTTAGTACCAGTTCTACCTCTCAAACATTTCCCACAGACGGCTTGTGTGTTTAAAAACACCAACGGTAAGTTTATTGGCATAAATAAGCATTAGTTGGTATTTATGTTTAATATATTTTAAGAATATGACACGAAGATTTTGAAGAAAATTCCTCCAAGCTCAATTATCCCTTACATGGAAATTTTTTAACACTGATTTTCTCGAAAGCGGTTCGAAGATTTTGATTAAAATGCATATTTTTACGACATTTTTACTATAAATGAAAGGTATATTTTGAATGTGCGAGCTACAGCTCATGCAGTGCTGTTTACGCTTGATGACTTTTGCATAACTGGTAAACCGTAAGACATGACCAAATCTTACTATACAGAAAATGTAGACCTTGTTAAAACACACAAGTTATGTCCAAATACATTGCTTATGGAATGAACTATTTGAGATATTCCTTGTTATTTGTGAGAGTTTTGCAATACTTTTTCTCATATGGAAGGTCGTTATTCACATTTTTATCTCTTGGCTCTGTTTATCTCAACTAACACGAAGAAGATAAAAGCAAGAGTTTGTAAGAATAGTTATTACAAGAGTAGAGAAAGTCATGTAATTGCAACACATCAGCTTTTTTATTTTGCTTTCTAAATGTGTTATTTTACAAAATACCAGTCACTAATTTTAGTGTATAAAATTATAAAGTAATCACTGGGATTCTAGTGTGAAAAGAATGAACTCCAAATGCTTAAGTGTTAAGAAACACACACATTTTCAACTTTCTGCAGACAAAAGCTGATTTACATTGGCTAAAGTGTTCCTATAAATGATCACAACCGTGTAGTGGATTTATAAAAGCTCAGATGGTTGCATAACGTTCAGTGGTATTACAGTTTCTCCTAATGGCACTAGGATTAGAGTGGGGGTTAACTTTGACAGCTGGGTACGATTCATTCCCAGATGTGCCTCATATCGACAAAGTTGCCGGAACTGTGTGACGATACACCAGATGTATCTATTTTAAATGTATTACATAGTTTCTCTGGCACCTACCTAGTAGGCAGGGGAAATATTGCATTCTCCGAAGAAATTAAATATCAAATTTCACAGGAAATAAGTGTTTTGAGGCCCCTTGAATTAAAATAAATAAATAAATAAATAAATAAATAAATAAATAAATAAATAAATAAATAAATAAATAAATAAATAAATAAATAAATAAATAAATAAATAAATAAATAAATAAATAAATAAATAAATAAATAAATAAATAAATAAATAAATAAATAAATAAATAAATAAATAAATAAATAAATAAATAAATAAATAAATGAATGAATGAATGAATGAATGAATGAATGAATGAATGAATGAATGAATGAATGAATGAATGAATGAATGAATGAATGAATGAATGAATAAATAAATAAATAAATAAATAAATAAATAAATAAATAAATAAATAAATAAATAAATAAATAAATAAATAAATAAATAAATAAATAAATAAATAAATAAATAAATAAATAAATAAATAAATAAATAAATAAATAAATAAATAAATAAATAAATAAATAAATAAATAAATAAACAAACAAATAAACAAATAAACAAATAAACAAATAAATAAATAAATAAATAAATAAATAAATAAACAAATAAACAAATAAACAAATAAACAAATAAATAAATAAATAAATAAATAAATAAATAAATATTTTTACATAAGATTTTTCTAAAGTTTGTGTGTGTATTTCTTGTATCTGTCAGTGGACGGCGTACCTGAAGAAAAGAAATACTTGGTAAACTTGATGAATTTCAGCAACTTCCAAAGATGCATACGAAGATTTTGAAGAAAAAATATATATCTTGCATTCCAAGTAAGTATTTACATATTTGATATCCTTTTATTTCCTCACAAATGGTGCTAACGCTTTTAATTAAAATACCATATGTTTAAGATATTTACAAGGTAGATGAAAAGTATACTCCTTCATTCAGTAAGAATTTTGTAAAATTCTGTGCAATAGACAAACCATTAGAGTTAGATAAAAGTATACTATACACATGAATAATATAGGTTTTTCTATAATACAACTTATTTGAAATACAGGGTGTTACAGTGTCCGATGTTGCAAAGGAGTTGAGATTGGTCAAAACTAGAATAAATGTTCCAATAAACATATGTCCGAAAACAAATATTTGTTGAGATATGAGCTATTTTGGAAACATGTGCATTGTGTTCACATTTTTAATGGGTTTGGCATAGAGCAATGTTGCCATAGCCAGCAATCTAATGGATTGAGGTCCGGCGAACGGGGAGGCCATGCTACTGGACCTCCTTGACCAATTCGTCGTCCTTTAAATGTTTGGTTTAAGTATTGTTGCAATATGCGTACAAAATGGAGTGGTGCACCGTCATGCATGTCGGGGTGACACTCCAGACACATGCAGGTAATATGACTAGTCAGTAAGCTGAGAACTATGGTTTCAAGAGTTCATGGTTGCTTTTTGTGACGTGAAGTTTTAGCAGAGGAAGATTTCATGTGCTAATGCCTAAAATGCACACCCATACCCCTGCCCACACACACAAACACATACAAATATACTTTTCTACTTTTAAAAAGTCTAATGTTTTGCTCTCACATGACTTCCTCTACTCTTATACTAATCATTTTCACAAACCATTATTCCTATATCTTCATGTTAGTTAAAATAAATATTTGCAGAAATTATCTTATCGTTTATCTTGTAATTACAAGGGTAATATGGGAATACAGCAGACTTTGAGCAACAGTCAAACAAATTCCGTACTCTTTGCACGGTTAACATAAAAAATTAATAGCGCTGTTCAATTTCATAAGTGTAAGTTCTCTAATACTCGCATAAATAACGAGTAATACCTCCGAAATGACTCACTCTACAAAAAAGTTATTCAGACATAAACTGTGTGTTTTAGCAAAATCTACAATTTTTGTATAGTAAGATTTGGTCTATCTCTTACAGTTTGCCAGTTATACAAAAGTCATCCAGAGTAAATAGGACTACATAGGCTATAGCCAGAAAAGTCAAAATATACATTTCATTTGTGACAAAAATATCTGAAACTTGTGACATTTTAATCAAAATAGTTAGGACCATTTTTGAGAAAACCAAAATTTTCGAAAAATGTTCCATGTTAAGGGTAGTTTAGGTTAAAGGAATTTTCTTCAAAATTTTAGTGTTGTATCCTTAAAAGGTAATAGACTTCATTGCCAAGTTTGGTTTATAACCGACTTTTCGTTTTTGAGTTATGCTGTCCACAGACAGACAGACAGACAGACAGACAGACAGACAGACACACAACAATTGTACCGTAACCTTAGATAAGTTAAATTATACAAAAACATATGCATGTAGTATTACATTTTCTGTATTGGAACATGCTGAAATACGAGTAAAAAAAACACATACCTTTTTCTAAAAATGCTTTTTTTGGATTCCGGGGGCCTCAAAACATATTTCCGGTGAAGTCCGAATTTTTGGATGGAATACAATACTTCCGCTACTTTACTATACGTGGTAGAGAAAGTAAAAATTAAAATAATAACTGTAGGGCTATCAAAATGTTAGGCAATGTTGTTAAATGTTAACTGCTGTAATTCGATGGCTAATGATGAACCTGCTGTATTCAATCCTGCGATTGCAAAACGCCATTACATACTTAAACATTTCATTTAACGCTGCCTTAATTAAACTCAATAATTTCCGTTCCTCGTCTGCCTTTGTCCGTTGCACCTGAACCGCTTTAAAACAAAATAGGTTCCTACGTTCGCTCCGCAGTCTTTGTGTACACTCTGAATATACGTCTGCTGGAAAATATGTACAATTAATGTGAAATACTATCAAGGATAAATTGATTCTAAATCATTTCCACTGCTTTTGAATACGTTTTTCATTAATCAGACCCTCAGATTAGAAAAGCAAGCTGCTTTTCCAAGCCTAATGTCGTGGTGTCGTTATCATCAAGATAATCATAGTTAAAATGTGTGCTTTTCAGATTGTGTTAAACAAATTTTAGAAGCCTTTTCAGCCCTCCATATAGAACTATCGCACTATTTTAGTCTCAACTGAGGTGTTCTCAACCGAAAAGTTTTGGATGTATGACTACTTCATAAGCTATAGTGAACGAGTTTTAAGTTGGCACTTTTTCTACTATCCTTGTCCAACACGGGCTGTGGAAAAGCGATGTGTTTCTTAACTTGAAATGGTCAGCCCCTTTAAAGCCCTTTAAAGCCCTTTAAAGGCTTAGAAAGGGCATTCCTTTCTTTTTCTAATAGAGTGACAGTTCTATGTGTAAAACAGACCTTTAGATTCGTTTGTTTAAATCGTCCTATAAACAGGTTTCTAAAGCGGGCGCATTTTTGGTTTCATTGACCCACACTGTCGTTTGTTTGTCCCCATACAATCACATAGAACTTGCTTGGGCCAAGGTAAATCAAATAGTTACACAAGTGTAACAGGTGACTCATCCTTACAGGAATTGTACGATATAACGATATACACATATCACTTGTGACAGAAACGTACTTGCAGGGGTTTTAAGCCGTATAAAATGATCAGTGGAACAAAGACAGAATAGTTGAAAACATCGTTTACGTTTTATAAGCTAAATATACTGCATGAACTTAAAAAAATTTAAGTTCCACTATTTTAAGTGACCTTTGCTTTGAGCTAGTGTGAATACACATTCCAATGTTGGTACTACTATAATAAGCGCGACTGAAGCTTGCGATATCATTGTTTACCTGAATTGTTTACTGACGTACTGGCTCGCTGCATTCCTCCCGGGGACGCTGAGCTGGTGAACAAGCTAAATTTAAGTTCTACTTTATCTACTAGTAAGTAGAAGGAAGTACCCAAAAATTTGATGTCACGATTTCGCCGGAAATATATGTTTTGAGACTCCCTGAATAAAAAAATAGCATTTTTAGAAAAAGGTCCGCGTGTGTGTGTCTGTCAGTCTGTATCTGTCTGTATCTATATGTCCGACAGTCTGTGTATCTGTCAGTCTGTAGACAGCATAACTCAAAAATGAAAAGATGGTTAAAAACCAAAGTTGGTATTTAAGTTTGTCTTTCAAGGATGCGACACGAAGGTTTTGAAACAAATAGCCCCACTCTAAACTACCCTTTACATGGAACACTTATGGAAAATTTTGATTTTCTTGAAAATGGCTCTAACGATTTGGAATAAAATGTCATATGTTTAAGATATTTGTATGAAAAGTGAAATGTATATTTTGACTTTTCTGGCTATAGCCCCTGTAGTCGTATTTACTCTGGACGACTTTTGCATAACTGGTAAACCGTTAGAGATAGACCAAATCACACTATACAAAAAATGTAGATTTTGCTAAAATACACAATTTTTGTCCCAATAAGTTTTCTTGTAGGGTGAACCATTTCGGAGATATTCCTTGTTATGTGTGTGAGTTTCGGAAAACATAACTTTCGTGAAATGGATCATCGTTGTTCATTTTTGTATATGCTAAGTGTGCAAAGACAACACAATCTTAAAGCTTTAAAACATCTGACTATCGCTCAAAGCCTACTGTGTTCTAACATTCCCCTTGCACCTACAAGGAAATAAGCAATAATCTAATTTGTACTAATGGTTATCTTAACTAACACGAAGAAGATATAGGAATAAGAGTTTGTAAGAATGGATGTTTAGTACAAGAGTAGAGAAAGTCATGTGAGATTTTTATAAAAAAATAAATACACGAAGAAAAAGGTTTCAAAAGTATGTAATTATTGCTATATTATTGTTACACACAACCATCAACAGTCATTGAGCATCAAAATTAATCCTAGTTTACAGAAATCCGATTTAGGGTTCTTGAGTTATACGGCACAGAAATTGTCTTTCCGGAAACGTTTACCAAATTTATCTCTAAAACTATAAACATTTCAGAGCTAACTTTATGAGAATCTTCTTCCTTTACGGCAATTGATGCACAGAAATTATTATGATTTTAAGAAATGCGAAATCAATTTTCTCTTTTTCGTCCGATTTGAAATGGAATGGCAATAGAAGAACCACTCGCATAATGGGTCTAAATACCACATTTGGACATAATGTCGATAGCTCAATGGGTTTTATGCTGGCCTACTGATTCCAGGGTCGCGGGTTCAAATCCGGCCCTGGGCGACGCTGATATGATCCTGGCAATTGACAGCGCCGTTAAATAATTAATGTGGATATAACCTATAAAATTTGAAGATTCTTTAATCCTCTAATTAGGGATTATGTTCTAGGGCTGTTTTCCAATAATATATTGCGTACCAAGAACTGTAAGTGACACTTATGAGGTCGAGAATGCATTTTGGGAACACGAGGGCTGCAGAGTTACAAGCATTCGAGATGTGATAAGTACCTTGCAGTTCGTGATTAGTAAACTACTTTTTGCAATACTTGAAAATATTGTAAAAAGCAATAATATATCAAATTGATCTTCCATATTTTATTGGACATTAAGAAAAATGAATTCGCAATGTGAACAAATGAAAAGCTACATCTAAATTAGGTTACTATGCTTTTGGGTGTGACGTCATTTCCTTCAGGTACCGTAAGTATTAATGCCCAGTCCAACTAGTACATCTAATCGCCCTTATAAATCTGTTTGTGTTAAATTCTATGAAGCAATGAGCCGATATCTTGTGGCGTGACTTGCTTTGAGCACGCCGAGATCATTGTAACAGAAAATGCTGCTTTACATTCTAATTTAGAAAATTCGCCACTAAAATTTAACTTCCACTGAGACATTTCATAATCCAGAGAGACGTGCGTCACACTTTTGTCAATAACAAACATGTTTATCTCACAAATAACTTCTAAATTGTTTCCCAAAGTAATTCTCTCTCATTCGGATAACTGTCGCACATGAGAGTCGCCCCAAAATTACATATATGAAAACATATATTAGAGAGAATATGGCAATGTGATTATTTGCAAAGCTCGGCGAGGAAGCCACTGTCCCTTTTGCTAATTAGGTTTTGACGTTCACAATAGAAGCCTGCAGCTTTACATGCAACCTGTATCTCGTATATATACATTTATTTATAAATCCCCCTACTCCTGACGACAGATGCTGTTTTTGTTCGCTGTTACGGATTAGCATTTTAGATTTTTATAACAGAACGCATTAACGTTATCAACACATCAAAGCAGGACATTGATTCACAGAGGCCAAATTAATAATGTGAAAACACAAAGGGAAAACTAGCAGTTAATGAAGTAATATTTCCTCACTTAATATTTACTAACATAACCTCAACTCTCACACTTGCAACACCATACCCTACTGCTAACTGATGCTCTAACATGAAGAGAAAGTAGTAGAGGTATAGTATTCCATTAAAAAATTCACCACCGATATTTTACCGGAAATAGTGATTTGAAACTCTCTGAATCCAAAGAAAAGCATTTTTAGAAAAAAGTCCGTGCGTGCGCGTGTGTCTCTGTGTGCGTGCGTGCGTGTGCGTGTCAGTGTAGACAGCATAACTCAAAAATAGAAGTCGGTAAAAACCAAAATTAGTATTTAACTTTAGTGTCCTTTAAGGATAAGTCACGAAGATTTTGAAGAGAATTCTTCCACCCTAAACTACCCTTTACGTAGAAAATTTTGATTTTCTCGAAAATGGCTCTAACAATTTTGATAAAAATGTCATGGGTTTCGTATACTTTTACGGCAAATCAAATGTATATTCTGAATTTTCAGCTAAACCCTATGTAATCCTGTTTACTCTGAATGACTTCTGCATAACTTTTAAACCATAAGAGATAAACCAAGTCTTACTATACAAAAATGTAGATCCTTCTAAAACACAGTTTATGTGCAAAGAAATTTTTTTTGACACTGAACCATTTCCGAGATATTTCTGGTTATTTGTGTGACTGTTGGAAAATAAACTTTCGCCAAATGCAAGATCGTTATTTGTTTTTTTAATACCAGGTGAGTCAGCCGCGCCTTATTTTTTTGGAAGGTAGGCCACCCATCTAACGGCATGTGCGCCTTAGTCCAGTTTTGCGCTTACTAAAATGTATTGCTTGACGTTCTTAAAGAGAGGAATGTGCAAAATTGAGAGCAACAGTGCTTTAAGGGACAGAACGTACTCCTCGCTAAAGTACACCTCAAAAACATACGACTCGTTTACTGAGAGTGAATTCCGGTTTCCAGCCGATTTTACAAACTTTTTATTAGAGTATACATAGCAACGTAACTCAATAAACGGCTCGGAAAAAAAGGACCTATCATATGAGTAAACCAACAACGTCAGCTAAAAAGAAAATGGTGGATTCTTGTACTTAGAGCAGGGATTGGCTGCCAAATATTACAAAAAATTTAGACACGGCTCATCCATCATGGACCCGTACAGTCAAAACGGACATATTATTAAACAACAGTTTATTTGCATTTTTGTAAATTCATTGTGTGCAAAATTGAGTTTAACTTCCATGTTAAACTCTGACAATGTAATTTCCTTGCTTTCTGTGTTCAAATGTGTATGAATGATCCTTATTTCAATTGCACCTACCTATAGGTGTATTTAAACAACTACATAATTGTAGTTCACCAATAAAGAAACATCAAACAATGCCATAAAACATAAATAAAACAATAAAAATTAATATAATAACAGTTTTCAGAATAATAGTTTGTAAATTGTGAGGATTGCACGGTAAAAAAAAATTAGTACATGCAGGTGATTCGAACCACCTTCACAGCAGACAGATTACTTCGGAGTGTTGCGCTCGTTCTGAGCCATCTAGTAACGTGTGAGCTAAACATTCCGTTTAAGATGTAATATTCGCTGGTTCCAGTGAGCATTTGCAGAAGTGCAAACGTCAGCTGTCTAATTACGAATATATTAAAAAGCGATGTGATATCTATATTAGTACTAATTTCATCGAGTGTTTAACATCCATGTTAAATACGCGGGTAGAACCTGGTAATGGGGTCGATGTTTTCATGTTGGACTATAAAATGCGGATTGCATAAAACTCGAGAATAAGGGGCAGCTGACTCACCTGGTATATCTTAGCCGTGCAAAGAGAACGGAATCTCAAAGCTTTAAATGATTTGACTATCGCTCAAAGTCTACTGTATCCCCATATTCCCCTTGTAGCTACAAAGAAATAAACAATAAGATAATTTCTGCAAATGTTTATCTCAACGAACACTAAGAAGGTATAGGAATAAGAGTTTGTAAAAATGGCTAGTACAAGAGTAGAGAAAGTCATACGAGTGGAAGACATCAGATTTTTTTTATTTATTTCAGTTTAATGCTAGAAAGCTGATTTCGCTGTAAAATTAAAAGACTAATGATTGTGCTACGTTTGCAAGGCACACTATGCGGTCATTCAAGGGTTCTTTAGTGATCAGAGGGATTTAGTTGATAACGCCGCACTAAATTGATTTTTCACATCAATAGATATATTGATATCAAGGTGAGGCACTATTGATATTACATAAGGTTCGCTCCAGCACACTGATGATCTCTGATCAGATTACGTACGGATGCGTGATTGCCTAAAGCACATTTATTGGTTTGGTATTAGTCTCTGGACAGAATGGTTTGCCTGCAATTTGCTCCGACTGATTCTGACGGCCTCTGAAGCGATCAGAATGTGATGCACGCGTTTAGAATTTGTTGTAATGTTTTATCACGCATTTGCGCATGCTCAGACAAAGGTGAGTCAACCATGCCTTTTTTTTTTTGGAGGGTAGGCCACCCATATTTAGGTTACTTCGTCGGCATCCGCCAGTTAGCTCTGAGGAACGCTTGAGGAAAATCTATCACGGGGAACTTCCAGTTGAGGTTTGAACCGCGGTCTTACCGTTCGGGAGTTTGTCTTAGTCACCCCGGCCACTCTGTTGGTGCCCGAAATAATTTTCAAATATGCCATTTTTATCTTATTTGTGGTTTTTCCTACCCACCCATAGGCACGCGTCAGAAATACAGTGAAATAGCACTATCTAACAGGGAAAAGCTCATGCACCTCACTTTATCGGAAATGGTCAGGAATAAGGAAAATCTAAATACTTTAAATGAGTTAGCGACTCAAATCAGTATAGCAGAAAGATTTTTAAGACAAACTGAACAAGTAAAAATCTCAGAAATGTTTATAGACCTCCAGCGACTGTTGTAGCATCACCCCGTCGATCGTTAAGATTGTCAAATCAATATAACCGAAACCAAGTGCCCCAAACTCCTGAACCTGTTATACCAAGAACAATTACGTAGAACAGAAGAAGATTTCATTGGATCACTGGACGACAACTGTAATCAGAAAGGAGAAGAACGAGGCCAAAACGACAGCCTGATGAGACTTGGACAGCCTACCAGAGACGAATAGCAGCGGCTAGGGAACAATACATTGCATGAATACTATGAGATCCCATGTCAAAACTGATACTATATATATGTCATTTATTCTCTCGGTGGTCCTGTATGCGTGTGTGGCCTGGGCTAATGCCTCCAAAACTGCCCTGAAACAAATCCAAACCCTCCAAAACCTCTCCCTCAGAAAAATCCTCTCTGCTCCACCCCTCACCACCACCCAAACTCTACACCTTGAAACCCGTATCCCATTCATCCCGAAGACAATAGAAAAACGAGCAATGGCGGCATGGACGCGCATTAGAAACCACGAGAATGACGTCATCGCCAACATCGGCAAAGGCGAGCCGAAGCACCGCAAACATACTAGAATAAAAATATTCTAGAAGCGGCACGGCTCGCCGACAAATGCGCGTCCACGCAACCTCGTTCCTAAGCCACACACATGTTCCGCTAGAGACCCTCGCCTTGGAAAATATTCAGGAGCTGTCCCCTGCCCGCGCAGGAAAACAGTGGGAAAGTGTATATATGAAGTGTAAATTGTGCAGTGCGCTGGGACGCATATTTCTGGTGTGCCCAGTGAAGGTTTGTGTGTGTGTGTGTGTGTGTGTGTGTGTGTGTGTGTGTGTGTGTGCGCGTGCGTGCGTGCGTGTGTGTGTGTGTGTGTGTGAGTTTGAGTGCGCGCGTATATGTATGCGTGTATATAATTGTAAATATGTACATATGTATGTATATAAACCAAAAACTGAACAGAACTTAAAGGACATAAGAAAACTATTCTCGGTGACCGACAGACGGTCACCGTATGGGTTTTTGCACAAACCGAAAACTATAATTAGTTATAAGTAAGTAAATTGTATATAAATGTCAAATATAGCCTGTAAGCTGGGCCCTATGTACCGGCACCAGGCCAATACTTTATAATAAACAAATTGAACTGAACTGAACTTTAAAAGATCGTGGCGGCGCCGTGGCCGAGCGGTTAGCACGCTCGCCTACCACCTAGGCGGCCCGGGTTCGATCCCAGGGACCCGCATGTGGTATTCGTGGTGGACGAAGCGGCGTCAGGGCGGGTTTTCTCCGGGTGCTCCGGTTTCCCCCGCCATCTCATTCCACCGGTGCTCCATCTTCATGTATCATCAGTGTCACCGCCTGCGGTGCCGTAGTAGTAAAAGCGGGCGTTAAACACTACAACAACAACAACAACTTTAAAAGATCACTAATTTTCATTATTGTTATTTAGTTTAATTTAGGTTAGTAACTTCTGCACATTCTATTGTGAACAAATTGTAACCAATAAGTTTCAATAAATCAGAATATCCGCACACTACGTCCAGATATAAGAAATTAGGTATCTGGACATAGCTGGCAGATATTATTTTATTTTATTTTTATAGGCAAGCGTTCAGGTCTTTCTAAAGTGTTCTTCTTTCATTCATGGGATCTTAAAACCTATACTTTCAGTGAGTTTACGTGTACGTTAGGTGCGAGAGAATAAAAATAAAATCTAATATGTTGCACTCACATGACTTTCTCTACTCTTGTACTAACCGCACTTATTTCTATATCTTCTTTGTGATAGTTGAGATAAAAATTTGCAGAAATTATCGTATGGCTTATTTCCTTGTGGGTACAATGGGAATTTTAGAATACAGTAGGCTTTGAGCGATAGTCAAATGTTTTAAAGGTTTGAGATTCCGTTCTCTTGGCACGAATAAGATATAAAAAGTGAATAACGATGTTCCTTTTGACGAAAGTTTGTTTTCCAAAACTCACACAAATAACAAGGAATATCCCCGAAATGGTTAACTCTACAAAAAATACACTTGGACATAACTTGTATGTTTAACGATATCTGCATTTTTTGTACAGTAAGATTTGGTCTATCTCTTACGGTTTACCAGTTATATAAAAGTAATCCAGAGTAAACAGGAATACATGGGCCATAGCCAGAAAGTTTAAAATATATATTTCATTTGCCATAAAAATATCTTAAACATATGATATTTTTATTAGAACTCCCAGTCTTTTTCGAGAAAATAAAACTTTTATAAATGTGTTCCATATAAAGGGTAGTTTAACGAGGAGGAATTTTCTTCAGTCTTCGTGACACACACACACACACACACACACACACACACACACACACACACACACACACACACACACACACACACACACACACACCATTTTACTTTCTCTACTGGTAAGTAGGGGAAGTATTGTATTCCACCCAAAAATTCCATGTCGAGATTTCACCGGAAATATGTTTTGAGACCCTATGAATCGAAAAGAAGCATTTTTAGAAAAAGGTCCGCGTGTGTGTTTGTGTGCCTGTTTGTCTGTGTGTCAGTCTGAGGACAGCATAACTCAAAAACGAAAAGTCAGTTAAAAACCAAAGTTGGTACTTAAGTTTAATGTCTTTCAAGGATGCGACACGAAGATTTTGAAGAAAATAGCCCCACCCTAAACTACCCTTTAAATGGAACATTTTTCGAAAATTTTGATTTTTTTGAAAATGGCTGCAACGATTTTGATTAAAATGTCATATGTTTGAGATATTTTTATGACAAATGAAATGTATATCTTGAATTTTCTGGCTATAGCCCCTGTAGTATTTATTCTGGACGACTTTTGCATAACTGGTAAACCGTTAGAGATAGACCAAATTATACTATACAAAAAATGTATATCTTGCTAAAATATACAATTTATGTCTCAATAAATTTTCTTGTAGAGTGAACCATTTCGGAGATATTCCTTGTTATGTGTGAGTTTCGGAAAACTTAGAACTTTCGTGAAATGGATCGTCGTTGTTCATTTTCTTATATGCTAAGTGTGCAAAGACAACAGAAATATTTGACTATTGCACAAAACCTACTGTATTCTAACATTCCCCTTGCACCTACAAGGAAATAAGCAATAAGTTGTACAAATGTTTATCTTAACTAACACGAAGAAGATATAGGAATAAGGGTTTGTAAGAATGGTTAGTACAAGAGTAGAGAAAGTCATGTGAGTGCAACACATCAGATTTTTCTAAAATGCTTTTCTTGGATTCAGGGGTCTGAAAACATGTATTTCCAGATAAATCTCGAAATCGAATATAATACTTCCTCTGCTTACTATACGTAGTAGAGAAAATAAAACCATGTTAATACATGGGGCATGTATTGCATCCTGACACGTGGGTGTCTGAGACATGCTCATTAATTCAGCACGGTTTGATATAAGGGACTGTACGTCTTTTAGACGTTCCCAGAAAGGCTCTGATCTTCAGAGTGGAACACATTTCCCGAAGGCAGAAATTGGGTTTCTGATGTCGGCACACGCCTTGAGAAAAGACTCACGTGATTGCGACCCAGAATGAGAAGACACAGTGTCTTCATTTAAGAGTTGCCGGCGGCCACGTTTGTGATCGCCCGTTCCACAGCTGCGGGGCAAAAGACAGACACACTTCATTAGCAACTGGGACACGACCAAAACGAGAATCTCAAGTAGACGCTCCCATGCTTCACAACGTTCACTCATAATTAACGCTAATTGTCTTCATTCCGTCATTCATTCAATATGTTGAAACTAAAAATGTGATCTGTAAATGTATAATAGCCCATACAATCTCGAGAAACAACTGAACAGCGACATTAGTTGAAAATAACAACGAAGTACTAAACAATTCAAATGCTTAATGTCTTATGCAACAAAGAGAAACGTTATTGTGTATTTTAAATAGGTTTACACTTTTTGTGGCCTGTGTTTTCGTATATCGCTTAACCAGTTATACAAGGTTCAGGGTTGCCAACATTTGAAAGAAAAATTATCGTACCAGCCACTCAAAATTATAGATTTGGATTCAAAATTATCGTACATCATAAATCAATGCTATAACAATAAAATTATCAGTATAACAATTATGAAAATGTAATATTAATAATGTTTATGATATTCACTTACAAGATTGATGACCTCAATCAGTATTACAACTTTAGCACTTATGTTTCTCGCACTATTCATCTAAAAGTTCATCATCTTCCTCAACTGTTGCAGCATTATACAAATTTATTGTTGAGATAAACTTTAACATCTTCTCGGTGACTTGCAGATTTTCGGACCCACCGCATTCTTTCATAAGTTGAGGCGACAGAATAAGTTCATTTACCATATCTAATGCCAATCTGTTTCTAACTTTGATTTTTATTAAACCCAATTTAGAAAAAAACTATTTCATAAGAACCGTGGGGTAACGAAATCACTGTTAATGCAAACGGCTCTAGTTCTTTGAAATCAGTCATGTTCTTTATTTCACACGGAATATCACGTATTCCGAGTTTTCTACAATATCAATTTTATAAGCAGTGCTTCCTTCATTGAGATTACCAGATCTGGGTACACTGGCAACAAGAGGATAAAGTGTAGAATGATTAGTAGGATATGAAATGGTTGCCTTAGAGGGGTGGAGACTGGCCATGAGGGCAAAAGTGGTGTCGCTATTTGTAATTAGTTTCATTTCGCTGGAGTGACAAACCAGTGAAAATGATATTTCGCCGGTATCGGAATTATCGTACTCTTACATCCCCATAAGTATTGTACGGGTTGGCAACCATGACAAGGCTATACAGAATTGAACATGACTTCACAGAAAATTCAGTACATAATTGTACTTACCATTTAAATATGTTTAAAATGTATATTGCAATCAAGCCCGTTTACCAGTTATGCAAAAGTCATCCAGAGTAAATAGAACCATATGGACTATAGCCAGAAAATTTAAAATATACATTTCATTTGTCATAAAAATATCTTAAATATCAATCATAATTCTTAGAGCTATTTTCGAGAAAATAAAACTTTTCACAAAATGTTCCATATAAAAGGTAGTTAAGGTGATGGAATTTTCTCCAAAAGATATTAAACTATTAAACTATTCTCCTTAAAAGATATTAAACTATTTAAGAACCAAGTTTCGTTTTTGAGTCATGCTGCTCACAGACCGATAGACATGCAGAAACACACAGATACAGACAGATAGGCAGACAGACACACAGACAGATAGGCAGACACACAGACAGATAGGCAGACACACAGACAGATAGGCAGACAGACACACAGACAGATAGGCAGACACAGACACACAGACAGATAGGCAGACACAGACACACAGACAGATAGGCAGACACAGACACACAGACAGATAGGCAGACACAGACACACAGACAGATAGGCAGACACAGACACACACAGACAGACATTCCCAGTGACAAACCAACGGCTAATCAGCAGACATTTAAAAGTCTTCAGTTATTTTGTTCAATCTATACGGATCTGAAGAAACGAACATTTAAATTATGTGAATTATTAGAAGAATATTGTCGAGAACAATACGAAGAAAATTCCTTCACCCTAAACTCCCTATACATGGAATTTTTTTCGAAAGCTTTGTTTTTGTTGAAAACGGCTCTAAGAAGTTTGATTAAAACGCTATGTGTTTAAGACATTTTTATGACAAATGAAATGTACATTTTGAATTTTCTGGCTATAACCCATGTTGGCCTGTTTACTCTGACTTTTGCATAACTGGTGCAGCGTAGAATATAGACCAAATTTTACTATACAAAAATGTAGATCTTAGTAAAATACACAATTTATGTCCGAATAAATTTTGTTGTAGAGTGAACCATTTCGGAGATATTGCTTGTTATTTGTGTGAGTTTTGGAAAACAAACTTTCGGCAAATGGAACATCGGCATTTTCATTCTGACGAAGGCCATGGAGTTTAGAATGGCCGAAAGCTCAATATTTTCAAACCTCACACGGCTGATCGCCCGTGAAACTGTAATAAAATGGAACATCGTTATTTATTTTTATACGTTAGCCGTGCAAGGAGAACGCTTTAAAGGCTTTGAAAGATTTGACTATAGCTCGAAGCCTACTGAATTGCCATATTCTCCTTGTACCTACAAGGAAATAAACAATAAATTTATTTCTGCAAATGTTCATGTCAACTAACACGAAGAAGATATAGGAATAAGAGTTTGTAAGAATGGTTAGCACAAGAGTAGAGAAAAGTCATGTGAGTGCAACACATCCGATTTTTAAGTTTAACGTTCTTTAACCTGGTAGGCCATATCGGACAAATGAGTGAAATGATGCTCAAATGAGGCCGGGTTGCATAGAACTTAAAGTTATTCGATATTTATCCTCTCAGAATAACGGAATCCCCAGGAAAAATCCCTATTGGGTTAACTCACCGTAACTCGGGGCCTATTGCATGTGAGGCCGACATTCTGCCACCACAACACAGAGGCGGGCCCCATTGTTTGGTCTTCAAAAGACTTGAGTTGTGCCTGCTTAATGGAGAAGTTGAATTGAATTTTGTCTATCATCTAGGATTCGTCCATATTTATGACATGAGTATTAATGAGTTGAAGCGTATCATTGTGAAGTTGCGAGGTTTAGATACGATTATTAGAAGGCACATTTAGTTTACTCGTCAGCTGGAGCTTTATATTGACAGTAGAGCTTAACACAAATTGGCATGTGAATGGAGAATTTACTCAACAGTGCAAAGCCAGTCTGCTCTGGACTGTGAGCTAATTGCAATACTCGTAAACAATACAGTTTTTGGAATATTCATGTGCTTCATAGAAACGTTAAGGGAATCAAATATTTATGTAAAATACAGTCATAAAACACAGACTGCATACGCTATCTCTACGTGAGGGAGTAAATTTAATTTCTGCAATCCGTGGTAGGTCCTGTCTCGTTGTTGAAATGAAGTAAGAATTTAAAAGGAAACGACGCGAGTATTTTATCTGTTGTTGTGCCTGTTTGTTCTAGCTTTAATTCAGAAGTCTCCAACATAGTCTCTTTGGAGAGCCTTACGCAGTGAGCTGCTATACCCCACTCCACTCCTTCAGTCGGGGGAACACACAGTCAATATCCATTGACGGACGCAAACAGGCAATTCTATGGCAGATTTTAAGTCATAATTGGATTGGTCGCCGAGGTCCAGTTACAAGGCCTCCGCGTTCGCCGGACCTCAATCCACTGAATTTCTGACTGTAGAGGCATTTAAAGACATTTGTGTGTGCCGAACCCATCAAAAATGTGGATACGTTGCACATTTTTGTAAAATGGCTCATATCTTAACAGGTATTTGTTTCCGGACATATGTATACAGGAACATTTATTCTAGTTTTGAACAATCCCAACTCCTATTGCAATATCGGACACTTTTAAATACCCTGTATGTGATAGCAAATCTAGCAATCAGGAGATCAATACTTATGCGAAATCATTTGTACTCATAACCATTATATTTATTTATCAAGTGCATTGAAATTGGCATGTAATATTTTAATTTTGTTAACTATTTCAGTTAGCACTTAAATTTTAATATAAAATATTTCTACCCATTATTTATATTTCCTTGAAATGTACTACTAATTTAATGTGTTATAGCCAATATTATATAACCAAACTTTTAAAAGGCATGTTAACTTAAAGTTATACTTTGTTTTTTGGGAGCTCTCAAACGAGGGGAGTACTTTAGATAAAATACCATAGGTTTTCAGGGTCATCAAAGCAAAGGAAGCGAGCAAAAAGTCCAAACAGATACCTATGAACGTGACGCAAACACTCTAGCTTTCGCTTCACGCTTCGAAATGCTTCAAAATGAAGTCGAACATTTTACGCCACACATTTTGGTTGGGTATTTCCTTAATCCAAAGAAACAGTTTATGTATAATTCATTGATAAATATATATATCTACTTTTCAGGCTTAAAATTTTATCTGTATATTTGTAAATCAAAACATTTCCAGTTTATGTGAGATGTACTACATATATACTAGTATTCATAACAGAAATCCATATGTTACTTGCGAAATAGTGTTAATTGGCCTAATATTTTAATTGGCCCGTTTGTTCTTCATGATATGCTGTTATGGTTGCAGAGTTAGCATTACAGTTCGCAACATACATTTCCTAAAAGTATCAAGAGTAAACATTTGTTTCTTTCACTGTCTCTATTGACAGACAACTCGAGGTCACATGACGTTAGGCGAGCAAGGTGTATATGCCTGTGCAATTCATATATTTTATTATTCGCAAGTGGACCGTTTCTCTTCCACAGATCTTTGATTACACACAATTTGGAATATCCATGATTGTTATCACAAATAGCACAAATGCCTCTAGTTTAACCATTTATCCCTGCAACTTGTAGACTTAGGTTGCACGTGCCAATGGCCTTGTTTCTTTGAAGACATTTAAAAAATGTGATGTGTTGCACTCACATGGCTTTCTCTCTTCTTCTATTAACCATTCTTACAAACTCTTATTCCCATATCTTCTTCGTGTTAGTTGAGATAAACATTTGTACAAATTATCTTATTGCTTATTTCCTTGTAGGTACAAAGGTAATATTAGAATACAGTAGACTTTGAGTGATGGTCAAATCTTTTAAACCTTCGACATCCCGTTCTCTTCGCACGCTTAACAATATTCCATTTCACGAAAGTTTTAAGTTTTCCGAAACTGACACAAATAACATGGAATATCTCCGAAATGGTTCACTGTACAAAAAAAGATGTATTTAGACATAAACTGTGTTTTAGTGACATCTACATTTTTTTGTATGTTAAGATTTTGTCTATCTCTTACGGTTTACGAGTTATGCAAAAGTTATCCAGAGTAAACATGACTACATAGTCTATAGCCAGAAAATTCAAAATATACATTTCATTTGTCACACAAATATCTTAAACATATGACATTTTAATCAAAATCGCTACAGCCATTTTCAAGAAAATCAAAATTTGCCATGTAAAGGATAGTTTAGGATGGAGCTATTTTCTTCATAATCTTCGTGTCGCATCCTTGAAAGACATTAAACTTAAGTACCGCCTTTAGTTTTTAACCGACTTTTCGTTTTTGAGTTATTTTGTACACACGCACGTACACGCACACACATCTTTTACTTAAAAAAAAATTGACTCAGGGGGTCTCAAAACATATTTCCGGTGAAATTTGAAATCGAATGTTTGGGTGGAACACACTTCCTCTACTTTACTATACATAGTAGAGAAACTAAAAATCTACTGTGTAGTTTAACACATGTTGGAGGATATATTTTTATTATACCCAATAACATTGATATAAATTAATATATCAAGAATTTGATTAGTTATTGGAATAAAATTTGCTACACCCATTTCTCTAGTTGCTGGAAGCACCTGTGCAAAAACTTAACTGCAATATTTTTTTTTTTTTAAACTTTCGTGTACCCTTATAAGCGCTGTTCGTAAAGTTAAAATTTAGACAACAAGCTCTTATTGTGCTAATCTGGTAGACCTAGGTCGTACCATACGCCACTGGTCGCTCGCACACATTCCCAATACAACACCAGAAATGTGTCCGATAGGTCGATGATGGTGTCAGTGGAGTTAACTTGCCCGTATTCAAGGAGCGGTGATCAAAACTTTGACAAGACTTGCCGCCGCACGGACCGCCAAACTTCCCCACTTCATGCTGCTTTTCACTTCCCAGCTTACAACTAACTCCTAACGAGCTTAGTTCTGTTACGTGGAACGTTAAGTCTTAATTTCCTGTAAATATGTAAATATCCACCTGCTAGCTATGAAGTGGTTAAACGTGCAAACACCGTGCTGGCCAACCAACATTTTATGCGTTAATACATAATCATAATATTGTTGTTCTCTACGCAGTTTTATAGCACAGGACATAACATACTGATATACAGGGCGTTTCATTTTCACCATCCAGGTACTTTCCGAAGTGAAAAATCTGATTCTTTCTCTACTCTTGTACTAACCATTCTTACAAACTCTTATTCCTATATCTTCTTCGTGTTGGTTGAGATAAACATTTGCAGAAATTATCTCATTATTTCCTTGTAGGTACAAGGGGAATATGGGAATACAGTAGGCTTTGAGCGATAGTCAAATCTTTTAAAGCTTTGAAATTCCGTTCTCTTTGCACGGCTAAGAGATAAATTGAATAACGATCTTCCATTTGACAGAAGTTTGACTATTGGACGCGCACCTTTTCCTAAAACTGTCTTTCTTTTCGGGTATTCAGAGGACCACAAAAGATATATTTCCGATGAAGTCCCGGCATGGACATTTTGAGTCGAATACAATGCTCCCCCGGCGTACTACATATAGTGGAGAAGGCAGAAAGATCAACATTCGAGCATAACTAAACATGCGCGTGCACACAAACACAAATACACACACAAAACACATGTACAGCAATATACACTGAAACCGAAATTATAATGTGAATATATGTAATTGATAATAGAAACAAAAGGAGATTCTAATTGATAGTTAAGGGGAAGACGTAATAAAGCTGAATAGATTAAAGTCTCAAGAATGGAAGCCTAGGCAGATTTAAATGAGTGATAAGATTACAATTGTTTAGCCTGTAAGCCGGGTCCCTCTGTACCGGCACCAGGCAATTTTTTTTTTTCCTCAATAAAATAAGTCTAAGTCTTGTTGTGCGTGCAAAGCCCGAACGATTCCGCGGGCTGATTCGTATCTTGCCATGACGTGCTCTAAAGTTGACCAATGGAAATCGCTTCCTTCGTGTCGCCCACGCAAACAAATGCAACGCAAGACACACTCGTCTTGAATCGAGCAGAGAGTGCACGTGCAACTTGGGAGTTGTACGTAAGCTAGCGCGTATACATAATTCGGCGGTTGCCAAAGGTGACAAAGCTAAAGTTTTATAAAATTGCAGTTGAAGTTACAAAGTTACATTCTATTTAGATATCGTCGGTAGTTCTCTAAAAATCTGGAAATTTGCAAATAAAGTTAAATGTTGGTTAATTCTTCTTTTGGTTCCATTCCTAACACAACTGACGCATACCCTGCAGATTAGGACCTCTTGCTAGAGCGAGTCCGGACACCAAACACAGGATAGGAGATATCCTGACGACGAGATCTTATAGATCTTAAAGACGACGTCGTCGACTTAGAGGAACATTTTGCGTCAACACACTTGCATAGGTGATGAGGATAATCAATAAATAAAACTGCAAAAGAGTTAAATTGTGATAAAAGAACTATGTAAACGACAGATAAAATGTTATACATATTTAAAAAGTTCAATATTTTGGGTTCACAAATTCAGATATATCGACGGCTGGGATCGAGGTATGGACTAGGAACGAAAGGTCTGCGATTCAAATCCTGTCAGAACCAACCCTTCTGACTAGCATTTTCCAGGTATTTCTGAATCTTCATAAATGACAAAGACTGGAAAGGTATCCTAAACCTAGGTATGGAATATTTTCTTCCTACTTCAGGTATTATCAGTGTTTACTGTATGTTGTGAGACTGGGCGTTGAACACTACTAAACAAAACTAAACAAGAAACTCATTTTTTGCATTCTTCCCGGATTTCCTCTTTCGTATTTCTTCACAGAATCATTTATCTTAGTACGTATATTACGTGGTATTTTCTTCCACACCGGAATGCTTTTCCATTTAACATTCCTGTGCATCTGTTGGTAAGAAAATATTGGGCAGGGGAAAAATCCGCTTTACGACTCCGATCCAATTATATCTTCTTGTTCCCCACGTTCCTTGCGTTTCTTCTTAATTTGTTGATAATTGTGGATCCGCTCTTTGGGTTCAACCCAATTACATCATTCTGTTTGCCATGTTCTTTGCGTTTCTTCTTAATTTGTTGGTAAACGCTTGCAAGCTGGAGACAAGATTCCTCAAACCGAAACATCGAAATACATCATGTAAGCACATAACTGGACTATCATTGAAGAAAAATTGTACAATGATACATATATTTGAAAATGTCAGTTCTCAGAAGAGTTTGGAATGTCCCCATCTCATAGAAAATCCTAGAAAATGTTTCCATTTAAATTCTCGTTGCATAAAAATTCTTTTGGTGCATGTGTGTGTGTGTGTGTGTGTGTGTGTGTGTGTGTGTGTGTGTGTGTGTGTGTGTGTGCCTGTCTGTGGACAGCATAACTCAAAAACGAAAAGTCGGCTAAATTGGTATTTAAGTTTAATTTTTTTCAAAACTACGCTTTACATGGAAATTTTGAACTTCTCGAAAATGGCTTACGAGTTTTATTAAAATGTCATATGTTTGACTTATTTTTATGGCAAAAGAAATGTATATTTTGAATTTTTTGGCTATAGCCCATATAGTCCTATTTACTCTGGATGACTTTTGCATAACTGGTAAACCGTAAGAGATAGACCAAATCTTACTATACAAAAAATGTAGATCTTCCTAAAGCACGCCGTTTATCACCAAATAAAATTTCCTGTAGATTGAACCATTTCGGAAGATATTCCATGTTATTTGTGTGAGTTTTGGATAACTTAAAGCTTTCGTAAAATGGAACATCGTGATTCATTGTTATGTGTTAATCGTGCAAAGGGAACGGAATCTCAAATCTTTAAAAGATTTGACTATCGCACAAAGTCTACTGTATTCTAATATTCCCCTTGTACTTACAAGGAAATAAGCAATAAGATAATTTGTACAAATGTTTATCTCAACTAACACGAAGAAGATATAGGAATAAGAGTTTGTAAGAATGTTTAGTACAAGGGTAGAGAAAGTCATGTGAGTGCAACACGGCAGTTTTGTTTACTTTCTGCCCCAATGGAATCACTTTTTGAGAAAAGTAATCCAGATGTCGTATAGCCTAAGCATATGAGACCTGAGTTACATTACATACCAATTTTATCAATAACACGGTTAGCCGAGGTCGTTACTCTTGAACGGAAGGTCTGCGGTTCAAATCCCTGAAGCTTTAACCAAGTTTTCCCCTATCCTCATATCAGTCAATGTCCGAGGAGGTTGCCTAAACTTAGAAATGGAATGTTTCCTTTCTAAATGTCCTTTCTCATTATCATTCTCATCAGAGACCACCGCCTGTGGTGCCGTGTGTGGTTAGGGCGGGCATTTAACACCACTGTAGGGTACGAGGTATAACAAGACTCGCAAAGAGGACTTGGCACCTCGACCTATGAAGATCTTTTGTACCTATGCATCTCAGGAATCGCCCTCTCATAGGAGAGGGGTGAGGTTAAAGGGTGACACAGCAGAGGGCAGCATCCCTACAACTTGTAGATTGAAACTCCCCTGTGACAGCTCGTACACCCGAATCTCCTCTTTCCCTGCAGACTTACACAACCCACTGGGAGATCCAGGACTGCAAGACCATCCACAAGCCAGGAGTCAAAGGTTCACAGAGAGCATCCTTTTTCCCTGCCATACAACGCCGAGACTCAGGCCAAAACTTACAGCCCTGAAACAGCCAAGAACGATGATGGTAATGTGGGTGAAATAAAATGGAGGGGCAAGGAATTCGGAGAGTGTAAGTGACCCGGGGAGACTCCCTAAAAAGCCGGTGGCCCGCGGGATCGAACCCATGACCTTCCGAAGGCAAGTCGCACACATTTCCGCGGTGTCACCTCTCTTGCTTAAGATCACTACAAATATATTACCAAGTAATCGGCTCGCTATTCTCTAAGAAAACTGTAGCAACACATACAAATAAGCAAAGAAACAAAATGTTAGTCCCATTTTGTGTTTCAGGACAGTCCGTTATACAGCCCCCGTAGAGCAGAGGTAGCGCACCTGCCTCTTGGGAGGTCTGGCACGGGGTGCCCTGAGCCTCGTTTGGTCCCTGATGTGTGAGTTGAGGAGCTGCTTGATAAAGAAGTAGCGACCGCAGGTCGCGAAGACCGCATACCGACCGGGAGGACTCGGAGCACTGACCACGTTCCATCCTCCAGTTCTACACCCAATCATGACGCCTGTAGCGGGCCGAGGTGGAGGACAGAGCGGCCGGGCGGTAAGCCTTGGCCCACAAAGGACTGTTGCGCTGGTGTTATCTCTGCGGCCTAAGGTTAGCATGCTAACTTCCAATTATCGAGCACCTGGGTTTGATTCCCGGATAGAGGATGCCAGAAATAACCAGAATTATTTCGCATCCTTCCCGGAGTATGAGCGTGTTTGTGAATTTAAAGTTTATGAAGTCCAACGTAAGCAAACCCAAACTTATACAAATATAACAAACGAGTGAACATCATTGCGATGAGCAATTGTTCCACAGAAAAGCCGCCGATATAATTATAGATCTGAAAGGCGGGTATAAATAGAGCAAAAACAACTGTTTAATTACAACTATAACAATCAGTGATGCTTTTGTTCGTAGTTGCTAGGCAACAAAAGCTATGCTTGCTATTCTAACAAAACATAAAACACGCTATCAAGGCATAAAATACAGGTTCACTTAAACGTAAAATACACTTTAGTGATGATCATCTACAGAGTGGAAGATAATGCTTCGACCATACGTTAACCAGTGATTCTATATGATGAACCTAACAAACAAGTCTAATACAATTATTGTCAATAAAGAACCGCTTCATCGAAATTTGTGTCAAATATTTGGAGCCATTTAGCTTCTCGGCGAATGAATATAAATGGTTTATCATTTCACTAACTGTAGCGCAAACATTATGTAAACAATGCTATAATGCATTTCTACCATAATTCAAATTAATTTAGTCACAATTTAATGTAAACATGACGTTAACAAATCTCTTAGAAATTAAACTTTGCATGACATTTTAACTTTAAATTGTGACTAAATTTATTTGAATTAAGGTAGAAACGTATTACAGCATTATTCACGCAGTATTTACACGGCAGTTAGTGAAATAATGAACTATTTATATCCATTCGTCAGCAGATTAATGGCTGCAAATATTTGACACATTTTTTTTTTTTTTTATTTTTCGGCGAAACGACTGTTTATTAACAATAATTCTTTTCACATATTTGTTACACTCATCATGTAATATTCCTGGTTAATGTATGGCCGAAGCATTACCTTGCATCCTGTATATCTTATTTTTCTTAATAATAATAATAATAATAATAATAATAATAATAATAATAATAATAATAATAACAATAATAATAACAATAATAATAACAATAATTATTATTATTATTATTATTATTATTATTATTATTATTATTATTATTATTATTATTATTATTATTACATGGTTTAAACAAAACTTTTTTGCCCAATTGATAGTTATTGTAACATTACAACCGTTACAATTTGTAATATTTATTTGATGCACATTTGTTGCTATTATCAGAAGTGCTTTTCGTAACTTTGAACCAAATACTAGTCCTTGAATTTCGTACAAGTACATATATAAACTTTATCCTCAACGATACCTAAATTTATTAATTATAAGTCTGACAGCGATCCTTTAATGGACCTCTCTAAGCTCAAACTTTCATTGGTCTTCATCCAATTGGAGAGTTCAATTTTTATTAAAGGACATGTGTTCCATCAATCAGAATTCCCATGCAAAGCGCAATATCGATTAATTCTCGAAACGCAACTAGCGCGAGTTTGGAAAACGTTAAAATGTTGGACAAATACAAAACACACAAATTAACCTCAATACCTACATCATCAACTTCCAAGAATATTGCACTAAGCACAGTCCAGCAAATTAATTTCAGTAATTGAACAATAAATAACTTATATATGAAGTAAAATTTTATCTGAAAACCAATATATTCAATTTGCCTTCTATTTTTCAATGTTACATACTATTCCAAGGTTATCATTGTCATTATACAGCTGTGACGTGCTGGAAACGAATCGATCGTTTAGCGCCTGCGCAGAACTCCAATAATCAGCTGATGCAATATGTAGGTCATTGTCCCTGGTGAGTGTACAACATTTTACAATATTTCAACTATAAAATTAGGTATATGGTCGAGCATAAACTGTCGTATGAAACTTAACTAGAATGGTAATTAAGACGCTCGTGTGAAAATTAGGAAACACGTTTCGCTCTATTCCTAATACATACTTGCGTCTTAATTACCACCATTATAGTCTCGTTGCATAATATAGTATTCCTTGACCTTTCTGGAACTATATTAATAGTTCTATCTTGGACTACTTTTAAATTTTTTCCCAAAAAACCGTTAAAATTGCCCTTTTCACACATTTTGCTTTAAATTCACAAACGAAACTAGTATGCAAGGTTGAGGATATAACGATGTTAATTAATGTATTATATTTTCTTTTTTCCAAAGTCCAAATTATGCTTTCTATAAACAGATCATTTCTGCGATAAATATGTCATTAAATATGCTAAACATGCAACATATACTAAAATACTGATAACATACATAAAATATTGTAGACAATAGGTTACAAAATAAAGATTAGTAACTATTACTCTATTTTATCATAGTGTAGAACGCGATTGTTTTTCTCGAATACGTATGTTTGATAATAACAATGCAACAAGCAAATGCGTCTGTCTTTAAATGTTCTGCTTAAATCTAACTAAAGCTACACAACATTTACTTACAACTTGTATTAAAATTTGTGTTTAATTATACATTCTAATCGGCTGTTGAGAAATGTTGAACCAGTGTTTTTAAATTTCGCCGTTTGATACACGTATATACAAGAACTCATAATTTTAAAGCGCTTGACACAGAAATATGTAAGCCAGGTGATTTATTGCCCACCTCAGTTGTTTGGCTACTTGCTGCTTGTGCGGACATAAATTTTAAGTGGTCAAGTTCTGCACGAGGTCACGACCCTTTGATGTAAAGCGTTCGTGTGGAGTAAAGACTGCTCGCTCTCCTTTAATGCTTTATTCCCTTCTACGTAAACAGAGAAAATTCCCCGTGGACTGACTGTGTGTGGGGATAGCAGTTTATTTCCGGGAGGGAGTCTGGTCTGATGACACCTCCCCGCCGAGGGGCTTGTGCACTTATCCATAGGCCATTCATCATGGGAAGCAAGGGTGTCGGTAATATGCCCAACTTCTACACCAGCAACTTAACAGCAAAGAAGAAAACTCTACCACAACTTCAACAACACAAACCTCATTTATTTTCACTTAATTTACGTACCTACATTAAGATCCAAGTCACTTCAAAATTACTGAGAAATGTTTTATAAAAACTATGATACAACGTTACAAAACCGATAAATGGATAAGATAAGAGATTGCACGAAACGTTCTCCATGTTGTGTTTCGCTTGACAAGCTTTACTTACAAAATAACTTTACTTAATGTCTTTAAGAGCACATTGTATTTTCGGAGGTCCAAAAATTTATTCTTTTCCTGTTCACTATTGAAAGTTCCATCCCTTTCCGCATCCAATGATAGGTAATATGTATATGGGTTGTTGTACATTTTATAGTTAAAATTACATTTAAATAATATGCCGCAGCTACCATGTCCTTTTCTGATTTCTTACCCACAAATGAAATCTCTTACGGGATTTAACATTGTTTTTTATAATTACCTAAATAATGTTTCCCATTGATATAGAGTACTCTACACCAGGCATCGGCAAAGATGTACTCAATTAGGGGTGAGTATGACGTCTCAACATGCAACCCGCAATACACATGACGTAATGTAGAACAGGGGATGGCATTGACCCTCGTTCAGTGTCAGTGCTGGACTCGCTCGCTACAGAGTACAATAAGGAATAGTACACATACTTGAATCCAGCTACGAGTGGTCTACGATACTTTAGATAGGCCTAGATATTTGAGCAATATATTTAAATTCACTTCTATTTGCAATGTGCCATGAAAATCTAGTGATATATCACAAGTAGCCACTCTCAGTATAGCACGCAAATTAACATCTGTTAATCGCGATACAAGAGTTTTTTGGATTAGTTTTTCTTAAATGCTTGAGATAATTCCGTCCCTGTTGTATGTTCCCTAAGTGGAATGACTTGAAGCATATATTCTTGTATCGAGAGGTTGTTAGGAACTCCACGAGTGAAAATTACCAATTCGGCTGTGTCAACGTTGTCAGTGCTTTCATTCAACGCGAGAGAAACGGCTATAAATGCATGGACCTCGGTTTGTAGTCTTTTTTCGGTTATTTCTGCTATTTTATGTATCCTTCTCTGTATGGTTCGTGGTGATATTGCAATATTACTAAAAATATCATATTGTTCAGGGCAAATTACGTTGGCAACTTTACTCTCACATTTTTTATGAAATCTCCATCACTAAAACACCTCAGTGACTGAGCAATCTACAAAGCAACAGCATAGCTGGCTTGAAGTTGTTTATCAGTTGTAATATTTGAATTAACATTAGGTGTGTTATCTGAATATTGCTCTTTGAGCTGATCTAGATCTGAAAAAAAAAATGAATAACAGACATTACGTCAGTGTTATGTTACTTTAAATCGTGGTGTAAATTTATGAATACATGCTTGTCTATAATTGTATGGTGATCTTATGACATGTATCATAATGCCGCTTGATGTTCCATTGATGAGTGCCTTTTTGAACTTTAGAGCACAACAAACACCTTACGTTCCTTACATGATGAGAAAAGAAATCAAAGTGCTGTTCTAGAGATCAAATTTAATAGACCAGGAATAATTACATGCGCTCTAAAGCGCAGAAATTTATCTTTAAGTCTTAGTATTAAATTACAGTTTGACAGACATGTTTAGAAGTGCAGGTAAATACGAGAGGACAGTCCGCCCGTGATCGGTGTGTATGCAGTGCCAGTTAAGGTTGCGGGGGAGGGGGAGGGGGACGGGGAGGGGGAGACAGAATAAGCGCTGCCCCTGACACATCATAGTTGCGAGGCCTCATTGAGTACATGTTTGCCGATGTCTGGTAGATTCTACACCTAACAAGTAATTTCGATGTTCCTTACTGTAATTTCAAACAATCAATAATAAGTACTGTCCAATAGACACACAGACTGATTTTCTTCTAAAAACATATGTATATTTGCGGTGAAATCTCGACATCACATTTTTGGGTGAAATACAATACTTCCTTCTACTTATGAGTAGAGAAAGTAAAAATACAATTCCTAAAATAGCAAGCAACTATCAACTACTAAAATAAAGGAACATAGAGTAACTGAGGAAAACTTGGAAGGAACAAGACTTTGGAGCCGCAACAGGCTAAATGGCCTAAGCCGTGTTGAAAAAGCAGAAGAAAGTGTTTATAGTTTCCAATAAAGGCACTCTAACATTTACATTAATAAACTGAGCAGCATATTCCTCATGAAATAACCATAACGTTCTCCTTTTACCTACACCAATTTTTCAGTACAATTATTAATAAACAAAATTACAATCATTAAATATTCTCATCCTGTTAATCCAGTCAAGTTCTAATAGTAACACTACAGTTATTTAATAGTTTAAAAGAGTAAATACTAAACTGTTCCTGTAATACATTGTAAGCTGTTTACATATAACTAACGGAAGTGCAGCATGAAGTCATTCGCCACAATAACAGGTTTCATTTAAATCAGGCATGGGCACGAGAGGAGAGGTAGTGATTGAACTTGCCTTACCCACCCCACATTCTCTTGTCGAGTGACAAAGGTTGTTTGGATACAACACGTACAGTGGTGGTTCGTTACACTTGGGCAGTAGTAATTTCTACGCTGGTATTAACTGTTTTGTTTATATTAAACATATTTTGCATACAATAATTAATACAGCCACTAACTGTGGTTAGACAAATTACATCATCTTGAAGTTTATAACCTTCCTTTATCTTATACACGTAATATCCTGCCTTAAGGTTAACATACGCAATTGTTTCTATTTCGCAGTAAAGTTCCATTGCTGTTCAGCGTTAAAATATTTTAGAACTATTTTATCAACATAAAAAATTCTTTAGTTTTAAATTTAATATTAGTTTCAAACTTTGAAACACGAAATACATGTTTATATTAAACTAATAAGAAAGTAAACCACTAAACAGTGGAATAATATCGTCTGTTTTATATTTACAAGTACGAGTATTTACAAAGTACCTTTCAAAATTGTAAATAAATATCTGTAAGATTACCAAAGTTGCATTTATGCTTCTGATCAAAGTTGCGTTTGATATTGTAACGCTTTATATTTGCAAATTG